>JBAMHW010000003.1:22221901-22232059 GCA_037177495.1 Rhadinocentrus ornatus
TTCAGACCCCTCCATGTTTCTAAGTGGGAGAACTTGCAAAATGGCAGGGTGTTCAAATAGTTATTTTCCTCACTGTAGTTTCCTTTGACAATACACTAAGATTTTGGATAATTTCTAAAAAATGATAATTAAACAGAAAGCCTGGGTGTCTTCTTATGAATGCTCTGCATGGACTGTGAATTTCCACTTTTCAGATAAACTCAGTTGTAATCTCCTCTCTTACCTGTAGGGCAGAGAGTGACCGTCTTTTCTGTCAATCCACATCTGAAATCATGCTGTACTGGACCCTCTCTGACTGGAGAGTACTACTGCTGATTTTTCTGCTATGGGACAACCTCTGCGCTTTGGGGGTGAAACCCACAAGATGGCCACTGTATTCCCGAAAGCCTCTGCTCCTCGCTTGGAACATCCCAACACAGGAATGTGGTCCAAGGCATGGTGTTTCTATTCAGCTGGACCAGTTCGAGATTGTGGCCTCACCAAATGAAGGCTTTGTCAGACAGAATCTGACCATGTTCTACAAGGACCGCTTGGGTTTGTACCCCTACATTGAGCAGGATGAAACAACGGTGAACGGGGGGCTGCCACAGGTAGCTAGTCTTACACAGCATCTAGAAAAAATGCTGGAAGGTGTTAAGAAGTATATACGTGAACGAGAAGCCATAGGTCTAGCAGTTATTGACTGGGAGGAGTGGCGCCCCCTCTGGATACGTAACTGGGGAACCAAAGATGTCTACCGCCAACATTCTCGGGAGTTGGTACGTCAGAAGAACCCAATCTGGCCTCCAGAACAGGTGACAAAAGTGGCCCAGCAGGAGTTTGAGATGTCTGCCAAGAAGTTCATGCTGGAGACACTGAGACATGCCAAACACCTGAGGCCCAACCAACTGTGGGGGTTCTACCTGTTCCCCGACTGCTACAACCACGACTACACGCGCTCTCTGGATAGCTACACAGGTCGCTGTCCTGATGTGGAGGTGGTGCGCAACAATCAGCTGGAGTGGCTGTGGACCGAGAGCACTGCCCTCTTCCCCTCCATCTACATGGGCACCAAGCTGCAATCCTCACCATTTGGACGCCAGTTTGTACGATACCGAGTGGAGGAAGGGATGCGTTTGGCTTCATCCGGTGATGGCTTGGCACGTCCTGTCTTTGTGTACACCCAGCCCACCTACACCAACTCCCTAATACAGCTGACAGAGGTGACGCTCTGCCTTTAGAAACACTGGCACAAATACCACATTTGGTCCTCTTCTTGAAACTGTTTTTCTGCTTTGTCTTCTCCACTGTGGTAAAGAATAAAGTGTCAAATATCGTTTTGTTTATCACCACATGCAGTACAATTTTTTTCTTAAACAAGCAGTTCTTAATCACTGTGTGGCTCACACTAATTCGTCCCCTATCAGTGCATGCTGCTTGGTTTTAGCTTTGTACTTTTCCTTATCGGTAGTCACAGTCTTTTCCTGTTCTGGTAGCACTCAGGCTCTAATACATTTCATTTGTGTGGAGTTAGCAGGATGGGAGTAGGTCAAATTGAAAATATGACTAAGGGACATAAGGGAGAATTAGCAGATAAGAGCTGGTGTTGCACTTCATATACAGTAGCTAATCTACCAAAAGTTTGACCCTATTTTACAGTGTAGTAGAGGAGTATTTTTTATTTATTTTGACTTATGAATGTAACAACTGAAATGTCTTTTACAGGCTGATCTTGTGTCCAGCATTGGGGAAAGCGTGGCTTTAGGAGCAGCTGGAATTATCCTGTGGGGAGATGCAGCATATGCAACTAACAGAGTAAGCACCCACAATCTAATTATGGAGACAAACTCATCAATCACTCAGGCATATCTTACAAATGTGCTTTAAAAAAAACCAAAAACAACACAAATGTTATCATCTTGAATTTTAACCTCCTGTCTTTGACTCACATGTGAAGTCATTTGACACTCCAGTTTAGTTAATGATTTATTTTAAGTCACGTGTTCTACAAACATTTGTCTGAAACTTGTTAAGTCCCATCTAAGCTGATTGGTACTTTCATAAGTTTTCTGGCAGTAGAAGACAGAATAAGGGAATGACTACTATTAAAAAAAGAAAATATAAAGACTAGCCAAAGCAAGCCCTTTCAGTGCGTAGTAGTTTGTTTTTGCAGAACTTTCCAATTCTCTGCTAGATTAAAGGACATATTTACTCAGGATATTATTTTGCTGTGTTCAGGACATTTTTCTGCTGTGGCCTTTGGGCACTGTAGATGTAGGGATCAGTTTAAATCACTGGATCCTACACTCTCCGTGTTCACGTCTGAGCTCATTTTGCAGGATGGGGGGTGTTTTATGTAAAATCCAGCAATGCAACACCTCCCTGCAGGGTTGTGCTGGAGGCGTGCAAAAGTTTGAATGTGTTTGCTTGTTCTTTAAAATACAAAATTTGAATCAACTGGTAAATAAGTTTTATTTCTCAGATTTACTTCTTTTTTTTTTTTCCCCCAACTGGTTCAGCTGGTCATTTGCTTTCCCAACCTCCCTCTGGCTTGCTGAGCAGCTGTTTGAAAACTGTTTTTAAAAAAGTTATCTAGCATCTTGAAATCGGCTTTGAAAGTTCATTCCTTGTTTTGAAGAACCAATTTTTACAGAAGAAATGGAAAAACCAATGGAGAAAAATAAAAATTCTTTCCATCCAGAGAAGCATCTCTTTATGCAACACTTAATAAGTGTTTTGCAGCAGCAATTGATCAGTGTAATTTTTTTTAAAGAGATGATTTGTACCAATAACATGCTTAGTATATGGTAATTACCAATAATGTGATCACCTGCCTAATACTGAGTCTCCTTGTGTCCCTGGAACTCTGACCTGTCATGATGTGGACAAAAAACATCCAGGATTTCCTTGTTCTGGTGCTGGCACATAAGCAATATATTCTTTAGGTATTGTGGGTTGTGGGGTGGAGTCTTTGTGGATTGGGCTTGCTTCCCACAGGAAAGGCTGCCACTTTAGGGGAGTGCCGTTGCCATGCTGTGGGCGTTACTAGTTTGCAAAAATGTTTACGTAGGTGGCAAGTGTTGAAGTAACATCTATGTGAATGCCAGGATGTAGGCTTTCCCAGCACGGTAATGCATTGTGACATTACATTACGGTTGATATGGGTACAATGCAGTACATCATGTAATAAAAACTTTTACAAGGGAAAAGTATTGGTGCCACAGCATGCAACCGTCTTTGAAAAACACCTGTAAAAACATATTTTATGATGTTAAAGCTTTGAATGTGTTGCCTGGATACATATTAGTAAGCTACTGTGGTTAACTATTGTACAATGACTTTACTGCTTTCTGGTTTATCCACATTCAACCATAGCACAAGCTTGATGTGGTTAAAATGCTTAACCTTAACTTAAGACATCCAGTTAGTGCCCCGAGATCAGAATCCTGCAGTTTTCCCTTTCTCCGTGTCTCCTGTCTGCAGTAGTCTTTGTGTACTTAAAATGCTCAGTTATTGGTTCAGCAGCTGGTAAAAACTGTAGCTCAGGGTTCACTGTGTGAGCAGTAAATTGCTTTCCTCTGTAAACATCTCCTTTTTGATGGATGTTATTTTTGTGAAAACATATGTTTTGTGATTTTTTTTTTCTCTAGAAACAGTGGACGGGCGCCAATACCATTCATGTCTAAATCAGGCTTAAACAGTAGCTTGAATGATAATAAATTAATGATATTTGGTATCAGCGTAAAAGATTTTCTTTAAGAGTTTAAATATCTTTATTTTATTAACATGACCTTACTGGACAAAGAGTGACAGTCTTTATGATAAACTGCCTCAGATTGAGTGTATTTCTTTCTTTTTTTTCCTCCCCAGACCACCTGCTCTGACCTGAATGTGTATCTTTGGGGGACCTTGGGTCAATACCTCCTCAACGTCTCCACAGCCGCAGAGCTATGCAGCCAGACCTTGTGCAGTTCTCACGGGCGTTGTCTTAGAAAAATTACAGACAGTGATGTTTACTTGCACCTGAACCCTCTCACACACAGCATCACTAGGCAAAGTGGCAAGCTGACGGTCACCGGTGAGCTTGGAGAAGCAGACAGGATGGGTTTTAACACGCATTTTCAGTGCCAGTGCTACAGCGGGTTTCAGGGGGAGGGCTGCGAACAGTTAGACCCTCTACACCAAAAAGGCAGGGGCAATCAGGCCGGGGCGTCGGCACTGCAGTGTGTGATCTCACTGATTCTCTGTATGCTCCTCTGTTAACACACAACACATACTGTAGACATAGCTGCAAATAAGAGATGTCAAGTTTGTTTTTATTTTATTTTCTGTAAAATATGGATGATTAAAAGTGAAATTTTATAAGAAACACTGTGGAAACTGAAAACTGATATTTGTTTATAACTTCTAATCATTTATAAACAACGGAGGGCTTGCTGGAGATGACCCTGTTTACATTTTGCTCTGTTTCCTCCTCAGCCTGTCACTGTCTCCCAAAGTGTCAAATTCCACATTTCTCATAGACACAATGCTTTTGTAGTAAATGTGATGAATGAATTGATAAATTAATATTATTGCTGTTGTGAAAGTGAAAAGAATGCACTTAAATCAGCTAATAGCACAAGATATCTAAAGGGCCTGATATACAAGAATTTTTCCCCGACATGACCTCGCTTTGATGTTTTCATGGCAGTTGCCGTATTATTATTTATTTGAATGTAATTGTGGGTGTTTTGTATGATATCTTGCTACTTTCTCTTTCCAAGTCATGACTACTAGTTTTCTATTAAAACACTATAATCTCTCTCCAGTTTTGTCAAAAACAACAGTCTTGTGTTTGAACAGCTGTTTTGACTGAAGAAGCATAATTAAAAAGCTAATTGTGGACGTTTCGTATGTGGAACAAGTTTACTGGCTCTCAGTACCAACATTGATTTTTTTCTTTATTGACCCTTTGTAGCGTGTAAGGTTTTTACAGCGTTTTGTAAGTGTAACAGGACACATTCATGTTAAAATGCAGTTTTGGTAAAATTATAGGTAACATTTTTGTGTTTCTAGGCTGTGAAAGTTTTCGGGGGAAGCTTCAATGGCTCACCCTTGGCCAGGAAAGCTTGCTGTTTTCAGGGAGGGACACTAGCTGCAGCCTCATACCCCTTCCCCATGTAATTGTAGGGTGTTGGTAGCCAAGAGTTATTTTTTACTGAATGTATGCTTACATTCAAATTTGGACATACAAGAGTTCATTATGGCTTTGCTTGATAGGCACTTAGACGGAAACTTTGTAACCTCTTCAAAAACACCTCAATAAATAGTTTATTTTTAGTCATGGTTATGTGTTTATAATGAAACAAACAAACTGCATAGAGAAGTCACAATGATTGGATAAGTTTAAAATTGTCTGTGACTTTAAATCTGCTGCCCTGAATTTGCGTGTCTCTGGTTTGTTCGTCAGATCGGTTCTGTTTTTTGTTACTTCCTCTTTTTCCACATTTTTCGGTGGGTCCGCTCCTTTACTATCAGCCGGGCGATGACCAGGGAATTAGCAGTGACGGCGAAGGAGGAGTTTGCCTTGTCGGTGTTTTGTTTGCCAAAACAAAAGAGGTAACTTTTAGGGCGAAATTTATCATAAAAATAATTTAAAAATTATATATATAAAAAAAACAACATAATTTTGTACACATTTCTTTCAGGCTGTAGTCTGCAAAGTGCAATAGTGTCAAAGTAGGGTTGGAACATAATTTTCGCTGCCTAGATTAGCTGAAAAGAAAAATAAAACCAGCAGAAGTTGTTTTAGGAATCCTATGAAAATAATTTATCCACTTAACTTTAAAAAATGCCACACCAACATTATTAATCAAGTTGGAACATTTTCTTTTATCCGCAAACTGAGTCAGATTTGTTTGTTCCACTCATGTGGTTAAAGAAGCGTTCTCCCCGAACAAGCCGTCCGATCTGGACTGATACCACGCTAACAGCCCGTTTTAAATGGGGTTAAAACTCCGCCCACCCGGCTCTCTGTCGGGTCACCCGGGCGGTAAATGCTTCGGACCCTGTCAGATCATGCGACTTCTGGTTTCCTGACAAAACCACAAACAAAAGTCACTCTCCAGTTAAAAACAGGTAAGTCAATGTTTGTGTAAATCATTTAATTGAATTTAAATTATGTTAACACTTTATTTAACACTACCTTGTTTACGGCAGATTGCTTAATCAAAGGAGCTCCACACATGTGGAAACCAGACCATTAGGTTAAAAAAGAAACATAAACAGCCAGAGATTCAGATTTTGGTGCTAAATGAAGATAATGAAAACAGCAAAATATGTTTTTCAGTCCGGCTTTGAATCTTGACCCAAAACTAGAGGAGGAAAACTAAGCACTTTTGTACGACGGAGCCAGGTAAATACATAAATAAATAAGATAAATATATTTTCAGACTTCGAGAATAAAGTCGTCATATTACAAAAATAAATGTGTAATTTTAAGGAAAAAAAGATATAATTTTACAAGAAAAAAACGTAGGTTTAGGAGGAAAAACATTTAATTATAAGAGAATTAAGTTGCAATGTTTTAGCCAGTTGTTTTAGAAGAGGAAAGTTGTTAAATGAGGGTCATGAAGCATTTCGCGTTGTACTTCAGCATAGGTTTCACAAACCAGGAGATTAATAATCTGGCACATCAGCTCCACATTATCAGGACAAAGAATCTGCAAGAAAATGAATCTATTCTGCAGACAGAAGCAGGCGGATTTAGGAACTCGCTGCTTTTGTGAAAGTGAAAATGGCTGAAACTGGTCTAATTACGACTTATTTTTCGTAAAATTACTTTCCCCAGTAATATTACTTTTTTTTCTCTTTTTTAAAATTGCGCCTTTTTTGCCCCGTAATGTTACGACTTTATTATCACAATATTACGACTTTATTCTCGAAATCTGTGAAACATTTTTCTTTATGTGGCCCTAATATTACGTTTTGCAATGTCCAAAGATGTCACAACACATCTGAGTTGCATTGACACCGTCTTCTTCGTCAAAGCAGGAATGTGGTCCATTCTCGCTGAGGAACTGCTGCTCTTCAGTCTGATCAGCCTCATTTCTGGGCTGCAGGTTTCATCACCTTTCTCCCAGATGCCTTTTATCTCTGTCTGGAATGCCCCAACGGCCAGCTGCCTTTCTCAATATGGCGTGGACCTTGACCTTGGAATGTTCAGCATTGTCCAGAACCAGAACCAAACCTTCATGGGTGGAAACATCTCCATTTTTTATGCTGAGAAACTTGGTTTATATCCGAGGTATTCCGTCCAGGCGATGGCCATTAATGGCGGAGTTCCACAGAACAGCAGCCTTGGTGAACACCTCAAAACTGCTCGTGAAGACATCCGCAACTATATCCCTGACAGGAATTTCCAGGGCCTGGCTGTGGTTGATTGGGAGAGTTGGAGACCTTTGTGGGAGAGAAACTGGGACAGTAAGCAAGTGTACTGGCAGGGTTCAAGAGCACTGGTGAAGTCCAGGCATCCAGACTGGAGCCCTGCACAGGTAGAAGCTGCAGCACGGGTGGAGTTTGGGGAGGCTGGGAGGAAGTTCATGGAGGAAACTGTGAAACTGGGGCAAGAGATGAGGCCAAATGGTTTATGGGGTTATTATGGTTTTCCCAACTGCTACAACTACTACAATAACAAAAGCATAAACTACACAGGGGAGTGTCCAGCTATCGAGCTGATGAGAAACAATAAGCTCTTCTGGCTGTGGAACGCCTCCTCTGCTCTGTATCCGGACATCTACCTCAGCCAGGAGCTGCGAGGCCTCGGCAGAGAAGTGCTTGTTTATGCTCACCACCGCATCCTGGAGGCTGTGAGGGCTGCGTCTCAGGTGACTCCATCAGAACTTCCTGTGTTTCCCTATGCTCGCATTGTCTACACCTACACGCTGAATTTCCTCTCTGAGGCAAGTAAATTGTTTAAACATTAAACATTTTGAAATGTCCTGATCTGGTGGGAATAATTTGCTATTATCTTATCATCTACAGGAACACCTGGTCTACACACTTGGAGAAAGTGCAGCTTTGGGATCTGCAGGTGTCGTGCTTTGGGGTGACAACACCTATTCCAAATCTCGGGTACAAAGCAACTAATTATATGTAATGCTGAAATACTGATCTGACTAGAAAATGCTGTCACAGAAAATGTGTTTTAGAAAGTTTTTGAGTAAAAGTTTTGTCAGATTTGTACTGGAAGCTTCTGTTTATCTGCACCTTGCTGTGTGTACTTTTGTTCCTAAAACTAGAAATTATATCAGACTTGATCCCCACACGTAAATGTTATTGTGCAAGCAAGTTTCTGAGGTTTAGTTGGATAAAAAAACATAGCAGAAACAACATAGACAACAAAATAAACAAACTCTACTACATCTGAGAGGCTATTTAAACCTCCAGATTACAAATACCACAATAAATAAAAAAGGCAGTACCGGTAGTTCTTTGCACAGCTGTGTGTTGTGGTTTTAGTCAGCATTACTCAAGGAGAATTTGTTGAGTTTATTTTCAGCTACTGATAATATTTATGGTAGACGTTAGTTCAGGCTGAGTCAAATTATCAGTTTTACTCACGATGAAAATCCTGTCCAGCAACTATGTGGCTCATGGTTCTGTTTTTTTTTTTTTTTTTAGGAGTTTTAAGAGAATTGCAGAGCAATGATCAGATTTATCTACAAACAGCTACTCAAGAAAAAATACATAATGATAATTTTTGCTCAAACCACTGAAATCACGTTGCCTCTTACCTGCTGGGTATCAGCTCATGTAACATGATGTTTTTTTTACTGATGATCTTTTTATTTTTTTCCCCAGGCTACTTGTCAGACTGTCAAATCCTACATTGATGACACTCTGGGTCCCTACCTGGTCAATGTGACATCAGCTGCTGTAGTCTGCAGTCAGACCTTGTGTTCCTCTCAGGGGCGGTGCCAGAGGAAGAACCTCCAATCCAATTCCTACCTCCACCTTGACCCTGCTACATGGAGGGTGGTGACGGAGGAGAAATTAGGAGGAGGGAGGAATTACACGGTCATAGGACAGATGGGAGCACATCATGTGCAGCTAATGAAGTCTGAGTTTCAGTGCAGGTGCTTCACAGGGTGGACTGGTGAGAACTGCTCCAAGCCAACTCAGAAATGAGATTTTTTCCTCTTTTTTTTTTTCTTTTTTAAGTGGGGAAGTCACTGAAGCTTTTCAGTAAGATGAGAAAATTTGTCTAATCTTTTTAAATTTGCAAGAGGCAAAAATCATGCTGTGTTCAAAGACAAATGGGAATGCAGATGCTCCTCATTTCTGACTTGGAATGATCGCAGAAGCACATTTGTTCTTTACACAGACACACACACACTATATATATATATATATATATAGAATGCAGCCATGTTTTTCTCATTTTGCATGCTGAACAAGCAGAGGTAGAAATGATGTATTTTGAAGGTGCATCAAATTCAGAATCAGCTTGAAGCTCTCAAAACATCTCGAAAGTGTTTTTGCACTTTATATACAGTATGTAGCTCACCACTGCAGAAGGAGGTACCAATATCAAGTCTGCATAAGGGGAAATTCTTTTTGCCTTCACTTTTGATCCAAGTTTAACACATGAAGCAATTCGTAGGCAAATGTGATATGGAAACGCGAAACCTCAACTTTGTACTTTAATAATGTAAGAGAACTTGAGTCCAGCAGCTGAACAATAACTACGCATATTGTAGCTTTAATTAGGAGTAAAGTTGCGATTGTGGTGCTAATTTTATTATCTCAGCATTTATCTTAATTAATAAATAAAACAGGAGCATCGCATACAGGTGGAGAGTATCAGCTGTAGCTAAGGAAGGAAGCTGGGACAAAAGTAAGTGATGATTTCAACATAATATCTTAACCTGTGATAATTGGAGAAAAACAGAAAAACACCAGGCTACAAAAAATAATAACGCAGAGTATAATTTTAATGTCAAACATTTCAATATGTTTTGTATATTTCCATTGTAATATTTATTAGGTTTAGCGTTTCCTTTTTAAATTTCAGTGTGTATGTATGACCAGGAGGTGGTGCTGTGGGACAGCAAACTAGAAGACCTGAATCAAGGTCACAGTACTAGGTACTCCTTATAGCAATATATATATATATACATATATATATACATAAAT
>JBAMHW010000003.1:22264858-22275506 GCA_037177495.1 Rhadinocentrus ornatus
TAGATAGATAGATAGATAGATAGATAGATAGATAGATAGATAGATAGATAGATAGATAGATAGATAGAACTTTATTGTCTGTCCCAAGCAGTGACAGAAAGTCTCCTTTGACAGGCTCAAGGATCCGCGTTTAAAAAACACTAAGAAAAAACATTAAAACAAACAAAACATTCAATTTACAAAGACAATGGTAAGATAAGTGAAGAAAGAGCAACTTATGACTTGCGGCTATTTAATATTTTTCAGAATAGTTATGGCAGAGGGAATGAAGGATTTCTCGTAGACGTTTTTCCAGGCCAGTGGGACTTTGTAACGTCTCCCTGAAGGTAACAACTAAAAGAAGACGTGAAGTGGGTGGGAGGGTTTCTCTGTAATCAGGGTGGCTTTCCTGGTCACAGAGCGGCCGTACAGTTCAGACAGAGATGTTTGGGGTGAGTTGATTATTTTACTGGCCTGATTGATTGCATGGTTAAGTTTTGCTTTGTGTTTGATAGTGAGGTGGCTGAACCAGGAGGTAATATTGAAGGTGAGTACAGACTCAATCAGTGATTTGTACACCACAGTTAAAATGTCTTTACGGACACAGAAAGCCCTGGGTTTCCTGAGCAGGTGGAGACGCTTGCTGGGCTTTTTTTGTAAACTGTATCAGCGCGCTGTTTGAAGGACAGGTAGGTGTCAATTTCAGTTCCAAGGTATTCACAATCTGTATCCTGCTCCACCTGTTGGCCCTGGATGCTAATGGGTGTAAACAGAGGTGATGGAGAGTCTCTTGTCTCTGCCCCCACAGCACAGCTCCTTGGTCTAAACAATACTGAGGTCCAGATAAATGTCAGAGAAGGTTTGGACCAGACTGCTGACTGTCTGCTGGTACTCAGAAAGAGCCTGGGTGTCAGTCAGGTGGGCCACCAGGACCATGTCGTCAGCGTAGCTGTATTCCTTCTCTGCTTCAGGTGATGTTGTTGGTGTAGGCAGAGAAGAGGACAGGAGACAAAATGCAGCCTTGGGGCAGTCCTGTGCTTAAAACTGACGTTCCAGATTTAAAACTATTAAAAAGAACCTGTTGAGGCCTGTTCTATAAAAAAGTTCCTAATCCATGAAATCAATGTGGGGTTGACCTGCAGGTCTGAGAGGCGGTGCAGCAGAGTGTCTGTGTGGACAGTTTTAAAAGCAGAAGAGAAGCCCATTAATAAAATCCTAGTGTGTGGACGTGCAGAATCCAGTTGTTTGGTGACACAGTCTAAAAGTGTAAGACTTGCATCCTCTACACCACGTTTTTCCCTGTAGGCCAACTGAAATGGACCAATTTTGTCCAACAGCAAATTTGAAAGCTGAAGACCCACAACTCTCTCCATGCATTTGCACAAAACAGATGTGAGGGCAACTGGCCGGTAATCCTTAAGGTCCTTCAGGTGGGGCTTTTTAGGCACTGGGATAATGAAAGACTTCTTCCATTGGATGGGGACTGAGCCAGAGTCCACATGGTGCTGGAATAGCCAGGTGAGGACTCTAAATAGCTGAGTGGAGCAGTTCTTGAGCACTCAGCCTGTCAGGGCCAGAGGCCTTGTGCGGGTTCACCTTACGTAGAATGGAAGGCACCAGCTGTTCATCAACAGTGATGGTATGGTAAGAGGGGCTAGGTCAAGGTGGTTGGTGTGTTGTGGCTGAAACAGGTAAAAAAATTGTTTAAGTGCTCAGCAAGGGCGGCAGGATCTGGGTGGTCGGATACTGTGGGTTTGAGGGGCTCTGTCCATCATGATGTTCAACCACTGCCTCTCTCACATTAGCAGATGTTAATTTCTGCTCCACTCTGTTCATATAGTTGATCTTAGCCTCCCTGGCCTTCCTTCTAAACTCCTTTTCCAGTTCCCGCACCCTGACCTTGTCACCTTCTAAAAACACCTTTTTGATGTCCTAAACACACACAGACACGAACACGTTTTTCTATATTTGTGTAATCCACCGTTAACAACCCTATCTCTTATCCATTCTCCAGCCTAATCTAACCTAATCTGATCTAACTCCTAACCATAAAATCAGGTTTTGACACTCAAAATTCCTTGATTGATTTGTGCATCAAGGACCTCCCACATGGGAATTTATTAATCATTGCACACACACTTTACGTGTGTGTGTGTGTGTGTGTGTGTGCATAGACGCATATAAAACCAGATTAATCCAGCTTTGAACCCGACAGAATAAAACACAGCATGCAAGAAATCTGACAAAGACAAAAGCAAAATGAATCTGCTACAGTTTAACATCAGAATAGTTTAAACTGAGCCTGAATTGTGTGCTTTTCATTTTATGAATATCTAATAATGACATGCTTTCAAATAATTCAGAATGACTGTGATAAGCGAGAAGTGATGAATTGTCTGACAGATTACAGCACTGGCACATAATGTTCTGTTAGACGATGTTAGAAAAATGGATCTAGTGATATATTTGCCTTTTAATTTATTTACTAAAACCCAACAAGTCTGTGTGTTAAGTGCAAAATTTTAAACTTTAACCATGCCATGGTCCCAGTTTCTTTACATCCCAATGTAAATTGATCTTTTAATTTTTGATAATCAAAATGTGTCCTGAGAATTGAATAATTAGGATTTAAGATTTAAAATCCCTGGCCAAAATTAGTGTTATTATGAGTATTAAACAGAGCACAAGATTAAATTAAACTTACTGAATCAGTAAAAATTTGGAGATGAAAAAAAAATCAAAGAGAAACTAAAAATCAAATGTATTGATAAGTGATAGATACGATATTCACAACGCTTTTTGTGATACTGTGCAAAACAAACCTCAGAGAGAAACTCATTTGCACCATATAATGCAGACAAACAGATAAATACTCACATCAAGACTATTACATCACATGCAACAGACAGAAAGTGTTTGGAAGTCGGAGGGGTTGGATGGAGGTGCTGTACACAACACTAAAAAGTACCAAGTTATAATCACTCATTTTCTCCTTTCTTTTTTTTTCTCTCTCTTTGTGTGCTACATGCAGAAAACATTTGACTGTTTTAATAGTCTGAACTGTAATTTTTGCTGGTGTGCTCTGACCAAACAGGATGTGCAAATTCCTTTCTTTGATACCACTTCCTTTTACAATTGTTATTAAACTTTACAATTAAAAAAAGTGATAAAAGGCAATCTTCTTCAGAAAGTTTTATCATATGCTTCATCTTTAACTTTTTAAAATCATTTAACTTTTTAATTTAACATACTATCTGGAAACCAGGCCATATATTTATTTATTTTTTTTTTTTATCTCTGATCTGTTCACAGTGGCTGAAATTTATAACCAGGAAAACTCAAATCATTGCAGACCATGCTATTAACTATATTATGTATTAATTGTGTCTATATTATTTAAAATAACTATAAGAGTGCAACACTAACGGGTAGCTAGAAGTGCGTCATTGACAAGTAGAAGCATCAACATTAGTAGAGTTAATATTCATGGCTTCAAAAATTAACATTACATCCACCCATGACTCTATGTAATCCTGATAAAAAAAAAAACATCGGAGTTGTCTTATCAATCACTGAGTGCAGTTCGACAGGAGGAGATGCAATAATTGTCCCTCCCTCTATCTAGTATCATAACCTAATTCTGAAAGATACCATCTCCTGGGAGGATTTCTTCTGTCATCACTGCTCCACATTATCATTCAACCAAACTGGAGGCTAAATTTATCCTATTTTTTCCCAAGTTAACATTTGGAGGATTTGTAATCATCATTCAACCTGAGATTTTCCAAGCAGCTCCCAATTAACCCAACTCCCCTTTCTTTTTGACCTCATCAGTGCGCCATTAAACTCACACTGTCACTAGGGTCCTGTACTGTATCACAAAACTGTACAGGGAGAGGAAGTGGAGGGTATGAAGGTAAATTTGTGACAAAATATGTTGTGTACCTCGTTTGAAAGGACATGCTGGATGTAGGTGTGCATGATTGTATTTATGTTGTTGGAACAAATGGTCATAGGATGGAAACCTTGAAGCAGTTTGTGGAGAAAAAGCAAGGCCATAAATCATAGCATCTGTGAGTGAAAATAGTGTCTGAAGTTAATATAAGGAGGAAACAATAAAGAAAACTGATGTGGGTAAGTATTTAGTAGTAAACAAGAAAAACAAACAAACAAACAAAAAAAATGCAACTGTGCATGTGCGTGTGCTTGAGAGGTGGACAAAATCTCGTAGACTGAAGACTGAAAGTAATTCAGCCTTCACTTGACTTTATTCTTCATTGTATCTAAATTCTGTACAACCTCTGTCCTGCTCTCTCTAGCGACCTCTGCCTCTCTGATGTTGAATCTCATTACTTTGTATGTGTGTGTGTGTTCATATACATATCCGTGTGTGCAAGTGGATTGAAATGCATTAGCTTGCTCCTCCCAGCAGACTGCCGATCTAAACTAAGCAGCATGATGATGATGCTCTCTGTGAGCTGACACAACCCATTTGGCCAAAAGGAGCTGATCTACACCAGTGCTGCTCATTTACAGTGTGGGAGGGGTGAGGAAGGAGCAGGGAGAGGAGGATGTGTGTGTCTGTGCGCGCCTCCCCTTCTTGTCCTTGTCTGGGTCTGAGTGAGACAGGTCTAGAAAAAAAACGAGGTCTCTACTCAAACGTCTGTTAAATATGATGGTAACACTAAATTTTTAAGCTTCTGAGTCAGGACGGAAAACGTTAACCTCCTTGAACTAAATCTATTTCTTATGAATATCATATTCCTGTGCAGATCTTTGACATACTTCACTAGAAGTGCTAAAACTCTTCCTCTGTAGAAGTTGCTACAGAGCTGGGCATGTTAAACCATCCACACACAGGAAGAGCTCTGTCTCACTTTAATTAAACATCTTCATAAACTGTTTCTATCGTACCAAATCATCTAACTGATGTTTACTGTTGCTATTCTTCATCTATACTGTCTCTCTAGGAAGTAAATGTGATACCTTGATTTCTCATTGCTCTGAATGCTTGTATGTGTCTCTCAGCAATGAATATGATGACAGATTACAGCACTGACACACATTGTTCTCCTGGAGGACAACATAATATCTAACAATTTGGGCCAGGAAAAGGGATTTTGATACCAATATAAAAAACATTACAACTGAAAAGAAAAAAAAATCAGATTTTTTTTATAGCTTCTTTGTTTATGTAATTTTTTTCTCCACCCTGGTCATCAGGACCCACTGCCCTTCATGTTTAAGCTGTTTTCCGGGACACACTTGATTCAGATAAATGGACTTCCTACACTTTGCAAGCCTGGTCATGATTCATTCATTCAGTCAAGTTTGGTAAAGTATAGAAACATCTAAAACACACAGGGCGGTGGAGCCTGAGGGCCAGGACTGAGAAGCATTGGCTCACATAATGTTTACAATGGATGTGCAAAAATCTGAAAAAGTGAATACAAACTCAGTTAAACTGAGCCAAATGTTCATTGAGGCTTGAGGTCAGGACATCTGACAGGCCATTCCATTCTTTCCACTTCCAAACTGTGGATGTAGTCTCTGATAAACCCTGGGTGAGGATTGTCATGGGTAGAGTTAGGTCCAGTCTGTGGAGATACAGGATTGGCACTGGCTGTAGAATCTCATCTCAATATTTCTCTGCATTGAAATGGCCTCCACTGATGACAACCTTTATTTTCCAGAAAGGGAGATGAAACCCCATACCATTTTACTGCCTCCACCAAGAGTTGCTGTCCTATCAGTGCAGCAATCAGCGTAGCATTCTCCATGTCTTTACCAACACTTTGACTCTACAATCCAACTGTAGTAGGCTGAATCTGAAGTCATCACTGAACATAGCATTCCTCCTCATGTCCAGGTTCCAGAGCACATGTTGCAGCCATATTAGACCTCATAACTGCCCTATGAGACCAGAAATCGTCTGTTCTGGATTGTCTGGGTAGAGTGCTGTCAGCCATATTGCCCTGCAAACCTTGATTGCAAAGATTCAAAGCAAAGACCGTGGAAGACTGCCTATGGTTTCTAAGAGCTGGCTTGGTGAGGAAGCGGTCTTCTTGTGGTGTCTGCTTCATGGCCTGTCTCTGACATATTTTGTTAAATGAAACTTGGTCTTCAATTTGGTTTGGCAGAACATCAGATTGAAGATCAGTCGAAACTGTCATGCTTGTAAACACACAAACTGACTGCTGTATTAGGGTTCATGGTCACAGGTGCTGCTAATCAGGTGCCAATCAGGCTCTTGATTGTCGGCACCTGGGGTACCAGAAGCTCAAAACAAGGGTCAACAGCAGAAAAAGCTGTTTGGCATTGGCAGAGAAGATTTGGCAAGTTGTTCATGGATGCAACTCACAAGCTCAGTTCTGCCTCCCATTTAGCACATTATTTTTCTTACAAATATGGCACCATTTAAAATAGAAATAAACAGGTTTTCCAACAGAAAAACATTTATTGCCAAGAAGCGTTATTACAACAAAGAAATAAAAATTCATTCATTCATTCATTCCACCAGAAAAGGTGGGTTGTACAGACTGTTGTACATTGGTGTTGTGATGACATTAACAGTTTAGAAAGTCCATAGACAGGATTTAAACAATATCATGGCATAGACACAATAATGATTGATCATCTGTGGCATTATATACTTACTGTGGTAGTTTGTGTAATGAGTCTTAATAAACATCCAAACATGAACTAAAATCCTTAAGTAGCAATATCTCTGAAAAAATCAAGATCAGTGCCCCAAAACAAAATAGCACCCCAGCTGGTGTTTCTACACTCTCCTCCCAGTTAAACATGATAAAGGAGATGCAGTGAAACGTAGAGTATTTGTCTGCCCTCAGTGAGAAGGTCCCTATAGGCCCTGCTATGATACGGCCCGTTGGGTAAAGTATATTACTGGGGCGCAGTTTGTGTGCAGAGGTATGTAAGGGTATCAACCAACACAACTCTGAACACTGTTAAATACCACATTATTTCAATCTTTTCTGTATTAAGAATCTTTATTACTTGATGTAAGATGGATGGTTTATGAATTTTATTTAGTTAAAAAATAAAGATTCAAATGTGAAATTCAAAATGGTGGTAAATGCAGCCTGATAGTCAATGAAAAACCTTTAGAGAAAGCAAGTCTACTTCATTAAGTCATATGACCTAACAGTTTCAAGATTAATGCATCTCCAACTTTGACCATTGGTGGTACTTTCTTCCAGGTAGCTTTGTGTGCACATCCTAAAATGCATGTCTCCATAGCGTGGATAAAAGTGCCTTTGAATTTCCACTACAGTCACCTTACACTGTGGCCATGAATAGCTCAGGCATCAGCATGGCTGAACAGCCCTCACTTGAGTACAAACGGCCAAATCACCACACGACTGCTGCCTCATTGTGTTCATAATTGTAATCCCTTGGACCGATGAAAGGGGCGAACTGTGCTGGTTAATTAAAACTGCAATCAAATTTACCCCCTAAACTGGCTGCAAAAAGGGACCTCATTCAATTAAATCATGCATCACTTTCTTTTCAATAACACACAAACAAACAAGTGAGTGGGAAGGAGTTGTGTAAATCCACAAGCTTGTTGATTGCCTCCTACAGCTGGGATGTTTTTTTAATTTGGTAAACAGTGGCTGAGGTGGCGCTTTAGGTGCCGAGGGGGAGAGTCCAGGGAGCAAAGAGGATTAAAGACCCTTCCACTGGCCGTCTATTGGCACTTGTCATGCACTTAATTTGATGCTGTAATTAACTTTTAAAATCTCAAGGCATTTTTAGCACATGCATGCAGGATTCTTTGCAGATAAATGCCAAGCTGAGGCGGATAGGACGAAGAAGCTGACAACGGCAGAAAGCATTTACTGTTTATCTCTTCCCACTACAAGAAAGTGCATGATCCCGAAATCCTCTGAAGGCCTACTGTTATATATCCACATTAAAAGTGTGTGTGTTCACATGCACTTGTGTGAAAGCAACTATATTGATGGAATACCTTTTGTTCACAATGCTTTGCAGAGCAGATGTTGTCCACCTGCTACAAGGTATCTACCTGCTCGACAGAGACAATATAAAATAGACATGAATCTAAATGTGAGCTCTGAAGGGTATCACGTATTTTTGTACTTTGGCACAAATGTGCATTTGTTAACCGGAAGCCCACATACATACACACCAAGATGCTAATATTCACACAGGTAAATCAAGCCATAAAAAAATCCACATGGATTTAACAGAATCTGGAGTAGGCAGCCTTTTCATCTGGGTTAGCCAATCAGGCAATAATTACTTTGAAATTAAGCCCTTTTTGTATTTTAAAGCTAATTAACTGATAAAAAAAAGAAAATACTAATAACATAATGTGTTCACCAAATGATTGCTCTCACATTTGCTGTGGTCTTTTTAATTGTCAGGCATGAACTGCAAACAGTTGAAGTGTTAAAAAGAGTTGATAATGAATTACAGTTGACATTGATACACATTTGTTATGGCAAGAAATCAAATACTGCCCAGATGGTTATTTATTGCTGATTACTGTAAATAAAATTTGGCTATAAACATAATTAGATTTAGATTGCAGTAAAAATTTAAAGAAAGAAAAGTGAACTTGAAAAAAGACAACATTACATGTTTAAAAAGCATATCTGACTTGTGAGTAATACATTTTGAAAAGTTTGAACACTTAGAGCTCCCTTTACTTTAATTTCACCTTTCAGCGCTCTGCCCCGACATCTCCAAGTAGCTGAAAAACTTTCTTTGTTAGGTTCTTCACTTTGTGCAGTGTTGAGATAAAATATTTTGTCTTTGGAGTATTTCCAGGCTCTCTCCCATAAGTAATATGCATTATGGAGTATATCGTTTGAATATCTTCTGAAGAAAAGAGTTCTGTAATCGGAAGGGATCCGGCAGAACTGTTGCAATGTGAGTAAGGGCACAGTGAGAAGAAGCAGCAAGAGAAATCAGCTATTTGGTTTGTGCAAGTCAACGTATGTAACAGAAAGAAAGGACAGAGTACTAGAAAGCTGCATTGAATTAAAAGCACTGCTCCTTTACAGAATTTTATTCAAGTTAAAGTAAAGTTGGTTGCACAGAATACCCCCCCCCCCCCTTTTTTTTTTTTAAGCCGGTTAGTTTTACTCTGTGTGTGAGTGGTTGTTTGTTCCTATCTGTGTTGGCCTGCGATGGACTGGTGACCTTTCCAGGGTGTACCCTGCCGCTCACCTGTTAAAATGCTGGGATAGGCTCCAGCTTATCCGCGACCTGTAATGGACTAAGTGGTAGATTATGAATGAATGAATGAATGAATGAATGAATGAATGAATGAATGAATGAATGAATGAATGAATGAATGAATGAATGAATGAGTATTACTACCATTATAGGTAGATAGATCTTTCACATCAAACTATTTTCATTTAAAAAAGGGGCAATTCTCCTCAAATTTTTTCTTACTTGTTTTGCAGCAGAAGACAAAAATACCACCAACTACAAGGTGATTGAAAGGCTCAGATGCCCACCTGCAGAGTGTTCTGCCACAGTTGGATCCATCCTTAATTTTATTGCCATTTGAGTCTGAGTCTGTGTCAAAACTTTGTTCACGATTCAGTAAACAATTTCATCTCATAATACTGGCAAAGTCTCCTCTCATGGAAGTACAGTTGGGCTGTGTAAATGACTAATTATTGGCCAGTGTCTTACCTGCAGCCACCAGGGCACTGTCAGTGTAGAGAATCAGAGAGAAATTCTAACATGGACCTTCTATTAAAAAAAAGCCAGTGATTGGTCAGGTCATCTTCTTGATGTTGTAGAGAGCCAACCGGCAGGACCAGAGGCAACATGGTCCTTAAAAGTCAGCTGGTTGTCTATCATGACACCAAGATTCCTGGCAGAAGACGTGGGCACAAGCGTGATAGAGTCAAGCTGCATGCTTATCTGTGGTGTAAGGAAGGATTGGCTGGACAGACGATGAGCTTGGTCAAGGCATGCTGATATTCGCATTGAGACAGTTGTGTTGTCAAGTGGGAAGGAAAGGAAAAGCTGAGTGTCATCTGCATAGCAGTGGTAAGAGAAGCCATGAGAGTGAAAAGAGAAGAGGGCCGAGCACTGAGCCCTGAGGCACCCCTGTTGTCAGCCTATGTGATTTTGACACTCCCCCTCGCCAAGATACGTTGAAGGATCTTCCTGTGAGGTAGGACATAAACCACGCAAGGACAGGTCCTGAGATACCAAGCTCCGAGAGTGTGGAGAGGAGAATCCGAGCTTGCTTGAAGGCAGAGGGACAGACACCAGATTTAAGAGAGGAGTTGATAATATGTGTTACTGCAGATGTGATTGTAGGTAGAATGCTCAGCAGGGTGTCTGTAGGGACAGGATCACGAGGACAGATCGTGGGTTTTAAGCTGACTAGAAGTTTAGAGACTTCGTCCTTATTTAGAGAGCGGAAACAGCAGAGTGAGGCACCAGTAGCTGGTTTGGTTAGGTTCAGTTGGTCAGGCTCGGTGAATTGGTTACTAATGGTAGCAACCTTTTCAGTGTAGTAGGAAGCAAACATTTCTGCAGTCAACACAGTGGGAGGCTGAGCATGTGGTGAAGATAGAAGAGAGTTAAACGCCATGAACAGGTGTCTTGTGTTGGGAGCATTGCAGATCTTGTTCTGATAAAAGTCTATCTT
>JBAMHW010000003.1:22275606-22289557 GCA_037177495.1 Rhadinocentrus ornatus
AAGGGCAGCTGGGGTAGCTGTGTTTTCTGGACAGATCCAGGTCTCAGTCAGGGCTAGGACCTGAATGTCTGAGAGATATATCAATGAGCAGAATTCTGTTTTGTTCACTGTGGACTGACAGTTCCAGAGACCAAAGGTAACAGAGGACGTGGCTAAAGTGCATGCCATTGGAAAGGACAGGTTTTGCGGATTGTCTACGGGTGACACGTCTTGGTCTGATCCCATGTCTGACAGGGATGGGTTTGAAGCACATTGTGCGTTGATTTGGATGTGAGGGGGTTAAAGCCTGTGCCCTTGCTCAGTGGACTGGCGCAGGTAGACTCGCAGTACAACTCTGATCAAGGCAGAAGATGTATTCCACCTGTCCTCTGTAAATGTTAAAGATTAAACGAGCAAACAACGCATAATTGATCCACATCTCACTCACAATTACATTTAGCCAGATCCAGCATGTTGGTCATGCAACATCATGTATGTATTTTGGTGACTGATGTGCAAGAATGATGCATCATATCAGATATAAATAAGGTGAATGAGTTTCCTGTTCAAAACCTGAAAGCTTAGCCTGGGTGCAGCTACACTCCTGGAACCCCCAGACACACAGTGTATCAGTGAGCATACACACACATTTACTGCCATGATTTATGGTTCCCGATCCATGGTCCTCAGTTTGTTTTATTAATTCATTTGACCTTTTGCAATGTTCATTCTTAGTTTACTCTTACTTCCTACTTCCTAGACCTTTTCCTCATCTTGTTTCTCCTTTAAGTGTACACTCAATTTAACGCAAGGAGTCAAGGACAGACCTGAGGTCAGAGGAAGCAAGGTGATAGGTATAATACAAAATAGTTGGGGCAGTCTTGTCAATTAAAGATGATGTGTGACAGTTTCATCATCATATTTCCTTTGTGATACCCTATCGGCCTATTTAATTATTTGTCATGTGAACTTATAATTGATTCACAATTATGTGCATATTCACTTTCAATTTAACTTACAATGTGGAATTAACGTGTCATGCTCCCCTCAGATGTCAGATGATTACTTACAGCTCCTCCTGCAAACATCCTCTTCTTGATTACACAGTTGCATTTTAGGAATTGAGAGATGTTTCAAAATATTTGGCTTTGAACAGTTTCTGGGTCAGCAGCAGGATGACAGAGAAAAGACAAGAGACAAGAGACAAGGAAGATGACATTAGACAAATGGAAAGAGCTTCTTGTTCCTTTTCTGCTGCTGTTTCCCACAAAGTTTTACGTATTTTATTGCCCATCCGTGTCATGTTAGTTGTCATATTCCTTCCTTGTCCTGCTCTATGTCCTCGTCTTGGATTCATGTCCAGTATTCACCTGCATCCATCTTGCATTGAGTCTATATTTAGGTTCCTCCACTACGTACAGATATGACATTTACAGCATTGACCTTTCGCAGATGTTGGTTAAAAAAAGCTGAGTGTCTTCTCAGGTTGGTGCAGCTTGGAAAAACCTGTAACTTTTTACTCCCACTACATATTTGTTTTACAGCTGAGTTACTGTTAATGTTTTAGTTTTGGATTGCACACATTGAAGCAAATAAGGCTGTAAAATACCCAGGAGCAGCTGTTTAAAATTGAAACAGCTGTTGGTTTGCATTGGAGCCCCTTGTAACGTTTCAAATGTCTGAGTTTTCACTGTGACGCATACAAAGAAAAACATCCCAAACGTAAATGTTTGCAACAGAATTGCTGTCTTTTCTGTCATGTCCCATAAATCACTTATTGATCTCTCAGATTTATTTTGTGACCTTTTAGAATTACAGTAAACTAAACTAGATCAATCTTTAATAGGTACAGTAAAGAAACACACACAAATACACCAGTATAATCTAACAATGACATGAAATATGTTAGTCAAAAGGTGGGGATGCATTATTGAACAATGGCTTTTTTTCCTAATAGGCAATGAGTTTTGAATTTCTGTGGTGTGTGCAGCATCATGTTTAAGATGACCATAAATGGTCCTGTTATTAACCTGGGATCAATGGGGCAGAGATTACAGTCAGAGGTCAGGGGAAAAATTGGGTTTCCAAGCTCCAAAAGAGCTGTTAATGCTTCCCTCTTACATGCATAGAAAAAAAACAAAAACAAAAAAACCCCCATAAAAAATACAAGAACAGAAAAACATCCTTCCTCACCTCTGCAATGTTTATGTGTGTTTGTGCAGACCTTCATCACACACGTGCACAAGAGGACATAAGATATTTGAAGTTTACTTTTAATCTTTTGTGTGTGTATATGATATAACAACAAGCTCAAAGTTATGGCTATTTGGCTGCGAAGAGAAATTGGAAGGTAGTATGTGTTGGAGGGGGTTACATTCAGCTGAAGCCTCTGAAGAGGGCAGAATTTGTTTTATGAGGGTAATTGATGCTTTGCTGCAGGAGAAAAGGGCAAAGCAGGCATGAAATTGTGCAGGGGATCAGATCCGTATCGCAGCATACGGGAGAGCTGAGGGAGAACGGAGCCTGGAAGCCAGGGGGTGGCTGGATTAGGGTGCCGCTCAACATTGAGGTACAGTTAAGAGCCAATTTTATTCTCTAGCAACCCAATTAGTGGAAAAGCCCTGTATCCTATTAGATTCAAGTTTTGGGACAAGAAGCAGAGCTGCTGGAGAAACGCCATTAAGACATTCACATAGCCATTAGAATGGAGAAGGAAAGGCCTTAAAAATAGAGCAAAAGGTGGATTAAATGAAGAAAACATTGTGAAGAGGCCACCTCACAGAAGAAACCTTTGCATCTTGACATCTTCATACTGCCATAACTAGAAAGAAAAACATTTCATCACAAAGAAAACAAACATATGGGCAAGTGGTTGGTTGGTAATTTTACACCTGAGTAACCTGCTGATCTCTCACCATATCCAGGTTAACACCAAGTGAACACTGAGCAGGGTCATCGGTTCAGTTCCATCTGTGCATTCTTGTGTTTGCAGACAGAGTGGAGGATCTCATCAGGATTCCCAACCTGTCCGTTTGTGAATAAGGAGAGGGAATTGGCTGTCAATCCCTAATTAATAAACTCTGCTCCTCTCCCCCCACTTCGCTTGCGCTTGTTTGATCAATAACCATTGTTGCTGCTTCTGAGAAAAGCCATTCAGATTTATCTACTAATATCCTGGGTGATAGCCAGAGCCAGACTGAGGATGACAGTAGGCTCAAAGCCCATTACCTCATTATTTACTGTTTTAAATTCTGCTATAGTCTCAGCCACTCAGGGTCTCTAGAGTAACAAATAGGAGAAAATCTCCTCCCTCTTCCCAGGACAAGTCAAGGGCAAAGCTGATGGGAAACATATGAGAGTCTTTTCATTTTAGCTTGTTGTGTGGGTAGGGTTATGTTTGTAAACATGTGCGTGTGCAGATGTATTTTCTGTTTCAATAAATCTACTGTAATATTTGTAAGTTTAAACTGCTGATCTGTGTTTTAAGTACAGCGGGGGGGAAAAAGAGAACAATTTACTCCCGCTTTCCAACTTGAAATCAATTCTCTATCTCCTCTGAAAATGACACCCGATTTCAAAGCAAGCTAGTTAATTTCTAAGACCTCATCCTGTTATTAATCCTGTTATTTCTTTTGTTTTATCTTCAGCCCAGTCATCTGCAGTCAGTCTCCACATCCTGCTCATCTGTCTCTGCTGCCTGTCAGTAGGACAGATATGCCTGTTATTCACAATGATGTACAGTCCATGAATAAAATCCAACAAATTTGGAAACAGAGTTGGAAAGCTTCACAACACTCTACTGTTTACCTCTTAACCATGCAGAGGCCTCCAGAATGGATTAATGAGTCCAAATTTTCCCTCTGAGGATCAGTGTTTTTGAAGCAAAAGAATAGTTACTTCCTGGTTGCGTTTAATATAACAATCTTTTGTTTAATATTTGCCTCGCTGGAAGATAGAAGTCCTCTGTGGCAACAAAACTTTAGCTCAGCTTGAATTTTGCAAGTTTTGCATCATACAAGTTTTTTATTTTCAGAGAAGTAGTTGTTAAGTTTATATTTTTGGGACCATATGGAAAAAAACCTGCCAATATTAAACTTTGCAATGTATTAAATGGGAATGCTAACTTCCATCTGTAGTGCCTATCCAACACTAATACAACTTGTGTGATCAGGAGGTCCAAATTACTATTAGGAAACAATAAATAACATATAAGAGAAAAGTTGATATTCAAGGACCAAAAGAAGTTCAACAAATCAACAACATGAGCAATTAAATCTATAGGAAACATGTGGCCACCCTCTAAAGAAAATGTCTGTAGATAAATGGATGATGTCCTGGCAGAAAATTACCAGGACGTTTTACCGTAAACTATACAGACACTTCCGCTAATCAAAACTCCATATTCCACAGTATGTGCCTTACTGCAAGTCTGTTGATGCGAAAACGTAATTTCAAAGTCTAGGATTAAACCTTGTTGCATTCACAAGATGACACCACACTGGACTAAACAGAGAATAGTTGAACCTTACCAAATGATTTGCTCAAATTGAAAAAAAAAAGTAATTTCTCTGTTTTGTCCCCTACACTCATGGTGCCAACTTTTACATTAAACCAGACCTGAACACTCCAACATTTTGTAAATGTAAACATAACACAGGAAGCGAAGGAAGTCAAATTCATCAGGTATCACATAACAATCACAAAAGGTGAAATTCCTGCTGAATATGCATTTTCCATGAGCCTTTGCAGTCTTTGCACACTTGGTTCTGTGGATCTGTGAATCTGGAGAAAAGTTTATGTCATATTAAACCTATGCCCAACTTAATTGTTGAACTTTGAGAGTAGAAAACTAATCTCAGATGAATCAGGACACAGGACTCCAGGTATGTTTAGTTTTGAAAATAGGTCTTGTTCCCAAATTGCAATGTGTGAATAAAAAGAAAACAAAACAAAAAAACTGGGAAAACTACTGTGAAACGTTATAATGGAAAATTCAATCACATTTTACAGCACATTTGGCCCCATTTTTACTGACTTTTCCTAGAGTGCAGAAATTGTGATGCTCTCATGATGCCCGTGATGCAGATGCAGGTCAGATGAGTGTCATTGCAAGAAGTGATCAGATTGTCCACAATTACAAATAATAATAATAATAATAATAATAATAATAATAATAATAATAATAATAATAATAATAATAATAATAATAATAATAATACATTTTATTTCTTGGTGCCTTTCCACACCCAAGGTCACCTTACACACAGAGAATATAGGAATTACATAGAGTTGAAAATAATAGGAATAGTAGTAATTTAAAAGACAAATAATTTAAGATAGATACATAGAGATAGATATTATAGTGGGGCTGCTGTACATAAACCCTTCATTACAAAGATGAGTGCACATTTGAGACCTCAGTGATGCAAAAATAGGTTTACAAAGATGTAAAAACAAGGTATATAGTCAGATGAGTCATCCTTCATCATATTACTGACATTTGAACATGTGCTGTGAGGGACCTTTTGCTAGTATGACTTCCTCCCTTGGAGAAATAATTTTCATTTCTGTTCCTTAGGACCTACTGCCCTACTGAGGAGTAGATCAATTACTAGCCTATTAAACAATAATTTGGGGTTTCTTTCATTTGTGATCTCCTTGTATATCTAATAGTAGTTATTATGTTACCGCGCATTACTGCACACCTTCCCTTCCCTTGCTCCCCTTGATTTCTATCACCTTCCTCCTCCATGACTTCATGACATCTTAAAAAAAAAAGCCAAATAAAGTATCAAGAAAACATGATTAGTCTCTTAAATTACGCTCCTTAAAATAATTTTCATAACACGAAACAAAAATCAATCTTCACTAGTTAGGAGTAATTTCAGAGCAGTACACGTGCAACTGAAAAATTTTAATCATTAATCAACAATATAACTGGTCAGCTATATTTTCTTTATGTTTAACATGTTAAATATACCCTAAGATTATAGTGAAAGGTGTCTTACTGCTGATATGAGGTCAATATAGTGACCAATAGTGTTTCCTATCAATTTGAGAACTGCTTTCCTCACATTTTTTCCAAATTTTATTGAATATACCAGTAAGAAACAAGAAAATTAAAAAAAGAATGCATGACTGGACAATGGGAATGACATGGTTTACTTACATTTTTTTACCTCTTCAGGTCTCCTTTGGGTCATAACATATTTTTTGTGTAATAAGTCTTACTATTTATATACTATCTTACTAGGACCCCGAACACACACACACACACACACACACACACACACACACACACACACACACACACACACACACACACACACACACACACATACTACCACTACCAATTAAAGTACTTTAAAAACTATTGGGTATTTTAAACTACTATTGTACTACAATGAATGACTTCAGATTTGTACTCTTAAAATGTAAGTCTACATCATTGTACACTGACCACTCCCTCATCATCATCACCATTTTGAGATGCTAATCTTATTTACATTAACTCAGTTTAAGCACATTATTAAATTCAAACTTTTGTACTCAAAGTACATGTGACTTATTTAAGATCAGCAGTAATAGCAAATAGATAAAAACAGAATTAAATTCACCATAATGCTGAAGCTGATGTTAAATTTGACACTATAGTGTAAATCCACACACCAATTTCATTGTTAAACTTCATCTCCCATCCTTGTTACAGTGCTAAATGTTCACTTTTTTTTTTGCACTCAGTTTTAACAGTTTGAGCTTGTTTTGATTTTAGTTTAGGTTTTTAGGTCACTGTCCAACATGGATGTGGCTAAATGTTTTACTTCTTAGTTGTTTGCTGTGACTGATAAAAGAAATGACCAAATCTAAGCCAGAAATTTTACATTGAAGGCAAACTTTGCCTTATTAGTCCATCATCATAATTACATGCACAATCAACTGCTAAAGGGGAAATGCTAAAGCTATTGTGTGGCAGGGGCTTCCTACATTCACCATAGTCCAGGACATGCTTCAAGTGGTCCAGATACAGGAGTTTTTGATGAGCACTCTGCCACAAACATTGTTCCTGTTCAGTCGAGTTGAACTCAATTATCACAACATCCGTGGAGGGATTTGAATTCAAGGTGTGTTTTTGTTTATGCTTTATCACCCAGTTTCAGTGGGAAACTTGTTGTTAGTGCCATCCTGCACAGTGAGTTTTCCTTGATGTTATCTCAGTTGATGACTTGGGGGATGATTATAGAGGCTGACCTGAAATACGACAATGTTGGCACACAAAGTCGACTGTGTGTGTAAATGGGTGAGAAATGCACTCTGGGATGACATGTTAGCACATTCAACAACCTTTCATATTGTTGCTGCGACGTTTGAAACTATCTGCTGCATCACAGCCTGTCTGAACCTGAGGATTATTCTGCATCAGCGTTCAAAGCTTCAAAGTGACATTTTGGCAGAGTGCGTGACTTGTAAAGGTGGTTGCCTGTGTGTGTTTATTTAACCAGTGGAGACTGCTGCAAAACTGTAAGCAGAAGCACATGTGAACGTAGTATTTACACAGAAATATTTGCTCAATTAGATGATCCGTTAGGGTTAAAAGCACTAGCATGCACATACAAATCCACACTCCTCCACCCATCCACCCATCTACTCAAACACAAACCATTAATCTGCTTTTTGATTCAGGTCTTAATCTCCTGTCTGCTACTCCACTGGCAGGTCCCGCCTTCCAGCTTAGTAGTAACAAAGAGGCTGGAGATTCGTAAAGAGGCTCAATTGTGCAGCATGCAACTCAAAACCTGTTTATCCATGCTGGAACTTTGGTATCTATGCACACGAATGTGTGCACAGACACACAGTGTTAAAAACAGAGATTTTAATAGACTGTTGATCAGGATCAGTATAGCTTGTGCCAGTCTCAACATGACTAAAAAAGATAATTCACAAATTCACATATGTGATCAAAGTTAGGTCATTGCATTGTTGGGCTTTGCAGTGATGCAGCAGTGTACTAGAATTTAGTGTTTATTCAAATTGTAAAAGCCTGATAATTTGTTACTAATAACCATGGAGGGATTTCAGAGGCCTGTTTACTTGTGTGCAGATGTCTTGATTATCAGGCCATTAGATGAAATGAGATAGGCTTTAGCACGCTGCTCATAGATCCCGAATATCCCCTGCACAAATAATCAGCTCTTAGCAGTACATCACTAATAGGATATTTTGCGCCGGACTGTGAAAGCATAAACCTCAACCGCCCAGAGCCAGAGGCAGCTCTGGGAGTAGAAAGAGACATCTACTGTAAAAAAAAAATTTGTGGTGGATCAAGTCTGCAGTCTTATGGGAGCAGCAAACCATATCCTAGCACTGATAGTTTGACACATGACATCAACTGCAAGAACTATTGTTGTGACAGCAAGAAAAATTATATCATACTACAAAGTCCAAACACACACAGGCATACTGTGGATGCTACAAACTCACATTAAAATACTGCTTCCCCCATGAAAAAATGCATCGGTTTGATGAAAAAGTATCTTTTATTTTTTTAAAAAGATCTTCAGGTCACTCACCATTATTCAAAGGTGCTAGCACAGAATAGTACAAATAAAATAACATACAAAGGAAAACCTATAGAGCAGGTTTTTAATTATAAGTACTTGGGTTTTATTTTAGATAAGGGGCTTTTGTTCAAAGCACATATAAAAAATCTGCTTGGGTTCTTTTGTAGAACTAGAACCTGCTTCTCTTTCATCAGTGACAGCAACCTTTTTACTATTCTTGATAATAGAGATGTGCTGTATTTGAGGGCATCGTCCAAATGTCTCCAGTCTTTGGACACTGTTTTTCATTCAGCACTGAGATTTGTCACTGGCTGCAGTCGATTCACCCACCATTGTGAATTGTACTTGAAATCAAACTTGCTTTCTCTGACTGCTCGTAGATATGCACATTGGTTGACCCTTATTTATAAGGCTCTTTTAGCCTTGATTCCTCCTTACTCATGCACTTTATTGCAGAAAACATGCCGTTGCTATGCCTTGCGTTCTTGCACTTCACTGATTTTATCTGTTCCTATAGTAAGGACAGAATTTGGATAAAGAGCTTCAGCTTTGCTGCTCCCTTTGCGTGGAATACTTTACTGTCTGACCTGAAACTTTCTGAACTGATTCCACTTGGATCCTTCCGATATATCCTGAGGGATAGACAGCGTGAGACCACTAAACAGTGCCTGTGTTTTAAATCCTAAATTGTTTGTTGTTGTGTCACAGCGTCTGCATTTGAAAACACTACTGCACTTCCAAATTTGTATATTCTATGTAATACCATTATCTCTATGTAACTGTTCTTACGACATGTTCTGCTGACCTCTTGGCCAGGTCACCCTTGTGAAGAGATCTTGATTTCAAAGGGGTTTTATCTGGTTAAATAAAGGTTAATAATGAATTGCTGAAGTACCATTTATTTTCCACTAGATGTCTCAGTCCATGCTTGTTCTGAGGCCACACAGATGCACACAACCATTCACACACTCAAGTCACATGCAGTGTGCACATGGTGTGTTTAATATGACCAGCCTAGTCACTCTCCACATGTGTTGCAGTCTCCTCTGGGAGGATAGGAAAGCATCTGCCTCCCTCTGTCTTTCTAACACATTTCTAGGAAAATGGCTCAAACTTGCTGCTCAGGAGGAGGGGGAAAAAAATCAAATGTACACCAGCGCAACAAAACGACGATCATTTGTGCAAATATCATTTCTACATCCTAATTTTCATTGTATATTCTTCATTGCTGTAATGCTATTCATCCTTACATGCTTGAGGTGATGCAGTAATAAAACTGATAACAATGAGGATTTATACAACACTTTTCTAAGCCCAGGATAAAGTAACCATATAAACAATCCATTAGCTCTAATAAGAGAAGATTTTCACTGTTGGCTTCATTAGGTGCTCAGAGGGAGTTTTTCCCAGTGAGAACAACACTTAGTATTTCACCTGTGTGGTTAGTTTATCTATTCCTAGCTTTCTGTATTTTCATTGTACTGTGGGAAATAGGCAAAACATGTGACATCGTTCTGAGTTTGTTAGATATAGAATTGTACTGAAACAGTAATGTTGTCAAAAGAACAAAAATCGTTAGTAGATAAATCAGAACTATATTTCTGAGGAAAAAGTAACAGGCGTTCGCAGGAGGTTCTCAAATAAATATTTACTGCATCTCTCTGTTTTACATTTGTTTTACAACTTTGCACTCCAAGTAAAAACATGACAGTCTTTGCCAAAAATACTGCGACATGGTATGAGTATAAACAACCAGAATTTTACAGTTGCATCGGTTTCTATTTGCAGCACCCTTTTACAATTATACCGATCATTATTTGGCAATGTTGGACTTAATATACATACATCAGAATGAGACTGAAAACTAGTACAGTCCTGGTCCGTAAACAGACTAATAAAAAGTATTTTATTTAGTTAAGCATTTAGTTGAAGACTACATTTAATTTTGTAACACATCCTCTGGTTAAATAATGATAATTAAATCAGTCTCCAATCTTGTCAGCATGAGTTCTGACAGCATAGACTCTTAAAGGGTTCTACAAGTGACTTTGCCAGGTAGATTTAATCTGTTTTCATTTTAACACACATTATCCATGGTTTATCTCTTAAGCTTGTCTGGCAATGAGCTTGTGCTGTGACATATGATGCTTTCAATTTTGAGAAAATGTCAGAGTGGCAGACAGGCTTGTAGACATGGTGTGTACTAAACATCAGCTGAACAAGGGAGATGATTTTGTATTTGAAGAAAATAAAGGGAAGCCTACTCTGCTTTTTTATCTTCTATTTTCATTTCAACAGGCATGGTCAAAATTGTAGTTAAATAATTTTTTTAGTTCCTTTGGAGGAAGGGTCACTGAAGATTAAAACAAAGTTGTTCTGTGTCATCACATTTATTCTATAATAATTAGTCATCTCACTTAATGAAACCTAATTGGACAATTTTAGATCTTAGGGGACATCTTGCAAAGGAATTATGGATTATCTGATCCATTTTCTCACTTTTCTTTCCTCTCTTCCTCTATAATGTCTTCTTATGTTTCTTTGATGAATCAGCAATGGTGAAAATTCAAAACGGTGTGATATCCAGATGATAGCACGAGACGTGGTGCATAAGGCAGCTGTTAAGTGATGATGGGAAAAAAATTGTTAAGTGCGGTTTCGCAGTCTTGTGACGCTGCTGGGCAACAACAGCTCCAGGAATGTACATAATAAATGTCACTGTGCCATCATTACGATCAGAAAGATAATGTCGCTCTACAGCTCCAACCCTTACACCTTTAACATGGAAATGTCACTTTGTTTGTCTAAATAAAGTAATTTTAAATAAAATGTTCAGGACAGAAGCACAGCCTATAATGATGAGCTAACAAAAAAATCATTGATCATCTTAGAGGAGCTAATTTACCCAAGTTTCAGACTGGAACTGTTTATAAAATATCAGGGACTTTACATTTTGCTAACATGTTAGTATAAACATTATCTGAAAATATAATTTGTCAGAATGGTGAATCTAAAGTTATCTGATGAAACCAGTCTTATCTTGATTAAATGTTAGGCTTTAAAGAAGCATTTATACTTGGATGTTAAATAACAGTCTGCACTGAGGCTAAACAGTAATTTTATATACTTTACCATTAATTTCATTTTAATTTTAAATGTCAAATATACCAAAAGTGCCTATCATTTGTCCTTTAAACCGATATTATGTTGTCCAATTTAAAGACCGTCTTTGAAAATCATAGTACATAAGGAAAACAGGAAATCCTTATAATTTGTGGAGTAATTGTTGACCTTTTATATTGTTTTCTATAAACTTTACCTCAATAAGCTATATAATAAGGGACAAGCTGTGTAACCACTGTAGATGTGCGGGAGTTTATAAAAGTGCTTGCATGAGTCACTAATAAATCGCCAAATAAAGTTACCTATTAATTGATAAGCCCTTTCAGTTTGATATAACTGGTGACAAACTCAGTCATGACCCAGTGAAATCCATTTAACCAAGTAACAGCATATATAGTCCAGTTGTACAACTTGAAAAGTTATTTAGTTGTTGTCATGTAAGGTGATGTGATGTATTGCAGGTTTTTATTCTTGGCCATGCCTTTCATAGCAGGCTACCTATTCACCAAATAATTCAAACTCACTTTGTCTTTGGTTGTAAAATCTTTCTGTTTAAGTACAGCTGTGTGTTTATGTGTCTGTCAGGATGTGACTGTAGAACATGAGCTCCAGAATGTGTGTTATCTAATAATTCCTTCATTAAGCTCTTATCACTAGTTTTAATGCCAATTAAGATGCACTTTAATTTGACGGCAGGGCGGGCAAGAGACTATACACTTCTCACTCCACAGTGACAAGAGAAGAGGAGTAGACCACGCTCATTCAGGACCACCCGCTTGCCTTATCAAACCACTAAAGGCTCCACAGGCCTGTTAGTTTTGCCTCTTTAATACTGACACTGTTTAATGTGCTCTGTATGGGTTCAGTCACTGCAACAGTATTTAAGGCTAATTTGATGTCAGCGTGGCACTGTGAAGCAGCTCAAAGTAGCTTCCACTTTGTTTTCACCTCAAAAGAATTGCTACAAATGACAGAAGTTTTTCTTAGATGCTTCATGACTTTTGCCAGAAGGTGGAAAAAAATCCAAAGGTTGAATTGGAAGATGAGTTAACAATCATAGAGAAAGGGGCAAAATTCACATGCTCCACTTAACTTTGAGTATGACATGTAGAGGTCACAGCTTTCCCTCAATGTGAGTTGGCATCACTCTGCTGCAGTTATACACAGAAGCTCCACACAGACATGTTACTCCTGTGTACCAACCATATGGAGCAAGGCAAAACTTTTGCAAACACAGTCAGGGTCAAGATGAACACTTTTGTCTGAATTACAATTAGATAGCATTGACAGATCTGCAATATGCAGACTAAGCAGATGGCTCTTGGACAGTGAGAGGAGAGGCGGGGGTTGTTGTGGGTGATGAGCTGCAGGTCTTGTGATAAAGCAGCTGGCTGACAACTCTGGGATAAAATGTGTCAGCAAAATGATGTAAAGATGGATCGCAAGAAAAGCGAGAAAATGGGTAGTGAACCAAGGATGAGGAGATGTAACATATGATGGATGATATACTGCAACTTATTACTATTAGTCATTTTATTCTTTCATTTTCTATATTCAGTGTAGAAATATTTAGGACAAAAACCTTATATAGACTCAGGTTTTTCTCATTTGATACCTGATGCACTTAAAAATGGCCTAACATGAGGAGAATCTTTTCTGGAATATCATGAACAAAAACCTGCACGGGATCCTTTTACTGTGTTACTTCATCTCCCCTCACTGTGTGGCACTGATGTCTCTTTCCTTCCCTCTATTTCCACTGTATCCTTTTCAATCCCAGCTTTGATGTATGCATGAGGGAGGATTTCCTGAAGACCAAAGAGGGCCATTACCCAGGGGCCATTAGGCCTCTAGTAGAGCATGTCAATGACTACTGAGTCTCGCTTTGTTTTCACATTGCCCCCCACCTCACCCCTTGTCTATGTGGGTAAGGTGTGGCTGTGGGTGGGTGGGTTCTATGGGACTGATGAAATGCTGTCTTAAATGCATATACTTTTGTCCTTTTTTGCATGTGTGTATTGTAATGTAACATTTTTATAGTGGATATTTCCCTACTGTTACACGTGAGGAGGTTGGGTCATTAATCGGCGCTGTTTTTCTTTCATGCAGACTAAGACCGAAGGGAGTGAGTCATCATCATCAGGATGAAATGCTCTGACATTTGAGCATGAAAGTCTTGCAGTGCCTTGCAGCCCAACATCTCTGGGTAGGTCTGTGTTTTACAGTACAGGATGTATACATAACACTTTCTTTTCTTACTGAGTTTAGCTGAACTATTTATGTCATGTAAC
>JBAMHW010000003.1:22289562-22310355 GCA_037177495.1 Rhadinocentrus ornatus
TATATATACATGTATATATATATATGGCGTATGCAAATAAATTTTATGTGTTAACAAAGTTAGGATCTTACTAATAGTAAGTGGATGATAATAAATGTGAGGATAAACTGGGAAGTGAGCAGGGAGAGAGCTGAAAGGGACACACAAGGAAGATAACCTTGATTGCTGGAATCACTCTGCTGATCTCTTTGGTATGTTCCCATAGAGGACAAGAGCATACCAACTCCCCTTTGCAGTGGTAGAAAAAAAAAACTCAATGAAAAAGTGTTGCAAATAAACAACAGTATATCATGCTCCTGTTTTTACAGAGAGCACATAAGAGGATCATTGAAGTTTGCTGAGAGTGTTGAGATTCTTTCTCAAGGGCAAGTAGCTCCATCAGCAGTAAATGTGATGCACAGTTGTTCTCTAATCAGAAGTATAAAATCTTAGCATTCAGCATGCTGACTAGATGAGGTTTTTTATAGAATGTGAAGCCTTACTTTTCTGGCCATTGCATCTGAATATCATTACAGGCCACAGAGAGAAGAAGAGGAGGTCAGGGTAGAGAGAGAAGATGGATAAGGTGGAGGAAGATAAGGGGACAGTGCTTGTGTATGTCTGGATGTGTGGGATGCGTCTTTGCTGATGACTTCCCTCAGGCTTGTAGACAGGGAAACGAGGAGTGATTAATTCTGCTCCAACCTACTTGACCTCTGTCTGGGGAAGCGGTCCCCCAGAAAAGAACCTGGAATCTGATACAGAACATTGAGACCTGTTTCCTTCCACGCTTACTTTCTGGATCAATAACAGATTGACAGGTCAATCTCTTCATGAGAAACTGCATGGCCAATTAAGAAAAGGCCCTGCATAGCAGTGAACAACCTTTAGTCTGCACCTCTTGTTGAAGGACCAGTACAGCTCATTGATCTGTGTGTTTTCACTGAGTGGATCCCTTAGCTGGACTGATCAATCTCCTATAACAAAGAGTAGATTCTCTATAAGCATTAGCACGTGTTCAGTGAGATCTAAGGCCTCATCGTGACAATCACCTCTTTATTCGCTACTCTTGTAAACACAATCATGAGCACACAAAAATGCCACAAAGTCGAATGTGGCATCATACATTGTTTAAAGTATTAGCCAGCCTCCTCCTGGTCTTAGCAAATGCACTAGACCCAGAGGCACCACCAAGAAAGATTTCTACCTCTTGTGTTTTGTTTGCAGAGTTAATAAAATTACTTCCTTCTCCAGAAAGCTTTTTCAGTGAGCAGAACTCATTCAAAATTAAATTAGTATCATTGTCATGGCTCCAGATAAATTGAGATAAAACTTTGCCTGATGTGTGTTTGAGTGAAGAAAAGAACAGGTGACAAATGTGATGAGGCTACATCAGTGCCAGAATTTGCTTGTGGTTATAATTTATGATGTGAAATAAGATAGAGAAAGGCTATTTCTCCTCTAACAAATGATAAAAAAACAAAACACTGTCTTCTGCTTCTCACAGATTTTTTTTCTTTTGTTGAGGTAGATGAGAACTTGTCTCTTATTCAATATTTCTCAGAACATACCTTTTAGGTATATGAGCAGATTTGTTTTCCCCCATTTCCCTGAAGAGCAAGCGTATATTTGTTCTGACTGAATAAACCGTTACATCTTCCTGCTCCCCGTGATCAGGTGGTTTTTCCCTGTCCTGCTGAGGTCCATGCCCCTGCAGTGTGCCTTTTCTACCAAAACAGCCCGTTCTTCTTTGTCACAGAGGACACAGAAATGTTGGTCTGCAACCCTGCTGACTGCTGCATAGCTTTCTGTAGCAGCACACCTGTTTGTCCCCTGCTGATTGACTGAGCCAAGGACAACACAGCCACAAGACCTGCTGTCTCTCTGTACCCCTATCATGCAAGCCAAGATATGTACCCCCCCCCCCCAAGAAACACCTGAAGGGGAGTGGGGTCACGTGTCCCACTCCTCCACTTCGACTGTAAGTGAGCTAAAAATGTGTTTAAAACAGCCTTTTTACTCTAATCTTTTATTTGTGTGTGTTTGTTTTATACATTTAAAACAGTGTTGCCTGATTCTGACATTGAGAAAACATACAAGTATTGCACACAGTATGAAAAAGTCTATTAGACTATCAACCTAAAAAAATGTGCTTTGTTTTAATGTGCAAATGTGTTGCACCTCCAATACCTTCCAGTATGAAATAGCAAGATGAGAGATCAAACATTGGGGCAGGAAAAGACAGTCTGACAGGTACAGGTGTGCATGCAATGATGTTCACATGCACACTTTCACAAACACACACACACACACAGCTGACATAAGGAGATAGTCATTTCTCCGGGGGGTGACTTCATGCTGAATCAGACTTACTCTGGGGATTCACTGCATTGCTCTTCTCTGTGTATCATTTAAAATTAACAGTATCTCACTTACTATATGTCTGGAAGAAAAATTGTTCCACTAAACTATACTCTATTAATAAGCTTATAATTTATGCCCTTCCGTTCACATTACTACCCCTCCATCCAAATAGCTAGTGATATAATGAAACAATAGCTTTGTATCTACAAAATTATCTTACTAACTTTCCTTGCATTCATTCAAATGTTCATCCACTGGAGCAAATGTGATAATAAGTAAAATAAATGTAGTTGAGGAGCAGCCACTGCGATTACTCATTGTTTACACTCAAGTTAATACAATAGACCCTTCTAGAGTCATGCCTCTAATTAGTAAACTAAAGCCCTGATTTCTGTTTCTAATCCAGGGTTTGTGGCGAGCAATGAACACGAGGAGCAGGAGGAAGAGGAGGTGGCCTGATGCGCGCCCCCGTCTATCGCACAGGAATGGGCTGTTTGTGGAGGAAGGTCCACAAGTGCCAACAGCTGAATCAAGAGCTACAGATAGACAAAAACAGGAAGTTTGGCGTTTGGACCTACAAAATAAATCTGTATGTAGCGTCATGTCTGTGCGTCAAAGGATGCTTTCTGCGTGCAACAGCAGCACTTTCCCCAGAGTTGTGTAGCAACATAAGCTTATTAAAAAAGGAAGAGCACCACCTGTGGCTACATAATGGTACTGTTTAGTAGTAGTACTGTTATTTGAAGACAATTTTTGAGAAGGTAACTCGTTTGACTAGGCGGTAAACCAATCTTGCAGGATGACATCAATCCAAAAACTATATTTGGGTTTATTTTGAAAGACGAATGGGAACACGCGCGACGTGGAAAGCTTCACTCTGTGTGGTGACATTGGAGGTAGTGGGAGAGAAAAAGAGCGAATCTGCGCGGTGGCGGTGAGGGAGGGAGGACAGCGAGTGCGCGAACAGGCAGCCAGGCAGGCACATCAGCAACAGCGGCTGAGCATCTTCCTGATCCTCATCTCCCGCGTTCGGGGGCTGCCAATTCTACGTGTGCACGCCGATTGAGTGTCCACTGCCGGCTGAAGTGCCCAAAAGCCTCCGCCAGCCATAACCTCCCACCACTCACTTTCTCTGGAGCTCGGTTATTCTTAGCTCAGCTGCGAAAGACTGTCCTTCCGGTCCTTCTCTTATTTATCACAGTTTCTTGAATATTTAATGGAAAATGGCGATCTGCGCACAGTCGTTCGGTGTTTTCTGCCTCTTCACAATCCAAACTGTACTAATCATCTGCGTCTCCACGCCGACAGCCGGGATCCACCTCTTCCCTCAACACTACACGTAAGTACCCTGCACTGGGTTTTTTTTTTGGGGGGGGGGGGTTAAAGCGGGGTGCGGAGCGACGAACTAGGACAGGTGGCCCCGACAAGCCCGCACACATCCAGCGCCGTTTACATTGGAGTAGCTGATGTCCCAGGTTTTCATAAACAGACGCGGCTTCCATCTCTGATGCTGCGTTATGAGCATCATTCTCACATAGATAATTAGGTTTTTTTTTGGTCTTGTGACATGTATTAGTCTTATTCAGTTTGACATTGTCAATATGGGAACAGGCTACGGGGAGCGCACACATACACGTGCCATTGGCGAGTAAACCCAAGCGGCTAGCTTGTTTGTTTTAACATTTGGGATACAATTAAATCATAGTCGTTGCTTTTTAAAATAATGTGGGACAACATCCAATTTAGACATCTGTAAAGTCCTCTACCTCACCTGCACCGTTTGGGAATAAAATGCTATCTGACACACCACAGGGTACACTGGTGTATTAAATGGATTATTTTGTTTTAGAACAAATCTACAAAAGTCGTAGTTTAAATAAGAAACCAGAATGAGAGCGATGCTTTGTTTCAGTGACTGTAGGTACATAAAGTAGCTGCATCCGGCTGTAGGAGCAGCACGGAAACTATTGTGCGACTTTTTCAGTGTGCATCTGTTAGAAAATAGTTTGCAACAATATTAATTTGTAAGACTTTTTTTTTTTTTTTTTATCCGACCAGTCCAAGGGTTTCACTCTGGGTGACACACAAAAGCAACATTTCTGCTTCAACAATTTACCACCTGTGCCTCCTCTAATTTGACTGCACGAAAAGTTCTACAAGCAGCCAGTGTGTGTTAGTTTAAAGTGAGAATTCCTTCAGCTAAGGTGTTAAACTGTTTCAGATTTTTGTTCAATAAGAAAACCATCGCAGTGCAACAGCAATTATCCACTCTCTAAAGCGTTGCTTCAAATGCTGCGTCGCCCTGTTTGTGATTGCCATGACGGGATTATCTGATGTGAACACAACCTCTAGCCCTTGGTGATGATTAGTAAGGCAGGTTCACAGGAATGACAGGAATTTAAATGATTCTTCTGTAATGCATGTATCGAAAATCTCGACTTTGTTCATTTTCTATCCAAGGTGACTTTCCTTTTTTTCCTGGGTCTAGAGGAAAAACCACTTGTCCTTTTATGTAAGTGTGGAGTGATTAAAAACTACAACAACCTGGATTATTGATATGATTACTTAAGCTCTGCAAAGTGGTTCTTGCAAGGAAAAATCACATTATTTTTTTAACCATGTTGTTTAACAGAGCTGTATTAGCATACACATTTTCCAGTATTTTAATGCAATGTGTTTCCTTTTTCTTGTACACAGTTTTTGGTGATACAGGAACATCTCATTACTGACTACCCATTAAGTCTGTTGTGCCCTTGTTAAAGTCTATATTATATCAGTCACCTCATGGGATTTATAAACTGGGTTTTGGGTCACCCACATTACTGTGGTCTTTGCCAGAATTTGCCAGATAATTGAAATGTGTGTGTGGGGAGCTGTTGGCGGTTTATTGGATATGTAGGCCTGTAATACACACACATACAGAAGTCAGCTCAGAGTTGTGTGTCTATAAGAAAGGGCAGAATATACAGTTCATTTCACAGCAGTGCCAATGAAGTGTACATTTCACACCCTGCCACCTAAAAAAGTGGTCTAATATTTGTAGCTAGTGTTTATGTAGATAATGTGGAGTTTTTGTGAAAGAAAAGATTATTTCCACATTTTTAAATCACGGAGAAACCTTTCTGAAAGCTGGAATCAAATCAATGTTTTGAGAGTATATTCTTTCACATTTTTTTTTCTTTTTTTTTAAAAAAAACAAACACAACCCTTTGTGTTAAATTTTTTTTTAACCGTGATAAAATACAGAGAGCTATATCCCCAAAATGTTATTTTCACATACCAAAAAAATAGTTCACCTTCTGCCCTAATAGATTTGAGCGTGGCACTTCCAGTGATGAGATCCATTGCAGCAGAATGCACATAGTGGCAAAATGTGGCTGACGCACAGGCCTTCTATCCAAACTCATTTCTCCATATTTTCTGCTTTTCCAAAATGTTTTGGTGAGTTTAAATCATATTACAGAGAAGATGCATAAAAACACTAGAGCCAAATGGCAAAATTTAAATACATTAGACTACAAACAGCCAGGGAGTACCTGTTGACTTAAAAGTGGTGCACCATGACAACTTTGTTTTTAAAAAAAAGCAATCAGCTTTCATTACACAGGTCTCTTAAGTATTTATTTAGCATCAGCCCACAGTAGTGCATATAATTCAACAAATAACGGTGTCCAGATAAATTAGTAGCTAGAAGCTTCAGCTTATCTGTTATTGTGGAATATTTTTCTCTTTTTGATTTAGAACATTATACCAAGTCATCATAAGTTACTCCACAAACTTGCGAATGTTTTTAAGTCATGTAACAAGTTTGACAAAAATCTGTGAAACACAGATATCAGTCCACACACGAACCTTCTGATTGTAATAGGGTTTTACATCTGGAGGGTGAACAATCATTGATTATGTGTCATTAAGTTCACATGTGTTAGGAGCTGGCAGATGTGTCTATACTAAGATTTTGACATCTGTCTGCAGTTTGTTGTCACAATATTTATTAGAGTTTAAATGTATTTCACAGGTTTGAACTTGGAATCATATCATGGATTGCAGTGGAGCAGATTTAGTACCTTTCCTACCTTTAATTATATTATGTTATAGGATGGATGGCATGAGCAAAATGAACATTTATTATCTCTATTAAGATATTTGACACTAAGTTGAATATTCAAAATCATATAATTTAAACTTGGGTCTAACTTGATGTATTAAATAATATTTATAATGATTTTGCCTGGCTCAGTAGACATACAAAATTTGTAATGATTGTAAGTTAAAAAAGTTGCAGTCAGTAAATGCACAGTAATATGAAGTATGAATGTTGTCCCTCACTGTTAGTATCATTGCATCTTGCTCTGTTATCTGCTGAGTGTAAGCTTGCTTTTGTTTATTTCATATCCAGGTGACCTTTTCATACTCAGCTACTTCACCACAGTGGTTTCCCTTTTCACTGTACTCTTCTATTTATTTATTCTTTTAGAAGCTTTCTTATTTACTCTTAATCTTGTCAGCCTAAACGCAGGCAACATGCATGCTGGCTGGCATCTTTTCTCTGCTGCTCCTTCCCTGATGAAGCCTGCTGTGGTTTAGCGATTATGGAGAGCTCTGTCACTGTTTGGCAGATTTATGAAATCTAATAACTCTTGTCTTGCCTCCTGTCTTCTGAGCAAATCTGACATTTAAAGATGACATTTGTTTCTGTCATCATATTAAAAGACAAACGACTGTTGTGATTTTGATGCAAGTGATAAGCTACCTGTAGTTAGAAAAAAGGAAAAGGTTGGCAACGAATCAATGCTTGGCTACCAAACACATGCCAGAAATATTTATTTGATTGCTGAAAGATTAGCTTTTAGTGTAAATATACATTTATTTTTTTATTCCAGTGAAAAATTTCCTATTGGCCATGTACATGGACTGAATAGCCCATATTCAGGTTGGCAGGTTAGCTCCTGCGGCTTCTTTAAAATGGTTTAAGAAAAATCTCGATCCATTAAGTCATTTGTTGCTTGCTAGGAGATATACAGTGATGAGCTCCAACCGTTTGATCTCTTAATTCCAAACTTGGCTCCGTCTAACGGAGATCAGCTCCTGCTTAGGGTGCACTTCTATCAGACCTTAGCAGTTTTATTGCAGAGCCGCTGATCCCAGCCGAGCCAAGACAGGCACGTTCGCTGCCAGTTCTGCCAGTGCCGACCAGATATATGCAGGATGTGATGGGGAAAGGAGGTGCTGATGACTAACTCAGACATTAGCAGAGATACGACAAGGATACTTTCAGATAGGGATCCAGAAGCGATGGAGCATGTGGCAGTCTGCCAACAACAGGAGCTACACAAGGATAGGGACAGACTACCACAATCTCATGAACACTCACATGCAGTGACAGAGAAATGTAGGCTCTTCTGATGACATGTTTGGGTGTTAATGTTTAGGAAAACAGATTAAAATTGTCTTATTTTATTTCCCAGAATGAGTCACTGGGCTGGACGCATTGAGAAGGAGCTGGAAAAGGTTCTTCAGCACGTCACAGGAACTCAGCAGATGAGATCGGTAAGTTGACGTCACCCTTGCATGTGACACTGCATTTCCCTACATTATTAATCAGATTTGACTGGGCTAGGTTGTACAACATCAGTGTGTGTGTGTCTCTGAGGATGTGTGTTTCAAGAAGCAGAGTAGAAAATTCTGATGAAAGCCCTTTCTTCACAGGATCAAAGCCCTGTGAGAAAAGGTTTTTAAGTGAATTTCCCATAGAAACAAATTGAATTAACCAAAGTTCTTGCTTTAATTGGCTTGTTAAATGGGGCAAAATCAGCAGAACTTGGAGTTGGTTGTTTGTGTCTCATCCCTGTGTCAGATTTCTTGAAACATGTGTGTGTCTGGTGGCACAGCAGATGGTTGAGCAGTGTTATTGACACTGCGTCATCATATTTCTGCCGTGTGCGTATTTGCCATGCTTCCAGGGTTTGGGAAGCACTGTGAGATAAATGTGTCATTATTACTTGTTTGGGTGTGTGTGATTCATCCATCATGTACGGATCCTGTAGCTTTAATGTTAGCAGTAACAGTGGGTTGTACAATACCTGATAGTATGGTGGCAACATTGATAGATCCCAGAGTAAAGGAATTAAGCTGTCATGGTTTAAAGGGTAATGACCATTAAAGGAAATAAGGCAGACACTCAGTGTGTGATAGAGAGAGGTTGAGTGTGTTTGCCTTTCAAAACATTAGCCTTTTAGAGTTTGTGAAAGTATTACTTTTTTCAATACTCCCACTGAGCAGTGTTGACATCTACAAAGCTGTTCACTTCTGAAGTAACATGGTCTCAAGGTAAAAGGAAATTGCTGCTATTTGATAGAAATGATGTATCTCTGAAAATGTAATTTTGTATGCTTTGAAAAGCAACACCGATCTAGCCTTTGGAGATAACCCAGTGGGTTTGAAAAGGTTGAGAGAGAAACATATCTTTTAAGTTTAATACAGTTTGAAAGGGTTTTTGAATAATTATTTTTTTTAACAAAAAAAAGTCACAAACTGTGTTCTTTTGGGGACAAAATCAAATGTATTCCATCGAATTTATTGATTTAATATACTATATTTGTATTAATTTTTATTTACTTTGAGAATATTTTCTTAAATACAGAAACAGAAACAGAAAAAAAACTTCCACAAAAAATGTTATGTTCACAACACCGAGGCTATTTGTGTTCATGCTTTACAAACACAGAACAGGATAGAATTTTCTCTTTGTATGTTTATCAACTCAATGATCCAATAAATCGGGTTTCTAATTGTAATAATAGATTAGTAAATTATTTATCTGGCAATTGTTTTTTATGACATTTAAAACAGTGCAGAAACACTTGAACATACTTTATAATTATATAGCTGACTGAGCTGAGCTTAGTGAGACATAAAGCCGAGATGTGGTGTTGACATGGTGTTAAAAGCTGAGGGGGTTTGAAGTTCTGTGAATTTAAATTATTGACTCAACAAGTGTCTGAAGTACTTTCTGTTAGCTAAACCCAATAAAGCCGGTCTTTCTCTGTAAATGCTACCTCTATCCTAGCCATCTCTTGTGTGGGGCACGCATATGGCTGTGTGTGCATGTGCATTTGCTGGCCTGACTGCAAAGACTGGGTGTGAAAGAACATTTATCATTGCCCCAAACAGGAGTCGTCACAGGGTGTGCTAAATGGCACAGCATGCCTAGAAAAGCCATTTTCTAAATGGATGCCTTTCTCTTTACGTGTGTCTGATAGAAATCTTCCCAGGGCTATGCTGGCTGGTAACAAGATTGCCTCCCTCTGCCCTCCCTCCTTTTCATGCGCAGTTTATTCTCGCTGACAAAAAAAATGCAAAATGTGTGCAAATTATTTTTGAGTTTGTCTTACATGGGAAGAGACAAGGGAACTAAGTTGAATATAATGTGGTCTCCTCAGATCCCCCTGGTTGAGATTTCATTTTTTCTCACAAGTGAAGTAGTGGGTGAATGAAGAAGAAATGTCAAGACAGGGCAGCACATAGCTGAATATGTTTTGAACTGGTTGACTTGACAAATAACTTGATGATGTGGAGTATTTTGATGTGAGTTTCTGCATCGTGAGTGTGTTACTAAAACAAAAACAAAAACATAAAAAGTTGTTTAAATGTAAGAATATTGCATCCTAATAAACTCCACCCAGGTTGGGTCAGGATGTTATTTTTTGTCTGAGGGAGTGTCAGGAAGATAGTGGGTGAGTGATTTATCAGAGGAGGTGGAAGTTTCAAATGGAAAAGTGTGGAGCGCAGATAGACAAGGAGAGTGGGCGGCTTGTAGAGCAGAAGAGGTGGGCATTTTAGAGAGAGAGAAAGAGAAGGGAGGGCGGGGGGGTGAAGGATGGCTTGACAATCGAGATGGATGTTCAAGCACTTTTGTGTGTATATTTAGAATCAAACTACTTAAGATGGATGAAATGATAGAGGGTGGTATGCAAGAGTTGGTTCATTTAAATGTGAGCAGACGGAGGCTGTTTATAGTCTTTATCCTCTTCATTATCCTATGTGCTGTTGTGTTTGATGTGTTACGGTATGTGGTGATGAGAGGCGGCAGTGGACACTTGCATTGTTTTCATGTCCTCAGGCTTATTCAGAAGAGTTTTAATAGGCACACAGGAGCAGTGCGCCTATACACCCACATACTGTCTTTGCAGATGGTTCATTAGACATACAGAGCAGCAACAACTCGATTATTTCAATAATTGTTATTATATTTATTATTTTAAAATGTTTTAGTTATTTTGAGCAAAAATGCAGAGCAGTTTTCGTTCCAGCTTCCAAAGAGAAGATTTGATGCTTTTGTTCAGCTTTGTTGTAATGTTGATCAGACTGAACAAAACAGTAAAATGTAATGATTGGAGTACCTAAGAAAAGCAAGAAAGGAAGAAAGAACTTTATTCATCTCTAAAGGATGTTTAACTTGGCAGCTTATTTATATTACTGCATGTAGCGTGGTTAAAAATATGGCTAATATTGAAAAAACTACTGAATGCAACTTGTTTAATTAGAAAGAGCAACAGAGAGTTTTTTAACCACAAAAAGAAGCACATCAGGGGTTGCGTGGACACTCACAGCACACAACAGACAAACAATGCTGCTTTCCACCATGCTGAAGGAAACAGAACAGATCATCCGCGTCATTAGGAAGATTTTTAGGGCTCCCCCTAAGGGATCAGCTGAATGTCTTTAGGGGAGCTCGTCTGCCTTTCAGGGGAGCCAAGCTCCCGTTAGCTCGAACCCTGGCTGTTACTCTTTTCATCATTGATGCCTGAGGAAAAGTAATGTAACAGTGACCTGTCTGAATGACAAAATTCCCTATTTAACAGATTGTTCAGACTATTATTGTTATGTCTTGCTTCTAAAAATGGCTTATGACTAATATTTTGTGATATGATATAAGGTTGCTGATAGAGACACATTTCATTGTTGAAGCTGTACACTAGGACGCTAGCTATCAACCCACCTAGAATTCTTCCTTGTCACATGATAAAGCTAAGTGAGGAGGGAAAAATAACAAAGTTCATTTACACGTTTCAAAATTTTTTTATCTACCTATCAGCCTTTGGTTGAACTCTTCCACAGCTCAGGTATCCAAACCATAAAGGGGCAAATGACACTACTCTTTTAACCCTTTAGTTGCCAAAGTCACCTAAAGGGCTATAATTATGACAAGCATCAGGCCAGAGAAACTTAACCTGTTACCGCCTTCTACCACTACTTGAAGACGCGTGAATCGGCCATCAGCAACTGGCTGCCCACAACGGTAATCAGCCGTGCTCGTCAACAAATAATTTTACTGTCATCATAAACTCTGCTTCACATTCAAGATATTTTCTTATTTACAGTATGCCTTAAAACTTTCTATACTTCAGCTCCTAAAGGGTTACATACTTTTTCATGTCAAATGTTAGCTTTTAAGTAACAGTTAATGCATCATTAATATCTGTGGTTGTTTAAAACAAATGCATTTTCTCTTTTCAGACAATCAGAGTACAAAACCCGAGTACTAAGTGATATTTATTGACTTATTCCCTTTTTCACAGACAGACAACCAGATAATGTCATAGCAATTTTCACAGCATCAGTACATCAGCAAGCCTCTGAAATGGTGATTCTGTGCAACATATGTTTAAATAACTTGCTCAGATGATATTCAAATTAATTTAAATAAGTAGAGTCTAGTCAGCATGAATAATTTAGGCAGTTGCATATGACTGATCCTGAACCCTCACAGCTCTGAGGGTGTGTCTGCTCTGCCTCTGTGTATCATCCTCTTGCTGTTTGTTGCTCTTGGTTATTGGAAAACCTGAGAACAGCATCTAGATCTGGTGGTCAGCAACGTTTGTGACAAGGAGTGCCAGTTTGAAATATTCTTCTCAACGAGTGTGCCATTATCAACTATAACGCAAAGTTAAATTATGACACAAAATAAAAAAACATACCTGGAATTTTATTACATCCATTTAGGACATCCAATCATATTTTTAGAGATAATATTTTGTTGTTAACTCAAAACTGCTTTCATAAATAGAATAAAATAGAGTAGAACTTTATTTTCTTTGGTACAAGTGCAACGATATTACAAAGCCCTCCAGCAAGTGCGTTCATGCCAATCACACTCAAGTGTAGCCAATCACTGGGCGGTAACGCAAACACTTCCGGAGGAATCTTCTTTGTTGGTGTTTGGTGTTCGAGATCGCGGATCCACGGGTTAAGATAAGAGTTAATCACATTAGCTTTCATCATTTATCAAAAAACTTTGCTGTGAGAGAGCAATGGGTTAGGTTTGCCAGTCATCACAATATAACAAACCACATGTTGGTTGGCAGTCAACACTTCAGGAAGACTGCTTTACCAACTGGCAGCAGAAAAAAGTGGGCTTCACCAGCAAGTCAAAATTAAAGCCAGATGCTGAGCCTTCTATCAGGATACAATCAAGTGGAGATTCTGTGTCTTTATCAATAAGTTTATTTAAGGTGCATTATTCAACCGAAACTGCCTGTTAACATTTGCTAACATTAAAAGTTGTGTTCCTTGCTCAGTTTTACTCAGCAGCAGCTAGATACACCATCCTTTTCATGTCAACTGGCTGTCAATGTAACGCGTATGAATAACTCGTCCCACAATATATCTGGACCGTGCGGGTTACTGGTCGGTCCTCTCATCAGGAGAATACACAAACTAAATGAAGAACTTTTAAGCAAGACAAAAATAAAGTTGGAGATCAGACTGTCAGATTCTCCTCCTGGAGACAGATCAGCATTCCCCTCAGCGGTATTTTGCTGAGCTGCTTCTCTATACCTGTACCTCGTTTTTTTACCCGCCTTTCTCACGTTATTATTTTCCCGTAACTCTCTTGTATTATGAAATGGGGAGAAAATAAACTTAAAAAACTTCCGACACGAGAAGACAATCCCCTCTGCCGATCGACCCAAGGAGAGGACCTGACACCTGTCTTTCTGGTCTGCCTGCTTTATAAATGAGTGAAACCATGGCGCAGCGTCGCGTTGCAGCCGTGCACGCTTCATTCAGTCCGACACGCAGTGATAATAGAGATATTTCAGGTCCTCAAACAGCAAAGATGCACTGCCTGGTCGATGTGTGTGTGTCCACAACACATAAGCCAGCACATGGCGACGGGGGAGCAGTGCTGACATAAAGCGACAGCTGCCATAACACTGAGAGGTGCCAGCGTGCCAGTGTTTATGCCCTGGTGTGCCACCTGTGGCACGAGTGTTAAAGGTTGCCGACCCCTGATCTAGATCAATATACCACATCTGAAACCAGGACAGACTGCCTCATGCCTAGCTCAGTCTCCAAGCTTAACTTTTAAAAAAGTTTTTGTCAGTTTTACTCTTCCCTGTTTCTTTGAGCTGCTTATGTTGATGCTACATCAGTTGGCCTGTTGGCCACATGCTGACTGCAGGTTTAACCTTCTCGCCTCTAGTACTGCCACTGTGCGTGCTCATGCTGATAAATGTGTGTAAACGTGTGTGCGGCAAGTCTTTTATAGTGTTTACGTTGCTGAAGCTTCTTGTTTCGTTTGATCACCACAGGTTTCTGTTTCTTACTTTTTTTTTTAGGAGGGGGGGTTATATGCAGCCTGAAGACAACTTCAGTCATCCTTTTTGTATTCTCTGTTGCTCACAGCCGGGATACCCCTCCCCCCCACAACGAGCAGATATCCCTGCAAAGTAGACCGCTGGATTTGCCCAGCATTGCTGACTACATACATTTCCAATAATCTGTCTAAAATGCCGGGTGCTCTGCTAGACATCATCACCTCTGCTCTCACCCACAACCCTTCTTCTTTCTCTAAAGCTGATGTCAGCTTTACTCCCCCCTCGAGTGTTGACAATTCTATAAGTAGACCATTATATTATTGTTGATTATCGAAGCATTATTTTTCTCTTAATTTAAGAGCTCCATTTAGCCAGTGTTTACAGAAGAGTTGATGGTCTCTACTCTCAGCACAAGAAGTTTCCTTTAAAGGAGTGTGAGAGTGAATTCAGGCATCATCTGTCAGACCTCCCCCACCCTTTTCCTTTATCTTCTGGTCTTCATCTCGCACAACAGCAACATCTTCTCTGTTTGTACGAAACATTGAAACATCACAGGGTATTTCTGCCACATGGCTTAGACTTAGGCCCTGGTTTTCTTTCCTGATGGTTTGTCTTAGATATCCCTGAGTTATCATCAATCATTCCACCAGTTCATTCAGACAGTTGTTTACTCTTTCTGTGTTCGTCACGTATTTTATACAAGTTTAAAAGTAATGACTTGTTAATTAAACCACTAAACAATGTGATGTTTAAATGACATTTTTTGTTTGAGTAGTGATTTTGGTTGAGAAGTGTAAATAAATAAAAGTTGATTTAAAGTCAGTTTAGTTTCTGTAATTTCATTTTAATTTTAGGGAGTAATAAGACAAATATTATCCTGATCATACATGTGATCTTTTAGCAGCACATTTGTGCTCTCTCTGCTATACCAAACCTCCTCTTTGTCCTTCGTGTGAAGTGGTGAGTGTCAGACTTTTCACAGACACAGAAAAGCACAGACTTTTCAAGCTAATGTTGGAAGGATACTGCCTAAGTACATTATAAATAAGTTATAAATGCAATAGATGAAGATGTATAGGATTTTTTTTTGTTCATGTCAGAGCCATCAAGAAAAACTAATCTTTTTTTTTGTTGAATTAATCTTCCTTTTACCAAACTGTAAGTCAAATGTCAAGCTTTTAGAACATCTAAGACGTGGCCTCATGACCAAGATAATAACTTGATCTCTTTACAGATTATCTACATTGGATCACACCTTAAACTGTTGCGGCTTCATTGATAGGCTCCGATTGTACTGTTTTCATTCTGAATTTCCCTAGAGATGTCCCCCATGTCTTATTATGACATGACGTTATCGCTCAGTGTCTCAATACGTCTAACAACGTAATAACTGTGAGGCTTGATGTCTTACTACGTCAGTCATCATGTCGACGTTTGACATTTTGCTACAAGATGATGTATACATTAAACACTGCTGATGTGCCTGCAAACAGAAGGAGGAAAGAGATGGTGATGTGAGACGTGAGTCCACAGACTCCTGCAAGAAACAACAATTGTAACATAAATCCCTAAGAGCATTTTACTGTTTTTTTCTCAACTTTCTTTTTGCTCACAATTCCTCATTTATTTACTTCTCACTAAATTGGGAATGTTAGGGTTAAGTGTTGAAAATGTATAGTTAGTATTAGATGTTAAAAGGGTTAGAAAATGATACATGTTTGATTCTTAACAAAGTTAAGTGTTTTTGGGTCACCTTTGGTTGCGGACTAACATCTATTACATGTTTTCTGGTGAGACTTGGCTCTGATAATCTGCAAAATGTATAGTCATGTCTACCATTTCTTTTTTTTCAAGATCTACTTCTCTACCAAAAAGACATTATTGAATAATGAATATATGTGCTTAAAGCACTAGATAAACCACTCATAAAGCATAATTTTAGCTAATTATGTAATTAGTGAATCATCTAATTTGATTTAATGATTTTTTTTTCTTTTCAAATATCTAATACCCACAAAACACTATGAAAATTGAATATTGCTCTGAAATGTCGCCATCACTTTGTCTATTATTTTGTATACTTTATTATATCTGTGGCCATGTTGAAATATGTCTGAGTCACAAAATAATCTAGCTGGAAAGTGTGGTAACCACATATAAACAGTTAAAGGTGGTTGAAACGTGGTTTTTCTAGTTTTTGGTGTTATCTTCAATCATCTTCTGTGGTGACATATTTTAATGGGGGATTGCAGTTTTTAACACAACAGCAAGGGTCAGGTAAGTCTAGTAGCTCAAGAGGTCATGTAATTGCAATCATGTTATAGTGATAAAACTGTGAATTGTTCACCATTAATTATCAGCTAAACTATCCATTTGTATACTCACATAAATATACATTTCAGGTATTACAGCCCGTCTTCATTCAGACATCCTGTTAGCTGCTCCAGAATCATCAGGGTTTCATATCACGGTTGTGAAAGCTTAGACATGGTCTGTTAGCAATCCATTTTTTATTTGTTTGGAACTCTCCTGTAACCCATGCTGCTCTGTCAGTGTGCCGTCTCCAACATTTACTTTATTTTTACCTCAAAACAAAAACACAACTCGCAATAAAATAACTGTGGACATTAGAGGCACATAAAACCAGTAGTCAGCTCAACGTTAGGCATAGTGAGAGCTGGTCGGCACCATTACTCCCAGCTTCAGCCTCCCCTGGGCTGACAGGAGAACAGAAGGCCACACAAACACACCGTATTTATTTTTCTGCCTTTTTATTGGTTTTCTGACACTGGGGAAGGTTAGGAGAATTTCTCAGCTCCCCAGCTTGATGGCCAGGCACTGGTTTGTAGTGTTTGTATAAATGAAAATACATATATCTGCAGAGTGCAGCCCTGCGTTCAGATAACCAAGGGTTAATGTTGAAAGGGATTGCTTTAAATGGGTTTGCAGTGAAATTGTGGCAGTTTAGAAAAAGTAGAACTACGTACAATAGACACAGTGTCCTGTCCACAGTTGATTTTTTATTTAGTTTTATTTAGTTTCAAACATTTTTCTTAGCATACTAAAAACTACTTTGAAGGTGAATTTGATACTAGTATGATGTCATTTAAATAAGTACTTAGTTATTTGTTTTATTAAGCAGTAGTTAATGTATTTACTGATCTCTATCATCAAACAAAAATCTCTCTCTTTTTTATTTTTTAGCTACCCCAGGTTTCCTTCTTTGAATTAAGCAAGCTGACTGAAATGAATAATGCAGCCCTTAAAGACACAGTGCTGCATGGTGCTCTGTTTATCTCTTCTTTTGTCATATTACGCAACATTTTATAGTATCACTGTGAGTGCATCTAGTGCAGTGAATTATTGGGATGTAAAAGCCTACTGGGGGGGGACTTGGGCCTCTTTAGTGTCAGCACAAATCTAACAGAGATCGTTGTAGTATCTGAATTTTACTGACATCCACTATGGTGCATTTGGGGACTTTATTGTGTAACTAATTGCTGTTTGATGAATTCAAGGAATACAAAAAGCCAATACATCCATGTTGCTAGTGCCTTTAGGGGAGAAAAGAAGGCCTTGCACTTGTTTAAAGGAAGACAATATAGCATTATGTGTCAAAATAGGATTAGGGGTCTGCTAAAGCTCCAGCCCTGTCAGAGGGAGATGCCATATTTTGCAGACGCTGCAAATCTTTTTTCCTTGTCTCTGTCTCCCTACATTATTATTTGCAGAGTGTGTTCACATGCTTGTGTAATTTTCAGTTGCCGTCTGTTTGATGTTTCAGAGAGAGCATGATGTGTCTTTGGTGCTATCTGTGCTTGACAGAGAGAAACAACTGGGTACGGTACCCTGAGTGGGTTGCAGTGTTAATGTAGAGCGGCGTGATGCCCTAGAAAATTCCAGGTGTGAAGTGCTTTATTCATACCATTGCAGAGGGAGTGCTTTTGTGTGTGTAAAGTGGTAGGTGTGCTGTTTATTTACCATTGTAATCAAAATATATCTATATTTATTTTTGCTTTGTGGCCATTGTGTGCACGTGAGAGTGTTTTAGGTGTGCTGAAGTCTCTGAGGTTTTCTCTTCCTTTTTTTCCTCCTCCATCTGCACTTGTCTGTGATTGATTAGTCATAGTTCTGAATAACTTTAATTGAGTTGCCTCAGCGGTGGGTGGTTTTTCAAATGTAGAGCTACTTTGGAAGACTTAGAAAAGTGTCTTAATTTTGATCATGTAGGCAGAAAGGATTCTCCACTGCCATCTGAGAAGGGTCCTCAGATATGTTACCTACAATGTTTGTATTCTGTGGAATAAATTCCCTCTGCCTTCTTCGCTGTCTGTTTCTCTCTCTACAAAAGCTGGAGGTGAGGCTTTCCCTCTCTCCTCTATCTATCTATCCTGTTCTTTGGCATGATGCAGGTTTTGGTCTCAACTCTGCCTCTGGCTTTTCCCTCAGGCCTAGGTTGTGCAAAGGGATTTGTGGTCCACCAATACAATTGCTGTTTTAAACTCACACGAACATCTATATTCATTCCTATAATGCATTTACAAACACATGCAGTATAGTATTCACTTATCCTATTCACATATACATGCTAATTTGCAAATAAAATGACATTTGTGGAAGATGATCATATCATTCTAGGTTTATGTGTCGCTCATGGTGGAAATCTTTTCTTTACATATTTTCCCATTTGTTTTTCCAAAAATATTTCATTCTTCTTTATTCTTTATTTCACAAGATCCATATCACAAAAGACAGTAAAAAACCCCAAAACAAAACAAAAAAATATATATAAAAAAATGTAAACATTCAAAGCCTTCCACAATGATCATTGTCTAACATACAGACAAGTTTGCCTATGGTTCCACAGTCTGTAAGAAAATCTAGCAGAACCACATACAGGGTTACCAAAACAGCAATTAGGTTATTTTCTGACTGATACCCTTCACATAAATCTATATATCAGATTACACAAAACAGCAGGACAGACAGGTACCCTGATACTGACAAACATATGGCTTGCTCTGGAACTTCTACAAGCTCTCAGCAGCAGCCTCATGCCATCATTATATGCCACCATGAGTTTTCTTACAGGTAGGCTGTATGCAAAGGTGTACAATACGCTCTAAAGAGTGAAATCATCACAGATACAGAGCACATGCTAAACTTACGACATTGCATGTTCGCTTGGGTATACAGCTTCCGTCGTTGCCTGAAGATATCTTTAGAATCAGACAGGTCATCTGCAATAATATACCCCAAATATGTAACTTCACTGCACACAGTGAGTGGCACGAGTGCCAGGCCAATTGAAGTCAGGAAAAGTAGACAACCTGTTATTTAATTTATATATAATTATGATCTTACTCTTTTTGCAGTTATATTTTATATCAAAGCCAGCCCCATAGTGTGTGCATATTTTGAGAAGCTGATGAAGACCAGCACTACATGGGCAAAAAATGACCAAATCATCTGCGTACATAAGGTCCATCCATATACATATTAAAAAGAAAAGGAGATAAGTTTCCACCCTGGCCAACACCACTGGACACATGGAAGGGAAGAGATTTCCCCATTTCCCCATCTCACTCTGTCTCGAATACCAGTAGTTAAAGAATAGTAGTCTTACTATGGTGTTGTCACAGGTGAGTTGATACAGGAGACAGGACAGGTTCATTTTCACCCAACCAAGCCACATTCTGCTTGTTTTGTTGATCGCAGTGCTCTTGTTGCCTGAATCCAATCACGACAACTGCAAGGAAGAGAAGGCTTTAAACTGAAAGGGGGGCAGGAATAAATAAGTTATTACTTTATCCTGCTTGTTTGGTCTTGATAGTTCCTCTGTTAGACTCTTCTATTCTTATTCATGTTCTTTTTGCAAATATATATATATATATATATATATATATATATATATATATATGTGTGTGCGTGTGTATCAAAGAAAAGATGATTCACCTTACAACACACTTATGACAACTTTAACATAAACAATCTGAAGAAAAAATTCTCCCAAACACAACATAGACTGCACACGATCAGTGGAGAGTTTCTACTAAAACAAAACAAAACAAAACAAAACAGAACAAAACAAAACAAAACTTAAGAAAAATACACTTTTTTTTTTTTTTTCTTGATGGCAGATGGAGGTAATGAGTTCTCACACTGGTTTAATTTATAGATTGTAATCTGCAGTCTTGTTGCCTGATGGTGGCTCATTAAAATCAGAAATAACAGCATGTGTTGTATAAATGTTTGGTGCCTCCCTAAGCTCAGATCTGTCATATAAAAACAGAAGATGCAGATACTCTGGCCATAATCTTTGTAGCTGTTTGAATAAGACATTTGAGGTTAAGCTTTGCCAGAAATGACAGATGATACCTGAATACTATACAGCTACTCTTTTTAAAATTATTTTATAAACACCTTTACTGGAAAACAAATGAGTCATCATGAAATTAAAGGGGACATGGCTGCTTAAATGCTCACAGAATGTGTGTATATAAAGAAATTATTTCTAAATAAACACCAACTGCAATTCTTTTACTGATCACCTCAGCTCCTTCATAGTTCTGTTTGCTACAAAATCTAGCAAGGATGTGCTTGTTTTTTACATTAAAAACCTGTGGGTCTAAAATACTCCCATAAATGCAAATGAGTGAAAAAAAGATTGGTAGTCGCTTATTTCCTGTTTTTATCAGGAAGAAAAATTTTGGCTCATGCTGTGCCTTCCCGCATACACTTGCTGTGATAAAACAATCTAACCAATTACTTGGAGGGGTGCGTGCTGAGCCCCCTCCTGTACTGCCTCTACACCCAAGACTGCAGGCCGACCCACAATGACAACCTCATC
>JBAMHW010000003.1:22317214-22367860 GCA_037177495.1 Rhadinocentrus ornatus
ATACAATACAATACAATACAATATAATATAATATAATATAATATAATATAATATAATATAATATAATATAATATAATATAATATAGGTTGCACACTTTAATATGTAGTTAGACCGCCTTTAGCTCTGATTACGGCAGTATTTGTTGTGGCATTGTTTTTAAAAATCTTCTGCGGTGTCACAAGATTTATTTCCTTCCACTGTTGCTTTAATTTTTCAGCATAATCTTGTATTGATGAAGGGAGAGTCCAATCACTGTGCAAAGCTTTCTCCAGCACATCACAAAGACTCTTAATGGGGTTAAGGTCTGGACACTGTGGTGATCAACCCACATGTGGAAATGATGGCTCATGGCTCCCTGAACCATTCTTTTACAGTTCGAACCCAATGAACAGCTCTTAACCCAATTTTAGTAGTTTCTGCATCTCCTTAGATGTTTTCTCTGCTTGATGTATGCCAACAATTTGACCCTTCTCAAACAGATTAACATCTTTTCTACGACCAGACAACCAGTCCTTCCTGAAGTGTCCTTCAGCACAGTTGTTTAAGAAATGAGAAGCTACTCATTGCATTAGTTGGGGTTAAAAAACCTGTTGCCATCTAAGAGATAATCATTCAATAATTTTCCAATAGGAGGCTTGTATCTATTTGCTTAAGTAAATCCAAGTGGTGACTTTTTCTTTGGTAATGCAGTGTATACCCACGTTGGTGAAGGGAAAGGGCAGAAAAACATTCAAAGACATAAAAATGCTTTGTTAGTCATCTCTTCTTGATTGTCACAATGAACACATGAAGATGCAGTTTGAATCATTTTAAATGCAAATTAGCCTGCATCTATAGACCACCTGAAACATGTAATGGCTGGTTTGTACCAAATGGGTCGTCATTGTGTTTGAATGACCACATTTTGCCTCCCATTTTCTTGCAGAGTGGGACTGATATTGAGGGAGAAAATATGTAAATCAGGTATGTGTATTTTGGCCAGTCTTGTGTATGTCTTTTTCCTCACAGATATGAAGTGACAGATCAACTAAAGTGGAAATTGAAACTTACAGCTTGAAGAATTTTATGAAACATTTTCCTTTGTACTTCAGCTTTGCAAATTTGTGCATCAAAGCGTAAACATTTCGGCTCGTAAGAGGATCGTTCTTTGCTACCATCACCCAGGCTGGTTCACAGTCCCTCCGCCTCAGATATTTCTGACACAAACAAATTCTGAGCATACTAATTAGACATAATTGATGTAACTTTTTCATTAGTAAATCTGTATAGCTTTGTGTCATGCTACAGGTCTAAAGCCTTTCCTTTAAAACAACAACATATAAAGTATATAAATAATCTCCTAGGGAGATTTAGAGTCACCAGTTAACCTAATATGCATGTCTTTGGATAGTGGGAGGAAGCTGGAGTACCCGAACCCATGCATACATGGGGAGAACATGCAAACTCCACACAGAAAGGCCAGTGTTCAAACCCCTCCCCAGCCGAAGCTCGAACCAGCATGAGGCAGGGTGTTTATATGTTACATTAAATTATTCTTGACTCTAAGGGATCATTTGGCAACCTCTGTTTCATATTGACATTGGAATTAAAGGAAACCTTTTATGACATGTCAGTCTTGTGTTGAAATATTTTTTTTTCTGTTATTATTATTTCAAGGTTATTTTAAATGTCTCAGAACAAAATGAAAGGAGCGACATAGTTATCCAGGGTCTTAGCCTTTATTCTGAGAGGCTAAAAGTGTTTTTGCATGGTTTTTGTGTGTACAAAGCAGTCGTTGGGACACAACATATGTGTCTGTGTTGTATGATAATACTGTAAGGAAGGCCTTGCATTGATCTTTATTTTAATATTGTTTGTACAGCTTTTCAAAGAGCAGCCCATGTGTTCAAGGCATTGATCGCTGCACAGCAACGCTCTGTGCAAATGCAGATCGACAGCTCTCTTTCTTGAGCGTCGTCTTTATTCATACCACACAACTTTTAGGGACTGAAGCCATCTTTCTACCTTTCTAAATTTATTGTTCCAGATGCTGTGCTTGGAATGGAGTTTTTGTTGAAAAGATGGCTAGAAGTGTTGGCTCATGAAATAAGAGGTTTCTGGTATAGTGTCAGAATTGTCTGGCAAAAAAGATTGAAATTTTACCTTTCATGTACAAGACAAGTAGGATTTAGATCCTGCTTAGTAAGATCCTGCTTAGAGCTAAGTAAAATCTTGAATTTGCTTTTCTTTACAGTATTCTAGTATTGCCAGTGATTGTTCTTTAATGTGGCTTTTCATAGTTTATTTTCATTTTTCATTATTTCCACAATCTTGGTTTTCATTTGGGAAATGTGCATGTGTAATCTCCATTGACAAGGGTCACTGAGTAAAACTAAAATAAGGAGTGGTTGAATCTTGTATGTGAAGACAGAGAAACAGGAAGACGCAATTGCATACCCAAGACTAAAAGATTGGGTGTTCAAATTGGAAGGTAGACACCCGTCTTAACTATTCAGTGATAAAGAGCACTCTGTTGCACACTTCCTAAAAATAGTTTAATTTTCTTCTACAGAGAGGGTTCCCTCAATGTGGATAGGGTCAGCTGTTTTTCATTTCGGCTGATGTGAAGCTGCAGCGATACTGTTTATTGTATTACATTGATTTAGCAGATGCTTCAATCCAAAGGGACTTACAAGTGGGGAGTATGGATTGGTGTACTGAAAGAGTTTGTGACTATTTCTAGTTCAGAAGGGCTTAAATATCTTTTGTAAGTGATCATAATGAATGATCTCTATTGAGCTGAACTCTTATCAGCAGAGAAAATAGGATCAATATTCCAATCCATACTCACAATTGATAAACATTTTAATCTACTCATGAGTCATGCACACATTTTGTAATCTATGTGCACGAATGAGATATCCATCATATATGTTGTAAATTGTTTGCTGGACTTTCGAACAACTCCATAGACTAAGGAAATGTGTCCATGTGTGTGCTGCTGCAGAGATGTTGTTGTTACACTCGCAGGTAAAGTTTCCCTCTAATGAGCCAACAGTTTGTAGTACTCCTACTTAGGGGCTGGGCAATACATAAAAATTCCCGAGTTGTTTTCCGTGTGATATATAAAATGGCCATCGCAAACATCGAGTTATTATTTGAGTAGTGTTTCAAGTTGCTTCTCACAGGAGAGCGAGTGTTTTCAGTATGACAGTGTTTAACAATAAAGATATTTTTGCCTGTTTTCATGGAAGCTGAAAACAGTTGTGCTCGTGTTTTTTTTTTTTAACACCATTTATATTTCTTTTAAGAAAACAATATCTTCGTTGTGATTTTTCCCTTTTTACAGAGTTTACCTAAATCATACTTGTGTATTTTTATTGCATGAAAATGTTGACTTCAACTTTGGTTTTAAGGAGATTTAATACAATCTATATAGATATTTTGTATCTTGTCAAAGCCAGAAAATATTGCAATATTGATTATAGGCCATATTTCCCAACCTTACTCCCACTGCATAGCAAAAAGGATCAGTTGATCTCAGTTAGGTGTCAATACACTGGAAAACCAGAACAATATAAAAGGAAAAATAAAATAGCCAGACCATACTGTTTCATGTTTGGAAAAACAAAACCGTCATAACTAAGTTACTGTCATAATTAAATTTGTAAATTAAAACTAACTTCTAAATAAGACTATAATCCAATCTAAATATACATTTTGGTTCCACTAATCATTACATAAACAATATATCTTGCCAACAATGTCTATGTATCTGTACAGTCCACAGTCAAATTGTAGTGTTTATTTGACATTGATGTAGGGTTATTTTCATCAATAATTACAAAATGAAAAGAAATGGTTTTAGACTTAAGGTTTCCCAACCAACAGCAGATCTCTTCTGATCTACTTAGGGTTATGCATTGCACAGATAAAGTGCTAACTGTGGAATCAATTACTCCAAAAAAGCAAAGAGCAACAACATCCTTACTTTGGTAACTGTGGCTTTATTTCTGAGAATTTTCTGAAGTGTAGTACTACACCCTGGACATACACATGCCCAAAATATGAGCAATGAACAGGTTTTCCATGTATCCCTGCTTCAACACACCTGCATCAAATTTGTAGAACCGAATTGGAGAACCCTGCCATAACACATAGATTAATCATGGCAGCAGCGTCGATGAAGGGGTTTGGTGGTCGGAAGCGAAGGTGTGGTGTAAAAAGTATGAACGAGGAGTCAGGCGATACCTCCAGGTCGGAGACGGACCGTTCGTCAACGAAATCAAATCGTCATCGTTGACGAAAACAACACTAATTTAATCCTATAAAAAATATGTTCAATATGCCAAAAAGTCACAAGTGTGTCAAGAATAACATTTTACTAAATTCTACCAGTTCTGCAAAAAAAAAAAAAAAAAAGCTCAAATAGCTCGTAAACAAATCTTGCATCAGCCTTTGAATGGCTACTACAAAATGTTTTCCCATGGTGCAACTGGTTCAGGGACTTTTACAGAATAATATATGTGCTGTGTGTGACTGACCCAGTAATAATTTCAGTCACGTAAAACAAATTAAAGGAGAAGGTACAGCAAGTGTGTGGAAACAAAGAAAATTGCTGCATTTGAATTTACTCACTAAACTGATCTTTTTCATCCTCTTATGAATTTGTTTTGTAAGACTTGTTCTTCAAAGTAAAGGAAGTATGCCTGTTGTGTTGTGCAGCAGATTGCAAGGTGTTAAGTGAGTAACTTGACCCTGTATTTTAGTAATAAGTAGGGCTGGGCGATTAATTGATAAAATCGATGAATCGGATTTTCCATTTCTGGCGATTTATTTTTGTGAAAATCGGGATTTTTTTTTCTTAGTTACCAGCGGACTTAGCCCCTTCCTCCACACCAGAACAGTGTTTTTCTGATTTACAGTGAAGTGAGTCGTCACTCATGCCTGGGATTTAGCTGTACGTATAAATGCAGTGAGAAATGCTGCTCTCTACGAGATGCAGAAGTCAACTTCAGCTCACAAATTTCGTTAACAGATGACCAACATCAGGGGAATTCTTTCCACAGTGGATTCTGTATGATAAGGATCAAGATAGAAAGAGGTCATGGATGCAGTTGTGTTGCATATTTCTATGCAAGATATGAAGTCATTTATACGATGTAAAAGTTATGACATTGTTTTCTTTTAGCTGGCATTCATTCATATAATTTATATGAATGAATGCCAGCTAAAAGAAAGTAAATATTGTCAGTGATCTGGAAAGCAGGACTGGAATTGCGGTACAAAATAAATAAATGTTAATAAAATAAGTTTAATTATGCTTTTTGAAAATAAAAGAAAAAAAAATCGAAAAAAATCGAATAAAATCAGAAATCGGATTTGGTTAGAAAAAAATCAGAGATTTTATTTTTAGGCCATATCGCCCAGCTCTAGTAATAAGTAAATTCCCTTCTACACGATTTATGTTTAACACTCAGTTTTTATTCACCTGCTGCATAATAGAGTTCAATTAGAGTACATTCAATATTACTAAAAAAAATTGCATGTTTTTTGGCATGTATTTTATTGTTTTATTCATTTTATTCAACGTATGTTAACTCATAGTATATGAAAGAAATAATGAAGTCTTTTGTACCCTTCCTGTTTGTGGCTGGCTTTTTGTTGCAGACCATAGATGCAGACCACAGAAGGTAGCTGGGAAAGGTGGAAAATTCAACATCAGACAGGCAACAGGTTGAGGACCTAAAGTGCAGATGCATTTAAATTGATTGTCAGCCAACCGGGCGTTTTGTCTGAAGAGTTATGAAGGCTTTTAGTAATAAACCTGATCCATATGACACTTCTGTTGATCGTGGGTTTTGTATTTGCAGGTTAATTGGATCTGTAATTGCCTGCTTTATGAATAATGAGATCAGCTTGCTAAGAGAAGTGAAATTGTGGGCTTTCAGCAGTCACACAGTGTGTGCTGGTTCTGATGTATAGAATCAGACCCAGATATGCAGAAACCACAGACAAAGCTTTTCAAATAAGGAAAGTGTGTTTGCACTGTTTGATTTTTTTTTAACACACAGGTCATATAACCTCTAATCTGTAGTATCTGGAGTGAGGATTTGGATGTTGTTACATAGCTGTTGCATCCAGTCTTTGAATATTAAAATTATAACAACAAGAAGTAAGTCCATTTTACGGTGGCCTTGAAGTGTCACAGCAATGCAAAGTCACAAGACGAATACCAAAGCAGCAACACTTCACAATTAACCGCAACACAAATACAAAAGCCACAACATTGTATTCGTGTTGTGGGTTAATTGTGTGGTGTTCTGGTTTTTGTATTTGTGTTTGCATTGCTGTGACACTTCAGGGCCACCGTATCATTTAGGTCCATAAAGTAAGATTCTAAATATAGTAGACTTTATTTTTTAAACTAATAATTACTAGCCAAATGTACATTCTAAATACTGTGCATTTGACTTAAGTAGCCGCATTTGCAACAAGTTATTAAAAGTTCAAAGGTTTTCTGTTCATCAGTTAAGTAGTTCAAGAGGATGTCCTTTTTGCATTTGACTGATCTGTCTTATCAAAGGTAGCAATTAAAACCTAAGGCCCATCCATGCTTCTTTTTGTATGTAATAGGTAGGTCCGTTTTAAGCATTGTCATACGTCCCTGCCCTTCCTACTTCCATGCATATTTTACGTTATGAAGTCAGTTCATCCACAAGTGGGCAGTGCTAAGTTTAGAGTTCACTCCCGTGTTCTGACGTCAGTTTTGGACACTAGTTAATGGCAGTAATGCACCACTATGAAGTCGCAACCACCTAACATGCCAGACACACTCACACAGCCTTTTTTTAAAAGCTCCCGACATCTCTACAGTTGTGTCCTTTTTGTTTTCTTCTTCTTCTTCTTCTTCCTTCTGTTCTTTTTCTTGTGTAATTTGTTCTTTTTGCTGGTTGTATGAAAGCTATACTGCTCAGCACTGACCTTGCGGTTTCCAGTGGTATTGCTCCGTTTTCTGCGTCAAGTGATGGATCCACATGGCCCCTGACAAAACACCAGTTACATGCGTGAAAAGAAGCAGGATACCAATGATAGTAGAGCAGAAGAGAACATCTCGTCCTCAGCTGCGTGCAGTGTTGCCAACTCCTCAATAAGAAAAATAGCTATTGGCTGTCCTATAAGTCGCAAGAAGTGACTAAATGATGTCATCATCTAATTTGCATAATCAGCCCGCTAAATTTAAATGAACGCTGCACCAGCGAGGAATAATGTCGTAGGGGAGGCAAAAAAGGAAAAAAAGACACCCTAAATATGTTTAGATGAGAAAAATGTATTAATAAATAAATAAAATTTGCTTGTTTTTAGCTTAGTGTTTATCAGAGCGGAGAAAGTTAGCTGTGAGAAACTGCCTGTTTAGCGATGGATGTTTTGCTACAAGCTTTAGCAATAAACACCACACATCTCTACTTTTTTCTACAAAGAAAAGAGAAGTGGACCCAAAATAGACCCTTGTGGGAACCCACAACTGAGAGGGGCTACAGCTGAGGAATACTCCTCAAGATGAACACAGAAAGACCGATTTGACAAATTAGACCAGAACCAATGCAGGACAGTGCCTCTGATACGGACTCATTGCTCCAAGCGTGTCAGGATGATTAAAAAGGACCAGGACTAAACGAACCCAGACAGCAGGACTTGCAGAATCAGTAGTTAAAAGAAGTTGATTAAAACATTTAAAAGTGCAGTTTCAGTACTGAGGCTTACAGTCTGAAGACAGGCAGGTGTTAATCAAGGAAAAATGGCAGGCCCGATGGCGCTAAAACTACTTTTAATTAGTGCGGGGCAAGAGCTGTCAAGGAGGCAGAAAGAAGGTTTTAAGTGAAAAACCACATTTGAAAGTTCTGTGATGTCTGCTTGAACTTCTCAAAGATAGCAGGATCCAAAAGCAGAGGGAGGGGATAAAGACCTAATGGCAGTAATCCTGCCAGAACGAAGAATCTTTTTTAGTATAGTGAGAATGAAGGTGCTACACACGAGAACATAGCACAGCAGGCACCCCATATAAGCAGCCAGACCAGCTTCAATCCCAACATCTCCCTGACCCAATTTGTCATCAACCTGCTAAACAATAAAGGACAATAGAGCCCACACAATGTAAGAAAATATAAAAACACTTGTTTATGGAGCAAACACAATATACAAATAACATCTCATACACAGTTTACAATTTCCATTTGGAGAAAGTATTTTTTCCATTATTTATGACGTCATGATTATTGGACTAATCGATTTTGAAAGGCCTGACTAGTCAACTTTAAAAATCACCTAAAATGCCCATCCCTACTTTCCAGGTGTGGTTTAAGGTGGGTGAAAGTGGATGTGATGGATCCAGCATCATGGATTTTTATTTCACAGATGCGGCAGTTTGCTACTTTTATATTGGTCCCTTTTTATTAAGATTTTAATACCCAAAAGTCACAGAGGTGCTGTAGGAACAGATGTGTTAACCGGTGCTGCCTTTGTTTTGATTAAATGATAGTGAGGATGCATCTGTGTTTATGTGATGTTATGCCAGTATTACGATTAAAAGTATTAGTATTAGAAGATTGTTCACGAGTCTTAGTAGAGTCTCAGGTCATTTGAGTGCAAATTCATGTCGAGTCTCAAGTCTCTGGAAATGCGACTTAATTGCAGAGTCCCCATCTCTGACCATTTGCATAAAGTGTTCTGTTTTAAAACAAAATATTTCAATTATTAATCCTCTCTTATGTGATTCTTCACCTGAATAATTACAGATATTTGTTTTGGTAAAGTGTGCATATTCTTTTTTTCCTTATTTTAGCAATTTATGAGAGGCTCTGTGGTCAAACCTCAGGCTTTCATTGAGGCTATTGCGGGCGTGCCCAGTGAAATGGTTAAGCTGGCTCTCTATCTACAGTGCAGAATGGGTAGACATTAATCTGGCCCAGCTGGACAGAAGGAAATTAATGATCATTTACACTGACGACATAATCAGGCTTCACGCTGTCCTCCGATACTAAATTGCTTCTATTGTTCCACAAGATCTCTGTCTTTCTCTCTCCATCTTTCTCTGTCAGTGTCTTTTTTTCTCACTCTCAACTCCCTTTTCTTTTCCTCCCAGGTTGTTTCTGTTATCGGTCATTAAGTGCTATGTTTCCATGGAAACAACCAGTTTTGGCAGAAATTGGCACGCTGTAAAAGAGGCCCTGTGATGTTCAGTATTAGGCCTGTCACGATAACAAATTTTGCTGTGCGATAAATTTTCTCAAAAATTGTTGTGCAAAGCGATAGTTGTCATTTTGAGACCATTTTCAACTAATATAATGATAATGCCGCAATAATGCAAGTACACCCTTTCAAAGATCAATAAACTTTAATTTCTGAAGAACATTTTACACTGGAACTGGCATTGCTCTTGATGTGTATTTTGTCATATATGGTAGTATATCGACTGACTATTTGTGTAATGTGCCTGCGCATTACAGGGGTTATTACGATAGACCAGGAAGTGGGGGCTTTGTACTAACGTTGTAGACTACATGTGTTCTGCCTACATGTGGGGAGCAGCGATACAATAAATGAGAAAGTGCTCGCAGCTATTTTTCTCTATTCGACTTATTTACATGATTCAGCGTGAGAATTGGAGGTTTAGCGCAAGAGCGTGAGAAGCCACTCAAATGCACGGGTCTCAAGGCCGATACATGAGAGTTGGCGGCCCTGTAAAACAAATGCGGCAAATTGGCTCGCACAGGTGCTTCACCACGGTCTCGTGCTGCGACATGCTGCTGTCAAGTATGACACTAGAGCAGTGTTTCTCAATGTGTTTCTCAGGACTGAGAAAAACTGCACTAGAGAGATCACTTCGCAAGAAACTAGAGCGTTCAGTCGAGATACTCCATAGTGAAACCTGTTGTCATACACAGTCTATGGTAAAGTAAGATAGAAAACCAAAAAGCAAATGAAAATTATCACGGCCAGCAAACTTGTGTGTGTCACTCGAACCTGTTAGACGTGCTGTAAAGCCAGAGTTTTACAGGGAAAGCTTGGGGACAGAGACAACTCTGACATCACTCAGCAGGGTTAGATATGGAAGTTTGTTAAGGGTGCACCCCCACCCACACAAAGAGATACACATGGCTGACAGAAAACATCCCTACCACTCCTTATCTCTAAACCAGGGTTTGTATAGTTCTTCCGTTAATGCTGTCACTTTTAAGAGCAGTGACCCTGTTGGCAGGTTACATGGGGAGGGCTGTCTGTGTGTAATTAGGCTGTGCTCTCTGTGTAATGACATAGCATGAAGCCACTCTCTATCAGGCCAAGCAGACAGTCAGTGTTAGCAACACACAGTGGGGGAAGAGGGAGGAAGCGCTTTGGCCATCACCAAGGGCGAGCCTATAGGATATTTCGGCAGCCGTGCCTCTCAGAGGGGAGGTTAAATTAACTTCCTGTGTCAGTGAAAATCCCCCTATCGCTTTTTGAAAGGCAAGGGGGTTAAATATTCAGTCTGGGAGGTTTGAAATGTAATCTGCAATGTGAGTTTAAATTGTCTTTGGATTCCTTCCTCTATGCTCTGTTCTGCCTGTGGTAAGACAGAGATAAGTCGGCCAAGAAGAAAATGGCTGTCATAGTAACTGTCACTCAGGTGTGTGCTGGGCCTGCAAAGTCAGATGTCAAACGCAACGCTCCAAAAAAGCTGCACTTGATTTTAAAGAATGTTATTGATTGTATGAATATGATTGCTACTTTAGCAACCATCTCAAGCCTGCCTTTGGATGTTTTTTTTAAAACAGTGCATGTCATAAAGCAGCTGAGATAAGTAAATGTCTTGCAGTGTGCTCTTCATATTTGGAATCTACCAAAAGCTTTCAAATTTCGATTAAATTTGGCTACTGAAATAAAAAATTATTTTAAACGAACTGGTCATTTACAAAATGTTATGCTTGTGGTTTAATTCCACAATTTCTTTTGTCCAAATGTTCACGATGCACAACCCAGTTTCAGATTGAAAGCACAGCAAACCAAATTTTGCTTGCTAAATGGTATACAGAATAGTGCAAATTGCACAAAAATGTGCTGAAAAATTGGAATTTTGTTTGTAAACTTACTGAAATTAGCAGCCTAAATAATCTAATTTACATTTGTTTGTATAAAAGTGAAATTTCTTGACTTGATAACATGGAAAATTGATTCTTGTGCTAATGAGCTCTGTGCCTCTGCTTTGCATGGAAAGCGCAATATTTCCATTCATTTGAATTATATAACACTTTGACGTCTGTTGGTCTAATACCTGCATAAAGCATTATCCCCAAATTATACTTGATCCATGCTTGGCTGTCTCTGGCTATAAAAGTTGCTTCTTCTTGGCTCATTATTCATTTTTATTTACTGATGTTTTATGAGGGCAAACATAGCAGAGGGGATTTACACCACCGTGTGTTATTGACAGTAGCAGTGAAATGCCGAGGAGGCGCTGATTTAAGTACATGTAGTCCTGCCCATTGAAAAAGAGACGACAAAAACACTTGAGGCTAAAATACATTTGCTTATGTAGTGGTCAGAAATGTAAAGTTCAACAGTTCATACCATGTGGGAGTGATCAGGTAAAAGATGGCTTGAAGATATAAAAGCCTCAAAGGGAGACAGGCAGATGGCATTAAAGAGCAGTGGGGTCTTTACTTTGTGTCACAGATGACCTAAGATCACCATCATCTTGAGCAATGAAGTGCAAACCAAAAATAATGCAATTGAGCATTTATTATTTAGGAGCATAATGAACCACAACTGCTGTCTTTGCTTACTGCCTTAAAGGATGTATCACGTAAACTGCTTCTGAGGGATGAAGCCCGTTTTTCTTAAAATACATTCTTTTGCTTTTAAGGGCATGACACAATGTTTAGAACTACTTATATCAAAAGTTAAATAAATGAAGCTCACAGTCGGACAGGTTTTGTCATTGGTGTGCAAGTGGCAGTAATTTGTCAAATGAGGAAGATGTGAAGAAGATGCTACAGAGAAAGAAACCCCCCCTGAGGGTCTGTTTCTTCAGCAGGACCTCCAGGACCCAATCAAACACACACACTTATGCATACGAACACACTGGGCAACACATCCATGCAATTACAATTTTGCGCAAATAACCAAATAAAATGTGCAGGGTTTCACACATTAAATTGAATCGTTTTGAGACTAACACAGGCAACACTCATTCCCCAAAACATAACGCTCATGTGCACCCACACACACACACGAGCACACAGTCATCACATCTTATGCCGCTGTTGGTGTGGGTCAATGCGATGGAGGGTTAGATGGGATGTGGATTATTGTGCGTTTGATATACAGCAGCTCCTGACAAAGACATTACTGTGACAATATGCAGGTAGTTTTAGTGTTACATAAAGTATTGAATAGGGGGCGTGGGTGGGGAGGGGGATAAGGAAGTCACGAAAATAAGAGAAATTGTGGATGGAAGAATTATAGGAAGAATATTTTTGCTACTGTCTTTTTGAGAAAGCCTACTGAATGGGAAAAAACAATTCCCGGCCATCAGCAAGTTAATAAAAAGACTGCAGTTTATCTCTGTCTGAAAGACAAATACCCTGACCGAGGGGGGATGGAGGGGGAGGGGGAAGGAGCGGATGCCCCACATTTACCTTCGTCCTTCTTTGCTCCAACAAGTCAGTTACTGTGAATTTCTCCGTTTCATAGTTGCCAACTGGCTGGATGGTTTTCTTGAAGCAGTTCTGGGATTACACACAGCTTCTGCATGACCCTTTTGGTTGTGCTGACAGGGCTAATTAATGAATAGATACAAAACTGGGTAGTTAAAAGATCGCTGTGGGCTCCATCTATCCAGCTGGTCATGTTTGCCTGTTGGTTTACCCCATCTGTGGCTTGGCATTGCAAACTAACCCCCCACCCCCCTGTTTCTTGGTAACAGAAATAGATCAACTATGATGTGAGGCACTTAATTCAAAGTCTGCTGTACTAAAGATCTTGATTGTCTCTTGGCCAGTTAAGCTGGGCCACTATAATCAGAGATTTAAATCATTGAACCGGATTTACAACCACTTTAAGGGGCCTTTAGATCCTGTAAAACGTGACATACTGTATGGAAACTTGGATTGAAGATGATAATCACATCATTGTGCATACAAATAAGATTCAATGAAGCCCAGACACAATAAACTGACAGCAACTTTAAATACTTTGACATTTGAATGAGCCCAAACAGTACCTGCTGTTGAATTGGATATGTCAACACGGAGATTAGATGTAGCTGAGCATATGCAAAGTCCTGTCTCTGTGGAGTGTGTGCTTGTTTGTGGCTCTGGCTTTGCGCACGCCAATAATGTTTTCCTTTGCTTTGGCCTGTTTGTGTCGCAGGTTGACAGTCCCTGTGATAATGTTAGAGAATCCAACCTATCCCATCTCTCCCAGTTTCATCTTTCTTTTCTAATCTCAAACTCCCCATGGGCTCTTTGTAAATATTTAGCCCAGCCTTTGTTTACTAGTATCAGTGCCCAGGATGGAATCTGCTCTGAGTTTGTGTATGCAATGGCATACTGTGTTGTACTGTGTTGGTTCTGAGACTAAGTGGGAATGTTTTAAGTGGTTAATGTTATCCATATGTCTACAGGATCTCAAGGGTCACATTTTGCCTTACTTGCTCTTCTATCATTCTTTAACATCCATTTGTATGATGATCATTATTTCAAACTAGTACCAACCAGTACAAACACAAAAAGAGGAAAATGTTTAAAAACAAAACTTGAAGTACAGACCTCTATCAAGCCATAGGGTCTCTCACCTGAGAAAACCCCAAAGGGCCCAACAGCCCACGCAGTATCCCCTTTATTTTGAATCTTTTTTTTTGGCAATGATTCTGGGCATTATCTAATTAGTAACAAGCTGTAATGGCAAAATTATCCAAATCTCCCAATAGTAAAGAATCCTTTCTATTTGACATACAAGCCCAAAGTAAACTTACATGCTAATTAAGTAATAATTTATTTATTGAACCTTCGTTTACTTATCATGTTTATGCTGCATGGTCTAGGTGTCAAAATGACCCCCTCTGGTGGTTCTATATGGAATGTTGGCAGTACAAGTGTAAAAAAAGAATTGATTTAGGTAGCGATCTGGAGCACCCCCAAAATCTAATCAGGTGTTCCTTTTTCTATTTCGGAAGGTTCCTAAAAAACTTCATCAAAATTTGCTCATTAATTTTTGAGTAACCCAAGTATATTTTGAATTTAGCAGAGTTGAAACATTTTGTTAATCAGAAAGTGGGGGGATGGGTCAGGAATATATTGCTTCCTTTTCCTGTTTTCTGTGTTTCTTTCACTCAGCAAAGTTGAGTATAATTGTTGTCAGATTCTCATTGCAGTGTGGTTGTGTTATCCTAAGTCCTGAATTTATCCTACAACCTTTCATTAATCATAGGGTGTTTTCTAGTAAGTTTTTTATTTTTATTTTTTTTGACTCTATGACTCTATCAAACTGTGAGTAGCAAAGCAAACTACAAGTGGCGTTTGCAGCGCAACAGGGGAAAGCTACGCACTTCTACTTTCAGATTTATCAAAGAGAGCCCTAGCACATCCTACACCTGTTTCCGTTCATTAATCAGAATCAACTCTAAAGCAGGTGCACGTGAGGGAACGCCTTCCCACGCCCATATGATAGCTATAAATGGTCAGGTGAACCCTGTAATTCATATTCATCACATCATATCCATGATGGCTCGGGAGGGAAAAATAGGGAAAAAGTGGAATTATTCGGGGTGTGAGACAGAGATCCTGATGGACCACGTTGAGAAATGTAAAACTGTTTAATTGGTGGGCATGGCATGGGAATTACTTGTCAGAAAGGCAGAACAGTGGCAGCAGGTGGCAGATGCTGTCATCGCAGTGGCAGACGGGAAGACACGCCAGAGGCATCGGAACATGCGGCTTGATATCTCAGTTAGTAGAGCATGCGCCTGCCATGCTGGAGATCGAAGTACGAATCCAACAGGGGAAAATCGCTTTGGATAAAAGTGTCTGCTAAACAACCCTAATTTAGTTATTTAACAGACAGAGATTGGTAGCAGTTTATATAGTGTTAAATAATATTTTTTTATAGTTGCTGGTCGCTCCAGTGGGCGGTGCAGAGGGACACAATCACGGCTATTAACCAGGTGGACATGGAGTTGCAGGAAATAAAGACCGTCTGGACAGAAATTGGGACAACAATACATTGTGTAAGAATAAATAAATAAAAGGAAATCCACCTCTTGTATGTTTCATTAGCGTTGCATCACTTCTAGACCTCCAGCCTCCAGTCTGCATCCCGCTCTGCTGAAATGAATGACCAAAGCTACTTTTCGTGCAATTTCGACTGCTACATGCTGATAGCAGACTGTCCTTTATTTAGCTGGATGTATTTTATAACATCTAAGTTTTGTTCCCTTAGACTGGGGACATTTCGTTTTCACGTTGAAATCCGCGTCATATATGACTCTATAGTGCGGCTTGACAATAGGTCCGTAGCTGTGGCGAAACATTGGACTGTAGCCACGTCCTTCACAACACCCTTAACGATACTCATCATACAGGGCAGGGAGAGACACGCGGTTAAAATCGTGACAAAATGGCAGTGATACCGTTTGTTGAGTTTCTTAAATCCCGGGTTGTTCACTGTGTTAACTGAACACTGGTCTTTGGCGAGAAAAAAAAAAGTTATGTTTATTTATAAAGTTTATCTCTCTGCGTCTCTGGGAGCTGATGGACTATTTAGTCACGACTCACAAAAATTGAACATTTTTCTATTTCCTTGTGTCGCGCCATAAGCCCACAGGTGCACGTCTACATGAACGAGCGCAACATTTCACGTGCACGAATGTCACCTGTCGCTTGGCTGGAGAAGGTCAGCATGTGTCCAGCCCATAACTTGGGAGGTGTTTGCAACTTGAGTGTAATGACCTCCAGAAAGTCTAGTGACAAAGGAGGTTCAATAACAAAAACTGGCCGGACAAAATTCAAAATGGTATATCAAAATATGTTTATTACAAATAAACCAAACTTAACTTGCAACTATCTAGAAAAAGAAAACACTATGAATTCAATAACTCTGTGTAATATATCTTACAATAAATCAAAACATACCATTTTCGGCAAAACAACAGAATAAAAAATAACAAAAGGTGTCCTTTACAGGTATTAACAAAGTCTATTCAAAACGCTAAGCAAACAAAAATGTCAACCAGACAAGCTAAAGTTCTGGGACCACTATGTGAAACACAAATAAAAGAAAATGCACTATATATATATATATATATATATATATATATAAAGATAATACTCAAACAAAATCACTATTCTTAACTTTAACCAAAACTCTCTAGAAACAAACTAAGGATGAGAAAACTGTTCTCCAAAACCACAATACTGTCAGGGCAACTCTGTAGCAATCATTTTTGCCAATGCCAAAGAAAACTCCCAAACTGGCGAACTGTGTACACAAGTTACACAGCTGCCCCGAATGATGGTGATGGGCAGCTTTTTATGGGCGAGCAGTCCGTCGCGAGTTGTCCTTCGGCAAACTCCGGAGCTGAAGGCAACCAATCACGATGAGGCGGGCTGAGCCGAGGAGCAGTCATCTCTCCTTAAGCCGATGAGGCGCAGCTGCTTCGTTGTTAAAATTGTCCATTAGGCCAAGGGCCGTAACATCGAGTTGAATTAAACCAAAGCGGCTGGAACTGTGGGAGGAGTCTGCAGCAGAGTGCAGCGCAGCAAGGCCAGTGGCGCTTGAACTGAAAACAGCACAAGAGTAAAATGCGAAACAGCAAAATAATCGGACCATTTCATTTTTATGATCATTGATTACCCAGATCGTAATTGTGAATAAAATTCAATTAATTGCCCAGCCCTAGATGGAACAAATGTATGTATATATCTGTTTGAGAGTCCAGTCTTGCACTTGTAAAACACAATGCTCTATCATTGAAATCCATGGGTTGACAGACTTCTGTTTAGTCTGACCATCTTGTAGTTATTTTTAAAAACATTCCAGTAATTTAAAGGAAAGTAAACAGAAAAATGCAAAGCTTCATACTTTTTAGCTTGTTGACATCGATGGTCTGCGTTTTGTCCTCTTGTATACAGTCAGCAGGTGTTTATTTAATCAAACTGGTGACAGATTAATTATACATGTTTTTCACTGAAGTGCAGACACACTCATTTTATGTTTTTTTTTTCTTTCTTTTTTATTTGTCAGAAAACCTCCCTGGGAAACTAGTGTGACAGTAAGAGTCAATGTTTCTCGTTTTATGCATCTGCCCGGACTCCTGGAGCCATCCCTTCATATTGAGCTATGAGTATTTTTTGGTATGTTGTGTCTTACTGAGCTCCTCTGAGGGCCTGTAGGCTCCCTATGTATTCTCTCTTATTGAACTCTTCCTGGGGCTCATGGAAGCTGGGTCTGCTCGGCAGAGCCCACTAATATTCCTTAATGATGTGGCATCTGTCTCTGTCAACTTTTGCATTGCTGCAGCCAGACGTGCCCTATTGTGGCTGACTTCACTGAGGGATGAGCAGTCCTCTCCCTTAAACACTGGCAAAGTGGCAAAAACATCAACACTACCAAGAAACATAATGGTTACCAGTGGACATAGCAAAGAAAAGTCAGCAAGCACGTATTTAAATAAAGTCAAAGCAAACATATTTTTAATTTATTATCATTTTGACTGTTTTGACAATGTGTGTGCAGTTATTCAAGCTGCTATCAAGATTTTATGCAGCATTAACAAGATTTTTCTTTTTACATAGTTACTTAAGCTGAGAGTGGAGGGCTTGACTTACAAAGCAGAGGACCTTTTTGATGAATATTTGGAGCCAGTTGAATCTGCATACCACTTTTAACAGAAACTTTCTGGAGTCTCGCCACTCTCTGTCTTACCATCTGTGTATTTACTTGGCACACTAAAACCAGTCATCACGGCTAATGAGAATGTAAATTTGTGTGATGTGTATAAACTATACAGAGAATGTGAATGCGAGTTTGTGCACATGTCATTTGCATATTTCACTATGTGTGGGATCTTGTGTGTGTGCGTGTGTGTTTGATTGTCCTGGCTGCCAGAGAAAGCATATTGGTTGCGATTGGCACAGTTCTGTCATGTCCTGCGTGAGCGTCAACAGCAGAAGGTTTGGTTGGCCGTCAGTGGTGCTCTGCAGAGCCACCTCTCCTCTTTTTTTTCCTGTGAGAATGACAGGCCTACACAGAAAGCTGTTTAAGCGTCAAAGCTTTGAGCCAACAGCATTACTGATTAACACTGCTAATTTGCTCCACAGCAATTCGAATTCATGACTTATTGTTCCTTTTCACTTAAAAGGGATGAGGACCACATACCAGTCACATCCACATTTATTATCTGTTTTCAGTGTTTTATATTTCACCACATTTCACATATTTCACCAGTGTGCAGTGTAAATGGGGCTTACCTATACCTCTAATATGTTAGTGGAAAAAAGACTAAAAGACTCAATTATCAGCAGACTTTCAAATAAATAAATTAATAAATTAGTCAGTATTTTATCCCTGCAGCGTTGCAACCTTCCAACATGGAAGAGGAAGACTAGGGAATGATGGTGGTTTTGGGACTATAGTTAACAAAAAAAATCCCAAAATGAAAAGAAGAAAACCAATTTGGGGAGCCTGGAGACAGCGTGAACATTGATCAGTGCCTGCTTCCTTGTTTCGCAGTCAGCTTGTTCTCTTGATTGGGTACAATACATTCCACGTCACAATCTAGAGTCACGACTCGGGAGTTGTCGGCTTTCCTCACATACATCTTTAGTTGTAAATATTGTGATTGTTGGCCAAGATCTGTTTCAGAACCTATTGTCAGGACATTTCCAGTCTTAACAAACCTTAGACCAAAGGATAATCTTATATGATAATCTTATAAGACTAAAGATAATCAGGCGTTTGCCGTCCTTGGTCGGGAAGGGCGAAAATTGGGACAAAAATAGCCCGATAATCTTTATGTTTGCTGCGCTTTATAAGAGTTGAGTTAAAATATTTTGAGCTTGCATTGCTCAAAATTGTGTTTTCACTTGTAATACTTAAATATTTAAGTTTTTCATGCTTTAAACTACATGTAAAAATCTTTGATTAAAAAAATAATAATAATTAAAAAAAAAATGTTCCCAAGATAAGTCTAATTTTACCTTTTCTATTGTAGTTGAATTTTCATCCAATGCATTAAAAAGGTTGAAAATAATAAACCTTGCCCACACTTTGTTGTCCTTTAACTGTAGTCAGACCAGTGTTAGTTTTATTTCCAAATCTTGTAACACTTGTCTTTTAATACTTTTTGCTTAAGAGCCGGAACCTCCTACTTCGTATCTTGATGAACCAACCCTTAATGATAGTCATGGGTGGAAATACTTACAGAGTTGCATTTCACTTTGCAGATTTTCTAATATACTGTATCATTAAATTTTTTTTTCATAGCTCAGAAATATCTGGCATTAATTCTTTCATAAGTGTCCTCAAGTGGTTTGCTTCAGTTCAAACAGTGAATATGATTATCTGCCACAGTGTTTCTCTTCTTTAGCTGCCCCATTACCTGTGTGAGTCAAGCACTGAGGCCCCTTAAATATAATTTCAAACAAGCTGATGTGCTTATGGCCCTTCAGCAATGATGGTCACTCATCTCCAGCCTCTAGCCAAAAAGGATTCAAAGTGCTTCAGGCCTGTCAGGGAAGAGCCATGTGCAGTCTGCCTACATGCTGGTGCTCTTCCAGCTTGCTTTTTATTGGCTTACTGAAGCACAGATTAGTTGACAGTTGTTACAGGAACTTGTAAAGGCCAAGCTAAAAGAAAGATTTGGCATCCTACAGTACTTCCTGTCTTTATTTTGTGCTTAGTGGTATTAATTTATTATTATTTTTTTTTTAAAGAAATTGATATTATGCAGAGTGAGAACGGAGATAAAATATATATTTTTGCTCAGAAATTGAATTTATTTCCTGTATAAAATGAAAATGAGACCAGCTGTGTTTATGTGGAAACAAATGATAAACAATAGGTATAGGTCACTAGAGAAGGGAACGTGCTGTCTAGGTGGATACAGCACACTGGTGTCATGGCCATTTAAACTGATACTTAGCAGCTCAGGTATAACACCCTATAAACTATACTGCCGTATGAAAATGTTGAGGGTTAAATGTGGAAAAATGATTGTCTTATGAACTGCCGAGACACTTAAGTCTTAGACTACAGGAACAAATTTATAGTAGAAAACAGCATGCATTTGTAATTTCCCTGTGGGATAAATAAAGTATTTTTCATTTGATTTCATTTCATTATCATCATTGAAATGCATGTAATTTACAAGTTGGATAATTCTGTTTTCATAGAAAGCTATATTTACCAACTAAGGGTGTATAAAATAAGCTAATATCCTTACATTTTGGACCACAGAAACAGTAGTTGATTTTATTTCTTAATGGTCTACAAACTCCATGCTTTGATGATAATGATGAAGCAGAATATTTTTTCATGGGGTTGTTATATGAGTTTCCCGTAGTAGCACTGCAGAAAAGAGCGCACAGCTTTAAAGGACAATAAATTAACAATAAATCCCTAAATGTTTCCTTAAAGAATAGTATATTTGTTTTGAGAATGGATTCACTAAAAATAAAAAATAAAAATGTTAAAGTTGAAATGACAAGAATATCCACATTTCAGCAACATTAGTTTTATTGATTTGTCTTTTATCACCTTTGTTTCTAAGCTAGGAGAAGAAAAAACTCTGCCTGTAATGTCCCCTCAACTGTCATGAATCATCCAGGAGGAGGCAGATCCAGAGAGTGCTGCCACACATTAAGGGAATGAATATTGATTTTAAAACAAATTTGACATGGTTTTTAAATCGACTTGAAAAATGCTTCACTTAAAAGAGTCACGGTATGTAGTCTCTCAATGAAGTGAAGAAAACTTTGCTCTTGTTTTATGGTTTAGTAAGATTCTATTAATGGCTTCCTCCACCTTGAAAAAAAACGCCCTCTGAATGACGTGTGCCAGTTTTTAGTGTGTGTGTGTGTGTGCATGTGTGATTATTGGTGTGAGGATGGTCTCATTTAGAACTGAGAGGTATTGACTAATTTGGGTGTGTATATGAATCGTTGTGCGTGCATAGACTGTTGAACTACAGACTAATGACTTTTTCAGGATGAGTAGCTAAAGTGCAAAATATAACAAAACTCAAAGGATTAAACCACATGTTTTACTCATCAAAAAATATTTTTTAAGTTTTTTCTATACTTTAGATTATGCATATTTTATCCAAATATTCCACTTAGAAAAGTAGTTTAAAGTGTTTTTTTGAAACCAAATCCCTGGTCTCTTAGTGGGCAGCCAAAATAAGACACCAAGCAGTCTAATCGGAGTGCTCTGCTGGCATGGTTTTAGTGTCTGGGGCCAGGTTTGCACACTCAGTGGAGAGAAACTGCCTCTGGCTGCTAGCCCAGCTTTCAGTTTGACAGAGATAGATCATGTGGACGCCAGTGTTTTCTTTCCAAACTGCTGTACATCAACTCATCAATCCCTCCGACAACTGAAAGTTGATTCATTCCTATGAGAGTCACCATATTTTCCAACAGCTCTGCGAAACCTTTTTGTTTTTCCTGCCTTTTAGCCTTGTTTATGTTGAAATATTTTTAATTTTCTTGTTAATTTTGGCAAGGGACCACACCGTGTGCTAGGAAGCTGGATAAATGAAATAGGAATCAGGGGAACCAACTGTAGCTTTACAGTTAACGTAATCACAATGTTTAGAATATGTTAAATAAAAAAAATCATGGGTGATTTGACCATCAACGGTATTTAAATAGTATTAATCTGTGATGTTCTGCCGTCTTTAACAATGTCTTTCATAAAAAATGACTGCTGGTTCAGCCAACCTCTTTTAAATGACCACACCACTTGTTATAAAAGTGTCAGTCTGTCATGATAATTGCTGCACATGTTCCATAAAATTGTAGGCAACTGTAAGCAACAGATTAAATTAAACTGGGTACTAACCCAACTTAAGTGGGTTAGTACCCAGTACCCTCAAATAACTAATGAAGTACAGATGGATGGCAAATTAAAGAAAAGATCTGAATAGATAAGTCCGGATGAATACAGGAAATGCGGATACGTTGACAAAGGTGAGCTGCATGGTACAATGAAGCTGCTGAGGTGCAGTTAAACATATATGAAAATGCTGAAAAGGTTCATTTTTATTACAGTTTTATATCAGGCTGACAGAAGGAAAAGAGTTCATTGTTAGGGCATTGATGGCAGGAGCTTGAGTTGCAAAGATGATTCAACTGGCTGTCTGTAGGTGCAGAGGCTGAGGTGACATGCATTTAGATCAACAAGACCAACATCAGTACATCGGGTTGGAAATTGTGCTTGACAACACATTTGATGACGGTAATTCTTCTGTATTAGTCAAATAAGTAAAGAAAAACAGAAGAGCCAATGTTCCCTACTTGATGGAACATAGTGCAAAATGTGATCATACAGATCATACAGAGCTCAGAGCTCGACCTTTAGTGAGGGAATTTCTTGTCTCTAACTGCGTTTGCATTACAGTTTTTCACAAAATAAAAGCAATTTTTCTAACATTACGACAAAGTGTATTTACGATTTGCGGGTGTTTCCATTGAATAGTGTTTAGCCCATTAGCCGTTATTCTCTTTTAAAATCTCGTCCCCCGAGACTCCACTTTGAGGAGGAAGAGGATTTCTAAATCTTTATAAAACTCTGCATTTCGCCGTTGTTTGCTATCAAGGATGATTATATTTTTTTCTTTAATTATATGCAAGATTTCCGTCTCCTTCTGCGTCTAGTCATACTACACCATCTTTATTGAAATTAGCTGACCCCTTACGTCATGTCCAGTGAAACCTAAATGCGAGAAAAGTGTTTCCATTACACTTTTGCTATACACTTCTATATCGACACGTCTGAAAAACAACCTCATGAGAGCGTAAAAACTTTTTAGCGATAGTTGAGTTTTTTCGAAACGTAGGTGTTTCCATTTCCAGTTTTGTATTGTGATATTTAGCTTTTGTGCAATTTGGGGGTTAATGGAAACACACCTTCTGTTATGCTGTGATGGACATTTTGACTGCATTCATTACAGGTGAAGGGTGACAGCAAATTAATACAAAGCTGCTCTAATTGATCACTTATATGATGAGGCGATACATTAATATTCGTGTCTGCGATGACAATTTGTCCACCCAGAGTGAACAAGGGGTCACTGAAGAATTTAAGTAATGTGACTCTCAACCCCACTGACATCTATTGGTGTTGTGACCCTCATGTCAAAAGATGTTTTTCAGCATCATCATCTAAAGTTTTTGATAAAATTGCTAAAGCAAGTAACATTTGTGATTATTTACATAATGTGACAGATTAAAATGATGGAAGTTCGGATAATTTCACTCATTTAAAGCATTAAAAAATAAAGGTCCAAATATCAACCACTGCTACAGAACAGGGACCTGAAAGTCTACCTTAAAGATGGTAGTAAGAGTTGTTGGGTTTAAGAAAAGGCTCACTTCAACACAGCACAAGATTTACACATTAAAATTTTAGAAGTAATTTTCAAATTTTATTTTTCTTCTTTAGTAAAAGTCACAACTTACTGCAACCCCAATTACAATAAAGTTGGAACACTGTGTAAACTGCAAAAATAATTGCAATTAATTGCAAATGTCATAACCCATATTTTATTCCTAATAGAACAAAAAATTAATATAAGATTTTAAAAATTAGACATTTTACCATTTCATGGAAAATATTAGCTCATTTTAAATTTTAAGGCAGCAGCACATTCCAAAAAACATGGAACTGAGGCAACAAAAGGCTAAAATGTTGGGAAAGAAAGTGGCACAATAGAACAGCGCTAAGTGATACAATACAAAACAACTGGAGAAGCATTTGACAACAAATATGCTAACTGCAATATGTTAGTAACATAACTGGGTAGAAAAGGAGCATTTCAGCGAGCCAGCGCATTCAATTTTGAAATCAAGGAACAATTAAAAGAAAAAAAAAAATTCCGTAATGTTAAATTGTGAAGACATATACAGTGCAGGACCAAATAAAACTTATAATATCATCAAAAGATTCAGAGAATCAACATGAATCTCTGTGCACATGGGACATGGCCAACAGAACTGGAAAGTCTGGCAGAGCTGCGTTAAAATCAGGCATAATTTCTGGAAATCACTGCATAAGCTGTGGAATACTCAGTGAAATCATTGTCTATGAGCACAGTTTTCTGTGTGATCAACAAATTCAGGATAAATCTCTTTCATGCATAGAAGAAGCCATATTGAAATAATTTGGATCATCCAGCTTGTTTTACCAACAGAAAACATTTGGAGCATCATGACAAAAAATCTGGCAACAAAGACACAGGACTGTTGAGCAGCTAGAGTCCTATGTTCTCTCCTAAAACTCCAGCGACTGGTCTTCTTCCTTACCAGATGTTTATAGAGAGTAAGTACAAAGAGAGGGGATGCTACACACTAGTGAGCGTCACCCTGTTCCAACTTTATTGAGTATTGCTGCCATGAAATTCAGATTGTGCTAATATTTTCCATTAAATTGTAAAGTGTCTTGGTTTTAAGAAATTATATTTTTATTTTCTACTGGGAATAAAATATGGGTTTATAAAATTAGCAAATTATTGCATTTAGTTTTTATTTGCATTTTACACAGGGAAATGGGGTTCCTAAAAAGAAAAGAAGCATCTCCGGTTAAAATAGACCCTAAATATTTTATGATTTTTAAACACAACAACAGTTTTTTTTTGTGTTTCCTTCAGCAGAACTACACAAAATGGTTTTATGGTGTACAAGTGGGTGTTGCAGTGTTTTAGGGCAGCAGGATAAGTGGTAGTCCCCTGGGTTTTACTCTGTTGCAGACTACAGATCCTACATAGAGCTCTGGCCGCTGAGTCAGCCCTCACTATCCTTACAGGGGAGCAGACTAATCTCCCAAGTACTCTTCTGTCAGCCGTCCAGGCATCTTCCAGTCTGCCTGCGGATGCTCCTCCTTTTCAAACACCCCATTTCCTTTGTGGCATCACAAACCCATTTGCTTACTTGTCTCATGCGGTTTACAATGTCTTTTATATTTTTGTATTTGTGTGTGTGTGTGTGTGTGTGTTTGGTAGGTTCCTACATATCTAATGTGTAAAATACACAAGAGCATGCCTAATTTATATCTTTTTTTTTAATGTAAATCTATAGTTTTGCTTTATCTGCACAATCACAGTCCTTCAAAGGTTGCAGAAACTTGCATATTGATTTGTGTAAGTTAATCTTGATAATGATTAAAAATGTGAATATCCTGTCCTCATGAGGTTTTTCTCACAGGTGCAAAAGAGTTGATACTTTGGAAATACGTTTAATAGTGTTCACCCAGCAGTGAGCTGTAGCTTTTGTTTCTTTAATTTGACTGTGACTGGCAAACTACGGCTGTCTGGCTAAATGCTTTGCCGTTATGACTCTGTTCTGTGTTTAATACTCCTACACTGTGGCTTGTGAGTATAATGGCAGGCTGTATACTGCCTACTCTACCATAAATGTTTACAATCTTGTGTGCTACCTTGAGAATAAGCAAACAGCTCCTCTGTGATCTTTTTAATTATTGTAATGGCAGCAGTTAGCTAAGCTTTGATTTCCTGTGTTCTCGATCTACAGATCTATAATGAGAAGAAGAGCCAGTTTGAAATCAAGAGAAACAACCCCAAAGACTTGGTCGAGAGAGTGGCACGAGACATCTCCAAGCTGCTCAACAGCAAGAGAAAAGCCTTGGAGGTAAGATGATAATGTACCACAGCAGTTCTAAAGCCATTTTCAACATTTTACTCCCTATAGAATCTTTTTTTTTAGCCAAGTATCACGTTAATCAAACATTTTAGTTTAGGTTACATAATCATCACAAGTTGATCACCAGTGGGTTGGACCAGTAAAATAACCTAGAAATAATGAAACTCCACATTTCACTTGTTAAATTTGTTTTAATACAAAAAAAAGTACCTGCACATTATCAAGATGTTTTCTATTAATAAACTATCCTTTTAGAAACCATGAAGTATAAGTATAATTTAATCCATATTTTGCTTCAGTTTATTATTTACATAATTATATTTTATACATTTATTTATTTAAATTTTATTAATTATATTTTATATTTTTATTATATGTCTTAATTAAAATCTATAAAGTACATATTTTAAAAAAACGTTTTTATGACATTGATCTATTTTATATATTTTTCAATTTAATTTATGATTTAACTTCCTTTACATTAAACATATTTGATATTTTATTGTATACATTGTTTTATATTTTTATCAATATAAATTTCTTTTTTAACTTCATTCTTTATTTTATGTTTTATTTTATTTATTTTATATTATTTATTAATTTACTCATTTACTTTTGCATTAGAACTTACCGATTACAATGGATCTACAAGATCACAAAACAATAAATTACAGGTATCTAGAAGATAAAAAACAAATAGAGTATATAATATTATAATTAGAGTAGATTATAATTAGAGTAACATTTCAAGTCATGTACCCCCTGGAGTGTTTCCAAGTACCCCATAGGAGTACATGTACCCCTTTTTAAGAAATACAAATGTTCTACATATTGCAGCACCTGTGTTTACAAATGCAAATTATGTCACAAAAGCACAAATGCATGGTGGATACTTGGATTGATCTGGACAGTGAAGTTCCTGTTCATTTTTTCCCTAAGACATGGGTTTCATAGGCAGACATGGAATAACAAAAACAAAGAAGGGCAACACTTATACTACACAACGGGGACAATTGTCTCTCTGTCAGTTCAGAATCAGAATCAGATTTATTTGTCATTATACTATGATAAAAAAAACAGCTCAGATGAGATACTAAAATGTATTTCTTCTTGTTCTCCTATGTTGCATTTACCTAGTCTATTAAAACCAACAAAGGAATGTCTGAAATCTGTCGATGACCCAGGACCAAATTTAACCTACAATAGTTTCTCTAACTTTCCCATAAACAACCAGAGAAGTCCCAACCTCTTTTTTCAAACTTAAAGAAAGAATTATCTACCAGCATAACTCTTTGGAGTCTTGTTGAAGTTTGGAAATTTGTTTGTGTAGAAACTTAGTTTTCCTCTCAGATGTCTCTGGCATAACAATGATTATTATTATTATTATTATTTACAATTTCAGCAGAAATGATAATATCATGATTAAATGTATATTTAGAGTGTTGAATTTCACCATACCTTATAATGCCAATGCTGGTTTGATGTCCTCTGATACATTTTCTACTCCTGGTCTAGCTAGCCAGGCATACATTACTGAGTGTTTCAGCTGGAGCCTTATATGAAAAGAACAAACTCAAACAAATGGCTTGAAAATGTTTAGTCAATAGTATCATCATATTTAATTGATTGGAATGATAATATGCAAACCATTAATAATCCATTATCAAACACTTACAGAGCATTTTCTGTGTGGACACACGGCTGATAAGAGATAAGTTTCCTTCCCTCAGCTTGAACTCTTACAAAAAGCAATACGGTACCTCTTACCTTACGGCTGAAATACAATTTAAAGTTAATTATATTCTGTCAATAATTGTGACAATTATCTTTATAATTTTGTTGCCCTGCATTAGTTCTAAGGTTATATTTTTCTCTATTTAATATTAGAGGCGTATATTCCGTTTATGTGGTGTGTGAAAAGGTTATCATTTCAGTGTCCTGCATTCTAGGATATAATTATTACCACTGTTACGCTCAGACAGTTCTGTGATTAGTTAAAAATTTATTTTGCTCTCCCAGTGGGAAACCTCTAACCTCTTGGAGAAAAAGGGAGGATCAGGATACAGAGGCAGGGAAGATGAGTGGCATGAAAGGAAATTAGAAAAGTATACACAATTATTATTTTATTTTATTTTAATTTTTTTAAAAGCTAGAAGGAAGTAAGGAAGCACTAATTGAACAAAGAAAGCATTTTAAAGCCAAATGTAGCTGCTTTTGACAGTTTCATGTTTCTCATATGTATTTATATGAATGTGGAAAACTACATTTTTGTTCCTCTGTAGAACTAGTTCAACTAGTTTCAGTTCAGGCTTTTGTTGCAGTGCCTTCTATATGTGTGAGACTACATGTGAGGTGTAGTGTGATTTCATTGAAATGGCATCTTTACGTACACAGGTAATGAAGAGATGGTCTGTTTTTCTTTTTTTTGCTCAGCATGGTTGCTCAAGGTAAAGCAGTTATATATTTTACCACAATCATAAAGGAGCAAAGGTATATATCTTTTAAGAGCATGTGGTCTTGGGGGATAAGCTGATGCTCATTCACACTTAGAAGCAGAATTCTCCCAAAGGCATGGCTCATTCTACAACTTCGTCGAAGCAAAGGAAGTTATACTATATGCCTTTGACCACGTGTAGAATTGGATTTGAATGGTAGTGACCCTCTATCTTAATTTTTTTTCTCTTTTACGTTTTTATCTCCTCCACATCCTGCAATATATATCCATACACTACAATTCTTACACTTTAACCCCTACAGGTCTCACTGTCACCTCATGTCGTCTAAAAGATTCAAAATCAGAAGGGAGGAAATGAGGTGAAAAAAGGGAACGTTTGGAATGAAAATGTCACCCTGGGGCATGAAAAAAATCAAGAAAATTATGTTCAGAAATTCATAGATTTAAAAATGAGCAGCAAGCAGGGAGTATGAGGAGTAAGGTGGAAGGGGTGCAGGAGCAGAGAGAGAAAAACGTTTAAAGAAAAAACTGAAGTAAGAGGAGTGGAGAGGGAAAGACCGCCAGGAGATAATTTCAGATGGGAATTTATAAAATGCAAAGAAAATCATGAAAACGGTCATTACATCCTGTATGTACAAACCTTAACAAGAAGTAGGCAACAAGTTAAAATATTTCATTTAGGCAGGTTGTGAACTCTTTTTCTTTTTCTAACTAAAACTGAAGATTCACATCTGTAGGCAAATAATTTCATGTGGATTTATTATTCATACAGGGAGAAAAATGAAAGCCATGTCTTAATGCAGTCTGTAGATAAGAAGGTCCCAAACACCTCTCAGCACAGTATTGACAGTGTTTTATATTCTAGACTGTTCCTACCCCCTGTAATGGTTATTTAGACCCAAAAATTTCCTGTCACACATTTGGAAAAGAGAAAATATGTGTGTTTGCAGGAAGAAATTATTCTTCTGCAACCTATTTAAATACTGCTTCGGGTGATTCGTTGTGATTCATGTTTATATTACTAATGAGAAAATACACATGGACTCTAAACACTAGTTAGTGATGTATAGTGAGGAGGGAAGCACTTTCAGTGCACTGAATTTGGTTGTTTTACCTCTCAATTCTTAATTATCAGGACATTTTAATTTTTTTAAAGCTTTTCATTCACAGATAGAAATGATGAAGAAACTAAATCTGGTTTGTGAGCCTTATTTTTGTTTACCTGCCTAGGATAACACTATAGTCAGGGTTCTTCTATGTACAACATACAGTTTTGTACCAGCAGCTGTAATATTATCTTTGGTATATTCAACAAAGTGGTTTTAACTTATAACTCTCAACAAAATAAATATTTAAATATACCTATAGTGTCACTTAGAGTGCATTCCACTCGTATTAAAAACAGAAGCAACATAAGCTGACTTACTTTTCATCGGTAGCCTATCCAGTGTTTATTTTTTCTATCCTTTGTTCTAATCTCCTGCACTAAGTGTCCATTTTTGCATTTTTTTTCCTTGCTTCTGAATTAAGTCATCTCAGTAAACAATGATCTGATTTTATGTTTGGTGCCATAATTAAAATGTATGACAAGCCTGCGCTAGCTGAAATGCTTCCATGTCGCCGCTGGACATTTAATGTAAAGCTTTGTTTTGTCAGATGCATTGGGATGCGATTCAGCAAGCAGCATGAGTATATTCGAGTGTTGAAGCCAACATCTGACCTTTTTGTGTATTTATTTCAGGGATACAACCATTTTTACTTAATGCTTTTTACTTAAATAATTCTTTATATATATATATATATATATATATATATATATATATATACACATGTTCAAGTTAATATTTTTCTAGAAAGATAGAAAAACTCAAACTAAATGCTGGTAGCATCTGAACTTCCAGTGTGGTTTCATGTGTTTCTTAGTGTTTTTATAGTGCCTGCTTAAATACTAAACAGCTGTGTGCGGTGTGTTATCTAAGCAACAAGCTCCTTTTTGACTTATTCTGCGACAGTGTCAGTCTGACAGGTCTTTTAATCCAAAGCAGGCAGAGAGAACAAAGCCCTTCACCTGAACTGTCATGTGCATAAAGCCAAACAGGTATGATAATGTACACTAGTTCTTCCACGCTGATCTTAGCCCTCATCCCCTCTTTCTCTTCTCTCTGTGATGAACCATATGATTGCCACAGACGCTTGAGATCAGTTGGGGCCCTTCAGAACCAGCTGAGACTGCACAAAATCCTGTACTCTGTCAAATCTAGCCAGGGCTAGGTTGTCAGTCAAGCAGCTGCTGGGATTTTTTTTAGCTTTTGGAAGAGGAAGGTGAAGCCACAAGCTACAGACACAGATCATGCTACATTTCAATAAGCTGCATAGCAAAACTACCATTTTCAAAGGTTGTACATTCTAATTTCACAGAGATAACTGATGAAATACAGAAAGGACTGAGGTTGGTATAATCCAATTACACAGAGCTCAATACTATTCCAATACCACTTACAGCTGAAGGATGAGTACCTCTGTTGTGCATGCTGTTTGATGGAAACTCACACAGCAGTCCACTCAGTTGGGTTTGGATAGATGCAGGGTCAGACCGTGGAAATAAGAGTGGAGGTGTTGGAGGGAGAATCCCAGATAAGTGTTTATATATAATAAAAAAAAGTACAGTAAATGACACAAGATAGTCAGGAGGCAGATGCTGAGATAAACTACAAGGAAAAACACTGTAGCCTTTTAGTCAAACAAGTGTGCATACTGTGCTCTGAGGCCCACTTCACTGCTCTGGAGAGTTGAAGATTGACCCATATAAATAGAAATGGGGTGGCTGTGTAACAGAGCAATGCCAGATCTGCAACAGAAATATTTTGCACTACAAGTCAAACTTGCATAAAGTGCAGTTGCACCTAACATGCTTCATACCTTAAATGCAATTAAATATAGTTCTGCAGCTTTCTGTTATGTCACTGTAGACGGCCACTGTAAACAATCACATATGAGAACCTTTTATCTTTTTCTATCAAGACAATAATTGCTGTCTGTCATCTGCTGAACCATTACTGTTAAAACTGCCACCCCATTTAGTTTCCTTTATAAGCTAAGACATCAGTGGCGACTTGCTGCATGCTAGAACTCTATGAGGCATCATCCCTCAACACTACTTGACACACTCAATTTTCAGCTTTGCCTCTGTAGAAAAAAAGCCTGCTTTACTGAGTGCTCCCTGCTAATACACCCCAGCTCGTGTAGAAACTTGTCTTCTATGCCACCTTTGAATTTCTTCTTCGCTGGTGTACAATACTTAAAAGTTTTTTTCAAAATGGATAAGGAGATGCTGTGGTCAGCTATACAACCTACAATCCCATCATCAAAGAAAGATAGATTGCTAAGTAGGTTTCTACAGAAATTTTAAGCACATGTGGCTGAAAAAAAATTCAGCATTAAACATTTTATTTTATTTTACTATTACAATTAAAATAGCAAAAGTAGTTATTTGTGTTCTAATTGAAGTTCAGGTTAAATCCATCTAAATGGTACATTTATGCCATCTGCTGACATAAATTGTTATATGCATTGTCCCTTCGATTGTAAAGTATCAAATATAGGACTATTATGATCTGTTCAGGCTCTAAATTGTCAAAAAAGAACTGGCAAATGGTAGCTTAGCAAATATGGAGGTTTTTCTGGTACTTTGAAGACACAATATCATAGAAAACAATGCAAAAAAACTAATTGGTTTAATTCTCCACAGACCATGATCTGTGTGGTCAGGTCTGCACTACAATGTGACACTTTCTAGTGGTGCATCACTTGATTTGCTTCAGAAGATACTGTTCCACCGATCGGTTTTCAGTTTTGGTTGGTGGGTTGTTGGAAAATGATCAACAGAAGAACTGATTTGATGAAAAGTATCCAGGTGCCAGGTTTTTGTTGTCAGAAAGAAACATATTGGTTATCTCTGTCATTTAAAATAAACCACATAATAAACAAACAAAGAATTTACATCTTTTCCTGTAATTTGGGGTTCATGTTTTCTTTGTTGGAGCTTTGAATTTCTTCTCCTTTTTTTTCCAGCACATGATATTTACCCCGTTGCCAACAACAGCTAACAAACCAGTATGGCACATTAGCCACTAAACCTTATGTGAAAATAGATGAAAACCTAATTAAAGTAATGTTGGTAAATTGAATAAGTTAATGTCTCCGTATTGGATAGAAGAGACAAACTTGCACTGGTGATTTGCTGCTTTGTTGAAAGTATTGTGTTTTTGCATAGCAAGTAGCCCTTTTTGATCATAGAAGAATATAAAATAACCTGAAGAAGATGGTGGATATTGGGCAGCTTTGACTTTAAAGTGGAGACGTCCTGTGACTGCAGTCATGCTGTTGGTGATTGTGAGAGATAGCAGGACAGCTCAGACTGGACACTGTGCAGGGACAGCAGAAGTTTACTTGACAGTATTAATCAATCAGGCTGCATGGTCCTGTCTCTCTCTCTAACCATGGAAACCAAAATGACACAGCCAGGTCAGAGATGGGGAGGGAGAGGCCCCTCTAAGTCATTTGTCATCACATTACATTGGTTAATAATTCAGTAAGACGTCGACTCTCACATGTGGCATGCACTGCCAACATGCATGCTGAAAAGGGTGTGAGCATGCACATGTTGACTCAGGTGTGAACATTTATATGTACATACTCAGTGACCTATTTGCACTGTTTTATGACATTTTTACATTGCTTAAAAATAACTAATGAAATACAGACTTGTATTTCTACCAAAGGAATGAAATGCAGAAATATATCAGACAGTTATTGAACCGCAAAATGGTTGCAGCGAGTTCTGGGTCAGGCACACACTGTTTCACTTACTGTTTTCTTATTACCTTATTTTCAAGTCAGCTATTCTGACAGATATAGCACACACCAAGAGCACACCAGAATGAAGAAAGTAAATACCCACATTGGGTGAAAATAATCTCATAGAGAAGTGTGCAGCATTTGTGACTGCTGAAGGGTTGACCATGTGGTTAGCATTCATGAAACTCATCGACTTTATTACCGGGAAAATGTAGAAATGTAAAACTGGGCCAAAAATATAAAACTGGTTTAATGAGACATTAAGGTGTAAATAAAATCAGCAAATTGTTTTCTTTATTTAGTAGAATGAAAAGAACTTATACATTATCGTATGTTGTATTATTTCAAGCAATTAACATTATTATTTTAAGTGACATAGCTGTGGGAATTTAACCACCTCTTTAATGTGTGTTGATGTGTTGAGTTGTCTTTCCAGAGGGTTCTCAGACACTTTAGTGACTGGCTTCAATTGAATGGGCATCTGGTACAAATGGCCAAAATATAACAGCTAAGTTTAGCCTTCAGTCTTTAGAAGACCCACAAGTAAAAAAAAAAATCAGGGTACTGCTTAGCTTGAAAGTAGTGTGATCTGTCACTGGGTGTAGATTGGCCCTCAGTAATCCTGTGTCCGATGTTTGTTTGGTAAATGATTAAAGGTCTGCTTATGATGTTTCTCATCAGTTATCTGCTCCTGTCCTTTTGTTGTTTTTGTTTTGTTTGTTGCCTGCTGGGCCTGTCAATTGTACTTTGTATATCCATTATAAAATAATTTCAATTAATTTGTTTTTTATTATAAATTTACTGGAAACTTGATTTCTACATTTCATGATATTTCAGACAGCAGCAGCTTGTGATCCTGCATTAATAACAGCACAGCTAGTGATAAGTCCTCGCCTTTTGCTGGGAAGTGATGACAAATTGAGAGTGGAGTCTTGCTAGAGGGGAGATTTCCCTGCAGCCTCATTCCTCTCAATCCTAATTGTTGGGCAACATCTAAGGGATGTTGCTTGGAATAAATGAAAATCTATATGCAATTATCACCAGAAACAGACGTACCAGAATACTTTTGTACCTTAGAGGCATAGTTTAACATGATTATTCTCGGTTTTATGTATTTGCATTGGTTCATCTTAGTAGTTTTCATTTTTAATTTACTTAAAAAAGTGCATAGACACAAAAGTTATACTTGAAGTTTTAATCTTCAACCTGTTTTTAGTTAATTTTTTTTACATTTAAAACCTTTTTTCTTAGTGTAAACTCCCACCCATACCTAAATTGTAGCATTTGAACTTATTCGACATACTTACTACCAACCTCCCTGAGGCACAGCATGCCACTCAGCAATACAGTAGCGAGAACCTCTTGGTATGGCTTGTGTTTATTTTGGGAGCTTAATGAATTACAAGGGCTTTATAATGACTGTGTCTGAGCACTGCTTTAAGGGCGGGGGGTCAAATGGTTGGAATAAATAACAAATCCAGCCACCAATAAGGACTTTAACATACATGGTACACTTGTATGTGCTGCTGTACAGTATCAGGCATACAGCTATATAGAACAAGCCCAGCCCTCCAACCTCCACCACTTCAAGAAAGTGAAGAAACTAAATTAAAGAAGAGGCTCTAACAAAGCAATTTGATTTTCCATTTCCTGTAGGCCTTTTGAGAGGCAGTTATAGCTCTCAGGTCCCATCAGGGAAGAACACGGGAAGTAGGCCGAGCTCCACATGGGTAAAAATAGAGCTGAAAACTTTATAATTTGCCTTGTACACTGGTTGGCAAAATATATAATGGCATATGCCATTCATGGTTGGATTTATGGGATTAAAAACATAACAGAATAAAAACATGTATATTTTGAACTACTTTAGGTCCTGACCAATTTCCTTAATCAGTATTTTGTTGGATGTTTTGGAATTTCATGCTTTAACTGCAGAATGTGTGTGGGCTATAAATAGTTAACTTTAACTAAACAGCATAAAGGTTGGTGTTTAAAATGTTTATTCTAAAAGTTATCAGTGTTATTCAGCTATGGCAAATTACTGCATTTACCTGCAAATAAATGATTTGAACTATATTTTTGTGTTGTTGAGGCTGAAGATTTTTCTGTTAGCATAGTTTCCTCAGAAAGATTAGTAGCTACTCACCTGCTCAATATCAACTTTAATCTAAAAAATTACCGATCTTCCAGATTTTTATAAAAGTTAAGCCTTTTTAAACCTTTCTCACATTAGTTTAAAGCTTCATTGAGTTGGGGTGCTTTCAGCTAAATGCTAGCTTCACCTTGCTAACGCTATTTACCATCTTAGTTTAGAATTTTTACATTATATGTTTGGCAGTGCAGGACTTAAAAAGAGGACAGGAACATGCTTATCAATGTTTTAATATCTACTCTTTTAATTTGTCTATACTAGTAAAAATTGAGACATAGCTAGTTTTTAAAAGTCTAATATGGTCCAATTTTTGCTCGATAGAACAACAAATGTCCTGGAATCACCTGGATTGTAAGGATAAATCCTCGGTGCACTAAATTTCACGACAATCTGTGCATTAATTATATTTTAGTCGGTAGCAAAGTAGAGGACCATTTGGTCTACTTTTACACACGCTAATTGTGCATATGTATGCAGAGGAAGGCAAAGTCAAACACATGATTGTACACACATTCACCGACACACACATACACATGCACAAAATCACACATTGCCTCCTCTAATCTCATTCCCAATCCCCTGGCCCCTGTCATTCAGATCTATGAAGTTCCATTAGCAACCATCTGTTACAACCTGCAGCAAAGCCATTACATTTCACACATTCACACACCAACACACGCACATGAATGAAAACATTTACCTCACTCAGCGTATGGCAGTCTAACTTCTTCCAATCCTGGAGAGAGTTTGCTGAAGCATTGCCTGGTTAACCTTCAAAGTAGAAGTCACACATTCTCCTTAAAACACCTGCGATACACTACGTTGCTGTCTGCAGTGGATATGTCAGAAGATCAGGAACCCACATGTTTACACACATTGTTGCACACAGACAGAATGGGAGGTCATTTTAAAAAACACTAGGTATAGGTCTTAGCATAAGGCTTTAAAGGAGATTGTTTATCTCTAGATTAAATCAGCTGGAGTGTTTGGTCATTTTTGTCATTTTCACTGATAAAGGTCGCAATATCACACCCACTTTCACATTAGACAAAATGTCAGAACTTGATCTGCTTCATGGCAACAGACAGCCTCCAGCACTTTTCTTCTCATCTCCTTTGCATACATATATTTTTGGGCTGAACGTACAATTTTCTTGCTTCTTTAATATAATTATTTAATAACAGAAAGTATTCACTGTGACATTGTTTTGATAAGCTTATGCTGTGTCGCAATAATTATTTCCTTCCCAAATCACAATTAGTTTTTGGCAAGATTTAACTTGATGATTGAAGAGTCTATCGTCTCCGAAAATATTTTTAATGGTGTTCAGATCTGGACTGTGAAAATGATGTCTCATGCTCCTTGAACAACCCTTTAGCAATCTGAGCCAAAAATAGGGTAAAAATCTAGGGATGTTTTGATGCCATTTTTTTCTGTCCGATACCAGTACCTGGGGTTTAGGTATCTGCCGATACCGAGTACGGATCCGATACCTGTGTCATTTTACTACTAGGTCTATAAATTCTATTTCATTCTTCAGCTTCATGTGACAGCAACATGGATCTGATTGACATGAGACTAATACATTTTTGCTATTGCTAGTGTGTCTAATAATAATATTTTGGGTTAAATATAAGATGAACCACGAACCACTAATTTCCTCTTTCTCAGATGAATATTAAACAAGCGCAACAAGAAAGATGGCGCTAGCACCAGAGAAGCCGATCAGCTGAGCACTTTGAATTGTCTTGTACATGAAATGTGCTATACAAATAAATTTGCCTTGCCTAGCTGATCACCGACAGCCGGTCACGGAGAGGACAGGAGAGAGGAGGATAAGCAGAGGAAGAGGAGGAGGCATATTAGTAAAGAACTGCAGGAAAGAGTTTTTTTTTCTTTTTTTGCCCTTTCTTTCTTTAAATGAAAGAGTGCGAGTGTTGAACCCTCTTACCGGGAAAAGTGTGGGGGATGAGGGAGCGTTAATTCCGGTTAAAAAATTAATGCAATTAATGACATAAATTAGTTCCTGCTTTTAATGCATTATTTTTGATTTTTTTATATTTATAACTAATGTGAAATTTATGATGGCCACAGAACTCTTTTAATTATTGAGTAAATAAACTCGGATAAAAAAATTACCATTAAAAACTATCTTGAAATTGGATGTACAGTGAAGGTTTTCTACAAAGAACAGGGGCTGTTAATCCAGGACAATAAATTCTAAGACGTTTGTTATGTTGGTTGTTTTTTTGGCTTTATTCTGCAAAAAGCATTTGCCAATGTTTGTTATTGCTGTGGTTCATTGAACTTTTACTTTAAGGCAACAAACTCGTGTTCTTTCTCGTGATTGATACCAAAATGCTTTATAAAGTTGCTCCTGATAAATCTGGCAGCAATCATGTCATCTTTGGAAACTTCAGCCCTGCATGTCGCTGTTTTGCTATCAGGGTTTTCTAATGAGCAATGACGCCAAATTATGAACATACTGTAGCATCCAGCAGGACGTGTTGATGAAAGGATGCAGAGTTATTCTGAGAACAGCTGCTTTATTGAACACAATGTTACTGTTGTTCGTAACCACGCCGAACAACCAGCATCAGGAAACTAAACGGGCGACAACCCTCTCCCTACCCGGCTCCTTTCCTGACTCTTGCTACCCCGCCCTGTTACTTTTTGATCCAACCACATATCTGTCTTAATCCCCCACACACTCCGTATTACAGTCTCCCAAATCCATAGAACATTTTAAAATCTAACATTAGCAGGAACAACAATGTAGGATCGCTACAATACCATTAAGGCTAAATGTTAGCACAACAGTGCAGCTGCTTCTCCGCCTACCATCTCAAAACAACGGCCACGCAAGCCTGCGTAACTTCCTGTTTCTGCGTGTGATCGTGCTGGGCAGGAAATAAAGAATTATCATTCCGTTTCCATGGTATCGGATGGTGTTTCGACAGAAGTACTCGCTGATGCCGATCCCGATCCCGATCCCCTAACTTTTGGTAGGATCGGCGAGTATTTCCGATGCTAAGTTCGGTATCGGCCTATCCCTATAAAAATCTACTGATGCAAAAACTTGGTCAGTCAACCACCACAGGCTTTAAGAAGGAACTAGTCATGATGGATACAGCACTTCATCCACCACTCTTCTTACAGTCACGCATTCCAGTAAATTAAAACAAATTAAAATCTTTTTTTTTTTCTGGCTGACCTCACTAAGTGGTTTTGTTAAAGTTACAACAATATCAGTTTCAATGTCAAGTTTATTTATATAGCACATTTATACAGTCAAAGTTTCCAAAATGCTTTACACAAACCAATAAAATATAAAAACACAGGGATAACACACAAAGGTACAACATAAAAATTCCAATAGGGTGCCCGTATTCAGCCAAAGGCCAAGGCAAACAAGTGTGTCTTAAGAATAGATCTAGAGCAGACAGACTGTTTGCAGACTGCACAGTTACAGGTAAAGTCATTAATTTGACAGATTTCTTTCTTGATGGTTCAGCATTATCTGTCCAAGTTTAACTGGTGCATTGTACATATCTTAACCCAATTTCCAACTTGTTTGAAAAGGAACAGAATACTATACAGGGGTCAAGTTAGGGTCCCAAAAGTCTTGTGATGGTACATTGTTGGAAAGTACAGATACATTTCTCTTGAGATATTGGGATTTTGGGCTTAACAGTGTTGCAATCTTAAGAAGTCATGAGGCCAGCTGCATAAAGACTGGTCTGTAGCGCTGTGGAAAAGCTCATGTGGTCTGATAAGACCAGATTCACCCAACTCCAGAATGTTACGAGCACGATTGTAAGAAAAGTGGTGGATGAATTGTGTATATATTCGCACACACAATATGCATATCATTGCAAGAGAGGGGAGGGGATTGATTCAGCATTTAATTATCCAACTTCATGGAATTAAAAAAATAAAAAGCCTTTTTGTGTTTAAGCAACTTGTTCACGTAGCTGTAGCATCTGCTCCACTCCTTCATTTCCCCATCAGCGAGAGACAAATGAATAGAAATGACTGCTTGGTTCTTTTATGCAGCCGTCTCCCCCAGCTGCATAAAACATATATTTCTAGTTTCCCATTTGCGATTTTGTATCTGCACAACAGAAGAGAGAGGACACAGACACTTGAACTGAGAATTGCTGTACTGAAACGCAGGCTTCTTTTTTTTCTTGTCATATGGTAAGGCAGTACTCTACTCTGTTGTTTCCTAGAGGGCACAACTGGAAAAGATCTTTATTTATTTTATTTTATTTTTTTTAAAGTAGCTTTTTAAAACCTTTTAGCTATTAAATAGAAAATTTATATTGTGCCACTTTGTGACAGAAAGAATGATAGCAATATTCACACAATATAGCCGTCTGCTTTTGTTAGCTGGACCATGCTCCAGAATCGCTAAATAACTTGTTTATGAAAATAAGCATTAATGTTTTCCTTTTTTAACATCCCTACACCTCAGCTGCATCCTCACCACTCTGCTGTTTATCTGCTGGTTTTCTTATCAGCATCATCAACTGGGAGGCCAGATAAGAAAATGATTCCCATGGGTGAAAAGTCAGGGTGCTGACGCTTCTCTATACAAATAACAGAGATCTGGAAATAATAGCTTTTATAGCCTATTTTATTTATTCACATATTAGCCACTGCTTTATTAACTTAGTAATATTTTTACCCCCCAAAAAAATACTGGAGTGAAAATGCAAATTAACTGTCTTTAAAAAAAAGTTAATGGGTAACAAGTGACTTGTGGTGTGCTAAATAATTATTTTTGATAAGTGCTGGCCTGATATCCATAGTCTGTTCCTGACTTCAAAAAGCCGTGCTTTAATTCCAGTGTGATAGTGTCAGGTTCTGCTTGAGTGAGTTCCTTTTTTATTCCTTATGGAAGGGACAGGGCAAATAATGGGCTTGTATCCTGACAAGGAGCTCTTAGTTCCTGACAAACCACTGATCAAGAGAACAAGTGCTATTTTCACAGTATGCTGCTCCTACATAAGCAGATACATGTATGCACACACCATTGTCAAATGTTCTAGTGCATCATGTTTCAGGCACAGAATGTGCAGGTTTCTGTTGTGTACATAGACAGACATATCAGTTTTATTTGATTGAAATTAGAGGGTTGTAAGAGTATCATGTAGCAGGCTTTATGTTTACCTTGATGCTTGGATGCATTAGGTATAACATTGGAGAATGTTTTAACTTGTTTTAAAATAATTTTGTAATTACTTTAAAACCACTTAACATGCAGGTGATTATCTAGCCAGGCAGAATATTTTCTTATATCCCCTGCAATAATTTTAAACCAGGGATTCTGTAGCCTTTGCATGTGCTTTCTATGTATTCTGGCTTCCTCCTAAAACTTGCATGTTAGTTTACTTGGTAGGTCTAAATTGATGGTAGTATAAAGGGTGAGCATGCATGGTTATTTGGTCTGTGTTGACCCTGTGATGGACTGGAGACCTTTCCAATGTGTTTTCTGCCTCCTTACTGATGGTACATGGTATAGGTTCCAGCCCCCATGCAAAACCCAATTAAGCTGGTTTATTAAGTGATGAATGATTGAATTTTTTCCCAAATTTTTCCCAGTTTTAATATTATCAGTGCAGTGAGAGAATGCTCTCATTGTTTCTTGCTGTGCAAAACTATCTTGGTTTAAGTCTAAGATCTCTGTCATCAGGTTGTATTCGATTAAACCAAATAAAAATCCTATTAACATATTCATGGTATCACCAACATAAAGTGAGCTGTGATAATTAGAATTCTCTTATTTAATTACTGTAATGTGACTTCTGTTTTAATAAGGATACAGTTTTCAAGTAATACAGTAATGATCTAAATATAAATGAGAAAAGTTGCTGCATTGGCAGAAGGTTTTATTACTTATTTCACCTAAAACGCACAAAGCGGCATATTTGTTTATACAAATCTTTGCAAACGTACCACTTAAATGATGTAAGATATAGGAATGGTCTTTATAATAATTGTATTATGTGCCAGATGACTAAAAATAATGGTTTCAAACACAAAGAAGCTGAAATTAAAAAGAAAAAAAGTCTAAACAAGGGCAGTGAACAGAGAAAAAGCTCTGAGATTTTTAGAAAAGATCTGTTCTTTGTGGAGCTGCAGCCTTTAAGCTTAACTACTCCAGAAGGATCCAAGAGATCAAGTTTAGAGGGCCACTACAGCTCCCAGAGAACATTTCAGTTTCACAAGGAAACCTCAATCTTTTTGTAATACCTGTGCTTCAAATATTGGATGGGCTTATACAATGAGAAGTGGTGTTCAGAGGAGCTGTTTGCCAGCTCTGCAGGTGTAACTTCCAGAGCTATTGTGCAGTTCTGCAGTAAGGAACTGCAGGAAATGAAAGCCCAACTCTCTAAAAGACAAAGAGAGGAGTTTGAAACATATGAGAGGTCATGAACCTCATATTCCTGACAGAAGGAATGACATTAGTATTTTTTCAGTCTGGGCTGCCTGTTTAAATATTCTCATCATGGTTAATGTACACAATCCTGACTACTTGTCCCCACTGTGTAAGGACGCTCACGCAGAGAGGCCAAGGAAATCAGAGGTCGCCTTGCCTTTATTTTGCTCTTCCATCTGAGCAAGCAGTTAATCTTAGCTTGGCCCCAGCTTATCTGGGCGTCTGCCACCTTAGCCCTTGCTCATGGAGAGAGGCATCACACGCATCAGCCCTTTCTGCTACTTTTCCTTCCCCTTGCCTCCCCCTCACTTCTGTTCTCCTTGGCTGAATGGAGGAGGTGGTTACAGATTGAATTATTCTCTTCGTTCCATTTCTCCCAAGTTTGCATTAATTTGCGCTGCGCTGTCACTTCTCTTCTGTTGTGTTTGTTTCTTAAGTGGAAGCCATTCAGGGTCTGTCTCAACTTGTTGCATCATCTAAGATCAGTTGTGGCATTGGTCTGAAATGGTGTTGTACAAAATAGAAAGAGGCTTTTATTGGTGTTCAAGCATATTTGCAGAGGTGATTGCCAGATTCTTGTTTTACAGATGGTTTGGGTATGTTTGCATGTTTGTTAGTGGCAGGAGACTTAAACATATGTGGTTGGGATGTACGGTCCAGGTAACCACTATGATTAGAGCTGCAGCTTCTGGTTACTTAAACTGACATATTTTTTTGTTATACTTTACACAGAGCTCAGAGACATTCACCTCACAAATTATTTAAAACACAGGAAAGTGCCTTACAATACAGAAGAATTCAATGACCAGCTGATTTCTAATATTAAAAATTAATCACTGGATCCATCTATTCTCTTCATTTAAAAGATTTGTGTTTGTCATTTTATTATCAGTGGGGTGCATGCAATCAAAAGTTTGGACGCTTATTTACTGGGTAAATTTGACAACAACATTTGAATGTAGTGTATATACATTGGAAATTTTTCTCATGAAAAGTGCTTAACTGAGATTTAAAACACAGCATAGAATACCATCATGGGTCAGAACTGTGTTTTCTTTGGGGGAGGCATGTAGATGAGATCGAATTCATTAATCTTTTATAAGCCACTTTAACACATGCAGTGCTGAAGTTTTTGAGAGATATTCCAGGGCGTTGGCATGTGGAAACGCAAATGTCTGACTCAAAACTTTCTGTGCAGATTTTCCACCCAGAAAACCTTCCACCAAAGAAAATCTTGAAATCAATCAGACTTTTTTCAAATTATCAGCAAGAGACATTGTGTGAAATGTCAAATAGTCCTGTCTATCTGTTTTCCTTTTACTCCCCAGTACCCATATCAACAGATAAAGGAGCCTCATCTGTTATTCTCGTGTTGAGAAAAGAAAAGACAGCAATTTCCACAGCCTAATTTCTGCATCATGTTCTGCCTCCTGTGGGCTCTCGACAGCCGATTCCCCGCACCTCATCTCTCGCATTTCCATCCAGGAGAACACATCTTCAGCAGAAATCCTCCTGCCGTGATGTGCTTGTGTGAACACCAAATTGTCCAGACTTTTTCCTGAAATTCCCTGGTGTTCATGTGTGAAAACAAAGTTTTCTTCCTCCTGTTTGAAAAGTGCCCAGCAGTCCTCCACAGATACATATAATCCACATTAAAACGATACTATATTCTGTTCTAGAAATCACAGATTGGGCCAAGGAACACTTCTGATAACCATTGTCTGTAAAGTTTGTTTAGAACTGCTCACACAAATTCAGTTAAACTCTAATATGCAAAGACAACTACACATATTACATGAAAAAGATTTAGAAGCACAGGCCTTCTCTTGGCCTGAGATTTAACATAGCTAGAGGTGATATGAAAAGCTGCCCTGTGGTCTGATAAATCAATATTTTAACTTGTTTTGACACCATGTCCTCCTGGCTAAAGAGGATAGGAACTAACTTGACTTTTTATCAGTGCACAGTTCAAAAGCCAGTAATGGTACAGTGATGCATTAGTTCACATGCCACAGGCATCTGTAAAGGCATCATTAATAATGAACCACATGTACAAGTTCTAGGAGAGCCTGTGCTATCATCTAGATGCATTTATTTTTTTAGTTTTAGTGGTAATTTTTTTCAGGAAAGGCCTTGCTAATTTAAGTAATGAGTAATTACAAATTGCAGGTATTTTAAAAGTAAGCCCCCAGAGTAAAAGTTCAGTTGGCACATAGTCCCGGTGTTGCACCTATTTAATATTTTCAGGAATATTAAAATCCAAAACTTTAACATAAGAAACATTGAACTGTTAACATTATGTTCTTATATTCTGGGTTACATTTGCAACGTAGTTGTGTAATTTCCTTAAAAATATTTGCACTGGAAACTTTTCAATTATTGTTTATCATTGTTATTATTTCAATTATAGAATAATTATTGTGAGTTGTCCCTAAGACCAAACTGTGGAACGATCGTTGAATGTTAGTCACTTCCTGTTTTAAGTCTTAAACAAGTCTTAAGTTTTAAGTCCTTTCCTAAAACACTTTATTTCTCATTGGCTTTTAACTCAGCCTGAGATGCTGCTTTTATTGTTACTCCTAATGTTTTTTGTTTTGTTTTTTGTGGTGTTAAAATGAGTTTTTACCTTTGTTGTGTTTTTTCCTTTGCTGCGTTTAACCTTTACTGTGTACAGCACTTTGGTCAACAGTGTTGTTTTTAAAATTGGTAAGATTGGAAACTTTTAAACTCTGTTAAAGTGATCTTAGTCTTTACTTTCCTTCTCAGTCAGTTTTCAGTTCAGACTGTCAAACTCAGCCTGATTTGCCTCTTCTTTGCAGCTCATTACCCCTCCTGCTTCTCCCCATCCATGGTTTCTGCCATTGTCTTGAGCTATGACAGACTGACACAACTCTGTTAGCCTCTTCTAGCTTTTCTTAACATAATGACCTGACACCTAATGATTGACAGGTGTGTTTTTGTTCTTATAGACTAATAAAGTGGGGTTTGGGAGAAATGGTTTAATGCCCACTTGTCTCATTTATTTCATTGACTGACAGGCGGCTCCTGAAAATACGCAGACAAGACACCTGTTGGGTTGTTTTTCTCCCATTTAGTTCGTCCTGTGTTTGAAAAGCTGTATAAAAGCAGTTGCCTTAGTTCCTTCGAGGCAGTAACCAGCAGGCAGGGAGTTTTCCTCTGCTGGGTGAGTGACAGAGGGAAGACGTAGGGACTGAAGAAGAACAGAAGGAGATTGTTTCATTCCTGTAGGCAGCAGAGGAATGGGGAGATACTGAAGGGAGTTGGAGAATGTTCTGCTTCAAAGACGGTCGAGGAGAATCTCAAACATTGACCTTGGAAGACCACCTCTATGATAATTATTATCTCAAGCTGTCCCCCCTCTTTTTTTACTTCCATTCTCCTCTGTCTGTCTCTTTCTGTGTGTGTGTGTGTGTGTGTGTTCTCCTCCTTTAATCTTGGCAGCCTCAGATAAAAGCAACAGCTCTTTTGTCTTCTTTTTGATACACATTAATCCCTATCATTGATTACAAACTTACAAGTTAAGGTTCAGCTTATCATAATAAGCCTCTACCATTTGACCTCCACTACCCATACTGTAAGATTTATAATACCAAACACCAACATTAAAACTTTCCAGAGTGTACGCTTGGTGTTATCGTGGTGGTACTCTTAGGGAGGTTCTTTGAAACGCACCTTGAAACCAGAACAAAAAGCAAATGACTCTTGCATTACTACAGTAAAAGAGGTGATTGATCAAATACTTTAAATACTTTAAACAGTTTGGTAATAATTTAAAAAACATTTTCCTTTAAAACCAAAGATAGGCAGCCCTGGGCCTGCCGGCCTGTGCCAGTGCTTGCAGGTGTTTTGGCGCTAACCCCTCCTTCTCCAGGATTGGTCGCCTGCAGCTCAGTCTCCTCTGTGATTGGCCAGTCATGATGACTCCTTGCTAGATCAGCACCTGAACACCTTTGTTCTGGGCAGCTGTGTCAGATTGGGGCACAGTACTGAGTGAGATTACAGCTCAGTTTGCCACTGAGAACTGGTGTGCTGTCTTGGTAGCTTGCTTGCTGTAGAATTACAGAACTTTATCTTGTGTTTCTTTTAGCTAACTGCCCTTGTGTGCATTTGCTCCTGTCACAGAAAGATTTGAGTTGTTTGGAGATTGTGTTTTATTTATTAATGTAAAATGGGATATTTAATCGCCTTTTGTTTGCTGTGCATAAAATGATCCCATTGTTGTTTCACTCGTACATCCTATTTAATAAATTTCTATAATTTTACGTGGCTGTCTCTGGCACTTTATATTGCTACCTCTTTTTTTCCTGGACGACACAGGGGTTGTAACAATGATTAAAATCTTCTTCTAGCTTTCTTTGTTGCCTGAAGTCCTCAAGTGAGGCTGAGGCTGCTGGCTAACGGATACTGCTAAGTTCTTGGTCTGCACAGTTGTTATACTATGATGTTGCTAGAAAAACACAAACAAAAAAAAACCAAAAAAGTTTATCTTGACTTGATATCTTCTTTCATTTGAAACAATGGATAGGATGATGACTTTTTTTAGAGAGTTATAAGCATGCAAATCATGACAATACCTGGAAAGTTTAGGTCCTCACTCACATTGTATGCAGGTGTTTCAGTGTGATAGCTACTGTAATCCTAATGCTATTATCAGGATCTATAACTAAGTGATAATGACATATTTTAGAGGAAAGGCTTACTTTGTCGTCTGTTTTTAAACACTGCTTGTTATACTACCATTTCAGATGACTCAGTGGGGCTGCTTCTTAAATGCAGTTACTTCAAAGTGTGCTAAGGGCGGAGGAGTACATCTATTCATTTAAATTGGTGCTAATGGCAGACTATTTAAAAGTCAATTAATTGCTAGGAGCCAAATACACAGTGGCAGTTAATGCTGTCACAGCGCTGAGTAGTAATTAGATGTGTTGACGGGTTGTGCCTGTGCACGTTGGTGTGTATTCTTCTTTTATAAAACTGGGTGACCACCTGCTGCACCTTCAAAAGCCTTAAACAAAAGGATTATCTGTTGTCCAGTAGATGATATTCACAGTAGCAAAGCATTGTGGGTAAACACATAAGAGCCTGGCCTCAGTTTTTTCTGTTCAGGAGTTTGTGGAAATGCATCCTCTTACTTTATTATGAAATGTTTTCCATTTTATTTTACTCGGTTTTCATTGTGCTAGCTTTTGAATCCGTATCCCTTTTTTTATTTTGTCTCAGTTTGGTTTCACCATATCTGTCTATTCTGCCTTTTCATCCTCTTGCTTTCTCTCTCACCCTCCTCTGTACGACTGAGAGAGAGAAGGTTTGAGATCGATGTCAGGCCTGCGCACACTGAGACCGGCAGCTGGCTCAATCGGAATGATCGATCAGGCACAGAGCATTTACTCCGCCAGACTGCTGGGCCTTTGTGGATGGAGATTATTTCTAAATTATTACAGAAGGCAGATGCTTGTCAGAAGATGCTCTCTGTCAAGGTTAGGCTGTGCCAGTCCTTCCTACCTGTCGTCCTCGCTCTCCCTCCTTCACATTTTTAGCTTTTTTGATTTCATCTACCTTACTTCTTTTTATCTTTCACCATTTTCCTCATTGCAAGGGGTTTTCTGTAATTTTAGATAGTCCATAGCCATTTTATTTACTTTAGCTGATATTTTTGCCACGCTATCACTGAGATAAAAGTTTATACCACTCAGGGAAGGAAGAGCTGAAAATGCCATCTTTTAAATTGACCTCATAAACACAAACATAACTGGCTACCCAGTTTAATCTCAAACTTGTGTTAGTCTAAAACAAGACAATGTAGTATCACAAAATTGTCTGCGAGAAGATTTTGTGCGAATGAGTTTTTTCTTATTGAAAGATTTAAATAAATCTTTTTATGTGAATGGCTTATGGGCATGTTTGGTGTGTTTTTAATTTATTGACTCTTCTTTTATTTGTGTTTTAAAATGGACATCTCTAATATTTGGTTTGACCTTGTTAGTCTGATTAGGGTTGGTAATGTTCTTTTTTGCCTTTGGCTCTACCCCTTGTCTTCTAGTTCAGTTATCAGTAACTGAGATATTCTCATGCTCAGCATAAATTAACTCAGTTCTTCTCTCAAATGTGACTCATCAGAGCCACTACTTTTAAATTTCAATTTTCTTCATCTGCAAATCTGGTTCCAAGTCTAATACCTCCTTTGTTTCTCATTGTATTAATGCATGTGTGGGTGAGTGCTGTCAACATCATTTACACTTAGGTAAAAAAAAAAGAAGAAAATAAAGACAAATCTAACGTTTTTATATAGCTTTTGTTTTTTTCAGGCCCAATAATGTTATTTAAGTCACCACTAGACTATATTATATGCCTACATTATTTGTTTTGACCACCTATCATGTTTACACTTGCAGCATCATCATTAATCTAGCAAATTAGAAAAATTAGCTTTGCAGCTACTCCAGCGACATTTCATTTGCATGTTTTTTATCACAAGTGGTAGCACCACATAACAAGTGCCGTTGTCTTTTTTTCTGTGTTTAATGGCCCAACTTTGTAAAGACATGGAATGCTAATTACAGTTTTACTTATGAGCAATTATACACCAACTGCTATATACAAAAAAACAATATTGTTTCAGTGAATACTTTTTGTTTCAGCATTTGACTGAATATAACAGAGAGTAAAAACTTCCCAGATGTGTAGTTAAAAGTACAGATGAAAGAGATTTTGAAAACTAGAAATGATTGGCAGATTATCAGTCACTCTAACAAATCCGCAGCTCATAAAAATCTGAATAACTCAATAAACATCAAGTCTAAATCTCTGGGATTATTTGTACTAACATCAGTGGGGGGCAAGTCAGCATGAGGGGAATCAAAAAATGTTATGAGATTATGAGAAACTATATTGAATACATTGTAATGTTGTACGTAGAGTGTAAGATATGCCTTTCACATATAGTACTACAGTTTTTTGTAGTTTTTTGTCATTTATTGTTTACTAAGTGTGTAATTTTCTAGTGGCTCTATTGTTATAAATGGGATCAAAGTGACAAGCATGCATATTTCATAATCAGCTGCAGCACATGTAAATGCTAAGCATCAGTGTTCTGCTGCATAATAAACAACACATCTCCCAATGACCGACAAGCACAAACTGTATGCACATGAGACACAGCAGACTGATCAAACATTTACACTGTTAGCCAGTTGTTATTTACATTAACATAGGAAACCCACAAGCAAGGTAGTTACTCTCTAGACAATGTCCTTCTTTTATTCGTACTGACAGGAAAGTGCACTAGATTATAATTGTAAATTTAATCAATTCTGTGCAGGCTGTTAAAACCTGATTATAGACCCATCTAATATTGTTTACACTAATGGAACTATCACGTTCAGGTTAGCTAAAAAGACAAGAAGATGATCGTTGTAATAAGTCTTACTACATAAATACAAGTATATGTTTTAAGCCCACCGATTGGGGATTAAAGAGACCTTTTTTTGTGTTTTCAAATAGCTATACGGTACTACTTAAATGTGAGGTCACTTGGCTTCTTTTCTCTCTAGTAAAAAAAGATCTCCTCAGGGAGAGAGAGACAGTATGGTAGTGGGGGGAGAAAATATGAGCAAAGTAATGGAGGCGAGATGAAGCCTGGATGGAGGGAAAGAGGATGATGAGAAGAAAGGAAGTAAGGAGGATTAATTGTTCACTCAGGAGAGCAAGATAACATCAGATGTTTAAAAGCCGCCACAACTAATCCTGTCATTTCTTGGACTAGAATAATGAAAATAGAGAAATGATATCTCATGAAAAAGTGGAAACTGAGCTAATCTGTATGCCTGTACTGAGCATATATTTGTAATTGCTAAATGGTCTTCAGATTGTTGTATATTTGCACTTACAGGTATCATTTTCACTGTGATGACAAAAAAGAGCTTTTATTAGATTTAATGTTGGATAGCTTTTCTTTATATGTTTTCTTTTACTAATGCTTTGCATAATTATTACTAAACAATTACATGCTTAATTGTAACTTAATGCAGTTAGCATAAATTTTATACTATAATCACAGTATAGTGATGTATAATAAAACTGTAATCCATATAGTTTGATTTCAAATGTGAGAATATTTTATTTTATAGTCAATTACCTGGAAATAATTTTTATTAAAAAATAAAAAACATAGAAATACTGTCACAAAGCGGAGCATAAATTTTCGTCTATCGTTGCGGAATGAAAATCACATTATATTTATTAGACTTGAAGGTCATTGTTCGTATTGCACAACTTGGCTTAAAAGGAATTTAGATCATGGAAATTTGCCCTTTTGTTGCATTAAGATGCTGTGCCAAGCCTCAAGTTATTGGTGAGAGAATGATGAAATCCAATCTGTAGTGAAAGTTATAAAAAATTATTTTATTGTTAAATAATTGTTAACCAGTGCTTCTGGAGGTAGGTATAAAAAAAAGTGTGGGATGCATTCAAAGGCATCTGCAGCAATCTTTCTGGACTTCTGATTTTGTTTTTTTTTCAACTCCCTGTCCTACTTCTTCCAACTTACTCTTCTATCCAAGTAGCTCTCTCTTCCTCCATGACCCATACCTGCCTTTCTCTCCATCATTCCATCCACCTTTTGGCCCTGCAGCACTTCCCTTCCTCCCCTGTCATATCTGTCATGGACGTTCAGAGGCTGGTGTTGCTCTAGGCTTCAAATTTAATTTGGTTTCAATCTGCTGTAATTGCTTTGAGAGACGGCCGTGTCTGCATGTTTTTCCACTCTTATGTCTGCTGGAATACTGGATAGTGTGTGTGTGTGTGTTGGGGGGGGGGGGGGGGGGTGTC
>JBAMHW010000003.1:22374964-22399549 GCA_037177495.1 Rhadinocentrus ornatus
TGTACAGTTTTTATTTCTAAAATGTTTTACTGAAGGAGTTTCATAAACTTGGCAAAATAATTTTTAGTTTTACAGCACCTGTTTTGGCATCTTTGGCAGTTTTTCTGAGGTTTTAATTTTGTTTATATCAATATCGGAATTATGTCGTATCGACCGAAATTAAGAAATATATCGTGATACAAGTTTTGGTCATATCGTCCAGCCCTAGCTGAGGGGATTCAGGAGAGGAGAAGTCTTCCACTGCAAAGACCGCTTTGTGGCGTAAGCACTTTGTGAAACTGTATTGCTTTCCATCTTGCTGAGCTGCTCTCTGTCATTTAATTTTTTCTGCCTATGTATTTACGACACACCAGTTCTCCTCCCCCTGATCACCCACACACCTCGTACCCCAACCCTTGCTGTTCCTGAAAGCTAAAGAAATGAAAGGGTCGCTAGATTACTAATAAAGAGTGGACAATGCTAGAAAATGTTAAGCAAAAGCTGTTTATTTGACATACTTTAAGGAATTTTGGTAATGATAATAATAATAATAATAATGTTTACCCACTGTGTGACAAAGTAGAATGGCATATCTTCAGCAATAATTCTTTAGCTGCTTTTTTGGTCCCAAATTGTGTTATAGTGTTGATAACTGATTTAAAAAAAATAAAAAATAAATAAAAAAATAAAAAATAATAAATAAAAAAACAGTAGTGCTGCTTGCTGCTCTTTTAGCAAGGCTGGCTCTGTTTAACAAAAAGTCACACAATTACTTATTATAATGTATTCATAAATACTTTTCTTTTATTTGTAAGATAATTAGAACTTTTTTCATTATTTCAGGTTCCTGTTGTTTAATTACAAAATGAATTAAATCTTGTTATTATTCAAGGTTTGCTTGTGTGATTTAAATCATATTGTGGATACATGATGCTGCAGAGAACCGGAAATGGTCCAGCAGTATAGTCTCTTTGTGACTACAAGTAGGAGGTACTGCTCAGATATAGTGGGTGAGGTGAAAAAAGGACGACTTTTGTGATAATTAGAGTTTATGTGTTGAGTGTTTTTTGTAGATAAAAAGTCTCCCATGGAAAGGGAAGGGCTCTTTCACTGTGAATGAGCTTTCACTGTAACAAGGGGTCTAAATAGGGTTAGTCATTTCAGAGCCCTGGGACTTTATGGCCAATACTACTATTTTGGGACAAAAAAAGATCGCCCCCTAGAGTCCCCGGGAAACCTAGATACCGATGCGCAAGACGGATTGATGGAGGGAGGGATGCACAGTAGGGAAGGAAGGAAATTCTAAAGCTGGAGTGTTTTTCCTCTTGCATGTCTTCATTTATAAAAACTCATGCATTTAGTAAGTTTCTTTAGGGATATGCCAAAGCTTAATAATGGTAAATTAGGTCACACAGTTAAAGCACATTTTATTAAGACATTAGTGAGTCGTGGTGTAACCGCAGTAGCAGTATGAGATGAGAATATTATTGGAAGAAATTTTTTTTATGTTGATTGCTGATTTGTGGAATCCTTTTCAAGAGATTAAATGGAAATGGAAAGCTAGCAATAAGAATTGTTGTCTGTTTTCATTAAGAACGTAACGCGCCGAGTCTATTTTTGATGGAGCATCCACCCAGAATGCATCAAACTCAACAGTTCAGATAGGGCCAGACAGGAAGTCAGACACCGAGCAGTGTAAAAACGTCTGGTATTTTTCAAAATAAAAGTCCTCGTGCAGATTTGTGCAGCTTAACCATGTAAACATTACATCTTTAACCGGTCAGGGGGTCTCAGTGCTTTTTCTTAATTCCATCATGGAAAATGAGAGGTTTATCCTGGAAGTGAAAAATCACAAGATTCTCCAGTTCTCCTTTTATTTCGTGATCCAGCTAGGCGGACTGCACTCGATGCGCTCTTGATGTGGATTGAACGAAACCCTGGCGCAGCCAGACCTTGGCGCACACGCACCCGGTGGAAATGGGGGGTTTTACTGCAAAAACAAAACAAATCCATCAGAGTTATTAAGAATCTTAAAAGTTGCCAAATCTACAGTTTGGTACGTTTTGAAAAAAACAGGAACACTCTAGTCTGCTTGCCAGTGTGATTTGAGTTTTAATGTCAGGAGAAAAAAAGGATGGTGACAGGATCATTTCCATGGTAAAGAAAAACCCTTTCACAGCATCCAAACATATGGCAAACACTCTCCAGGAGGCTGATTAATCTTTATTCATGGTTACACTGAAGAGTTTAAAGAGGGTTGCCTACAAGGTACAAACCAACTGTAAGCCTTAAGAATATGGATGCTAAGACAGACTTTGCTAAAAAAATAATCCTAAAATGTCACATTATATGGAACAATATTCTATAGACCAGTGATTGATCTGTACCACCGTAATAGAGAGGAAAAAACAAAAAAAACAACTAATAAGACTTGGATGGACTGGAGATCTGAAGAGTTATTATCTGTAAACATGTTGGGACAGTGTAAAAGGATGGACACACTTGACTTTCAGTGGACACTAGGTCAGTAGTATTGACGATTTAACAGAAGATTGAAGGAGTAGGATTAATTCTGAAGCTTACAGGGATGTGATGTCTGCTAAATGTGATGATGTCTGCCTTCATACAGATGGACGATAATTATCTAAGCTCTAGCAAATCAAAGTGCAAATCCATTGTCTTTCGGCATCCATATCTTCCAGAACTCAAGTAGTCTTTGTCTGAGGTAGAATCAAGTCCGAACATGAAGCTCACATTCAACATGTGTGAATGTTTGTAAACAGCTAAAATGAAAAATTGTCTGTGTTTTGAATTATTTCTTTACCTGAATGTACACTTCAGTAAAATGTAGCAGCTTTAAATGTCAGTACACTTTCATTCAAACTATTGACAGGCATTTTCTGTCCCTATTTTACTTAATCTGTAGTTTCGATGTTGTGTTTTCTGTGTGAAGGGGAAAGAAAATTAAATTTCATACTTGATGGTCTCACAAAAAGGGCTTTTGTGAATGTGTATTTAAACATTAATAAGTGCCAAAGAAAACAAACAAAAAAAACAAACTGTGGTTCCAAGGCACTAAAACTTTAGAACTGATCTAGCAGCTTAGGGTCAGGTTTTGTAGACATATTTGACATTCACATTTAAATTTTCTATAAGTCATAGTGTTTCTTTTGTCATTAATGAGCTAACCTTGAACCCTAAAATACATTATATTTGCATGTGACCATCTTACCTTCTATACACAAACATTTAACAGGTAAAGCTGCAGTTTACCTACAAATGTTAACGTTAAATATAAAATTAACAGTCTAACAACTTATTTTACTTTTTAAAATGTGTTGTTTTGTGTTTTTTTGTGTGTGTGTGTTTTTTTTTTAAAAAGCTAAATAATTTATTTTCAAAAGACAAAAGTACTCATTAGTTTTACTGGTCACAACCTTTATCTTCCTGTTGGTTGATCTGGTTTTCTCTCTTACTCTCTCTCCCTGCCTCCTTTGCACACCCCCACAATCCAAAACACAAATCAATGTACTACTGACCTGTGATACTCATGTTGCTTTTTTCTGTGTTTTTTTGTAGAAACTGGCAAGAGAGGCTGAGCAGCTTCAGAAGGAGCATGTATGGCAAGACGGTGTGACGGTAAAGTAGGACACCCGCTCCTCTCTCTCCCTCCCTGGATGACTCTTTTTTTCCTCTTTTTTTTACTAGACAAACTAGTTTATCTTCCCATTGCCAGCCTTTTCCCATCTGTTTTCAACTCCCCCTCAATATAGCAACTTTATTTTTAAGCCTTTAATGACAATGTGATCAGCATCACAGAGACTATGTGAAAACCGGTGCAAATATCAATGAAAGTCCTACATTTATCCACACTCACTGGTAATGACTTTCTTCTGGGGATTGTTATTATTATGATCTTTACCATTATCTTAGAGGTTCAGCTTGTTTGGTTATACAGGCCATAGCAATCCGATTTTTGCATTTCCTTGAAGCTGACCTTTAAAACACTAGGGATCCGCTCTTGCAACCTAAAAAAAAAAAGAAAAGAAAATGGCATTACTGTGGCAAGTGTGCTTCTGAGCCTGCGTTCTTCTGTGACTGTCAAATTTGTAAACCTTTAAATGGCCAACTAACATGCACACCAGCACATGCACAGAAATACACAGTGATGTGAAAAAATAAATGCACTCCATGGAAGCTGTTGACATTTTCAAGATATTTGAAAAAGCAAACACTTGACCTCTCTGGGACTGTGTCTACTAATAAAGGCTCAAACAACACATGGAATTGACATTGTACACCTGCATTTGTCACACTTTCATCATATAATCAGAATCTGTGGGTCTGCTGCATTTAAACCTGACATCCTGGTTATTCGTACCACATCAAGAATTTTCTACCAAAGCCTCCAAAAACATTTGGATGTCTAAAAAGGATTTTTTAAAAGCTTCAACTTGGTAAATGTTTTGTTTACAAAACAAAACAAAAATTAAAGCTAAAAATCTCACCCTGCCTTGCCTTGATATTTTCACTGTTGTGTGCTTGTAGAGAAAAAAAGAAGTCTTACATATACCTAAAGCCCCAGTGTGTAAGAATTACTCCCTAGTGGTGCACTAATATACTGCAAGCAACCGAGTAGTGCTCTACTGGAACCTCACCGTTTAAGAGCGTTATTACAACTACGGAAGCTGTGGAGAATCATAAATGGGAAAATGTCAACATCTCTCAGAAGTTCAAGTGTCCCGTCAGGTGATGAGGTATGTTGATAAGTTACAAGCGTGCCCTCCATGTATTTGGTACCAAGCTACTGCTAATTGCCAATTGCCTTGACTTGCAGACTCAGAGATCATCTGTTGAAGGGAGAGAAAGAGGGAGTAAAAGCAGGGGCAGTGGACCTGTCGGCGCTGCAAGAGGAAGATCCCGTCCTGTAACATCACTCTGTGTTTAATAACATGTATTTCAACTGATTTATCAAGGGAGGTGGGCGACGTATTAATTCGAAATAATTATCTGGGACATATTTTTGCGTTAGAATGCTGCAGTTTTGGTGATTAATTCATGACGATAAACTGGTATTATTTTTGTCCATATTGTCTGACTAGAAGGAGGACAACTACCCCTATCCCGTTAACAAATCAGCTGAAATAAAATATGAAACACGAGGGAAAGCTCTCGGAAAATACGTCTGAAAGAAGCACACGGTCGCCTGCTGGTATGACATCTGTGAAGAGTAACAACTGAAAACTGTTGCAACGTAGCTTTCCTACTGTAGGCAAACTAATAAATTAGCCATTTCTGCTGTTTTATATAGCAAGTAACAGTAAATGATCTGACTTAAACGGGAGGATAAAGTAGTTGCTGGACCATCCTGCCCTGTTTCTTACATAACACCAAAATAAACTTCACTGTTAGATTGCATTACCCCACCTATCCAGCAGAAAGCTGCAACCTCCGCGTTAGCTGTGAAGTCCCTCTCCTCATCAGCTGCCTCCATCTGGTAAATACTCCACCGATGTACACTCTTATTTTCTCCCAGTTATTATTTCTTTTTTGTTTCTTGGCTATTCTTTGGCTATTTCTCTGGCTAGACGGACCTGCCAACGGGGCTCGCCTGGGGGCGTCTGTCCGCGCAGAGAGGGCCCGGCCCACGTCCGGCGGAAGCCCGGCCTGGGCTCTGCATTCGGAACCCAACTCGCCTCAGCGCGGCGCAGCGGCGGTCTCACCCTTTACCGCTCTGCTGCGCGCCTCCGGGTACCCAACTCTCCTCCCTCCTCTGGAGGGAGCGCGGGGGGTTTAATGTCTCCTGTACCTTCGGCCCGCCATGGGGGACGGAGTGCCTGGGCGGTTTGCTAAGCCCCCTCCCCCCTGAAACAGCGGGGACTCGCAGGTAGAACGCGCATGCTAACAAGTTTGTTCCCTTTCGGCGACTGTATTCAAAGATGGTGATGCAACATGGCAGCCTCCAGTTGGGTGCACCGCCACCTATGTATTTTTAAACATCTAATTCTAAGCTACGAGAACATTTTCATTTGGATGCGATTGTGATTAGACTTTGGTAAAAATACGTATCAATAAAAACGATACTTGATTTTTGCTAACAAAAAAACTAATAAGCTACACACTGTACCTTTAAAAAAATAAAAGAATTGGTTTAGTTGTTTATTTCCACCTTTTAATAAAATCAGCTGGTGCTGTTGTATGCATTGCTGGAAAGTGTAATTACTCACCTTGAGGTATAAATTTTAAGGATTGTTCTTCAGTGGAATGAGCAACACAGCTAAACATGTGGGTATGCAGCCACACACAGCTTGGCAACTAATCTGGTCATGAGCCCGGCCACATTTAGCAGTGAGATGTTATCCCATCCCTTAACCAGTAGTTGTTGAAGGTCAACCAGCGTGGTTGTGTTTGTCACCGTAGCACATTCAACACGCCCAAGCTGATCCCACAAATGTTCAGTTGGGTTGAGGTCTGGACTGATGGCAGGTTATTTAATCCTTTCCCCTCCTAAATTCTAGAGGTAGTCTGGTGATCCTGACTCTGTGGGGGAGGATGAAGTTAGGTCCCAGATTCTGGAGATAATAAACTTGCCACTGGCTTAAAATCTCATTCCAATGTGTGTATCAGTGAGGTGCCAGTCATACATCTGTGCCTGGCACATACCTGGCAGCACTTAAATTTCAAAACGTGAGTGAATGCCAACAGGAGGATATTACATGTAATTTTTGTGGGGCACTACACACAAGTTTAGCTGTGTTGCTCATTTCATAAAACACAATCCACTTTCCAATTATATAATAATATAAAACACCCAATTGGTATTATGAAAAGGGAGGATAAATTGATTTAAAGATAAAAGATTTTCTTACTTTCTGTGCAAAATTTATATAGTGTCCATAGATATGGATAGAAAATTTAGCATGGCTTACAAACACCATCACTACAAAAATATCTAATCTTTATTTCACACCAGAAAGGGAATTGATTTCTGCATCCCTGTTGACAAACTTCACTGTATTTAGAAGACAAATAAATCTAGAAATTGATGACCACAATACACCTGTAAAATATTATAATAGAAGCATAATAAACATTGTGTTACAATACTTTTTATTTTTGATTTTCAGTTTTATTAATAATGTGGAAGATTAACATACTAATTCTTGGAGTTTGACAAGAGGAATCTGTTTACATTCTTGCTCAATACAAGATTTCACTTGCACAACAGTCTGTGGTTGTCATTATCTGTTTTTCCTCCTCATAATGTGGCAAACATTTTCACTAGAAGATAGGTCTGAACTGAAGTTTGTTCAGTTAAAATGTGGATTTGTGACCACACAACGCATCCACTGTCCTCCACTGAGCTTGTTCCAGAGAACTTGGATATATGGCTTCCTCCTGGTGAAATAGTTTAAGGTTACATTTCTGGAAACCGTGTCAGATTTTGCTGGGTAAAACAGGTTTTTCAAAGTACTCCCAAGCCCGTGAGAGTATGTTGATTATAGAATTACAATATCTTAGGCAGTGCTGTTTTAAATGGCACAAAGGTCACAACTAATTACAGCAGTTTCTGGCCTTGGCTTCTATACAATGAGATTTCCCCAGACTCCCTGAATCCTTTTACAATGTTATTTGCTGTACATGTTGACAGGCTGAGGTTTTTTTGCAATCTTATGTTGATTTTTTTTTCTTTTCTTTTTTTCCCCCCTTTTTTAAAATTCATCATTAATTCTCAGGAAAGCAGTGTGTCACGACCCATTGTTGCTTAAAAATACTATTGTTATGTTACTGTGTCTTTCTTTGCCTACAATTGTGTTGAGCATATTGCTGGCATCAAATCATATCCTATTTTTTTTCTAAATGCAGTATAATTGGTCAATGAAAACACTAAAATCATTTCAATCCTACTTCTGTCTCTTAAATAAAAATTCAAACAAATTAGCAAATATTAAACTAGTTCAATTTCCAGAGCTGGGGTTTGTAAAATGATGCATTTCATCAGTTTTTGTGTGGATGGGTCATTAAAAAAATGCATTTTAAAGCACTGTGTAGAACCTAAATAAAAATGGAGCTGTGTAAGAACACATAATTTACCACAAAATATCATTTTTCGACCATATAGAAAATCTTAAAGAAATAAAACATTTCATCCCAGGATTTGTTAGTGTTGTGCCAGGTGGGGTCAAAGTTCATCAATCTATTATGAGATATTATATGGAAGGTGTTTTAGTAAAAATATGGCTATGTGGCCAGAGTAACACGTGACACACCAAAACACACAAGATTATTTCAGTCAGGATATCTTGCTGACACTGGTACAACTACGTCCCAGCAAAGGACCAGATTTCAATCCCAGTGGTAAATTCTAGGGAGATTTAAAACAATGTGGTACATGCAAAAAAACTTTCACTCTCGCAACCAAAACAATTTTACATGAAAAAACCAGTGTCAGTAGCTGATGAATAATTCTACAAAACACTTGCAAGAAGAAATACTCTGTACTGCCATTCCTTTTCCCATAGAATAGTATATTTATTGATAATTTTGTTAAAAAAATTACTGACACGAAAAATATCCCTTTTTTTGTTTCAGTGTACAGAATATTTTGTTGTTCCTATATTTACAAAAAGGAAACTACTGTATTTACTTTTTCATGATTATATATATGTACATTTAAATCTGAAAACAAATATATAGACATTAGGCATTAGACATTATCCTCTGTCTCCAGGGAGACAAGCTCATGTCATGGTATACTTCCCACAAATGGATTTTTAACCCCATGCCTCCTGGGGAATATTTTAGAAAAAGCTTTAACTGATTTAAAGTGAATAATTATTAGCCCTACTTTCCTGCAAAGTCCATTTTTATTCATGGTTGCTTACACTTAGAAGCTGTAGTCTTGTGGGCTGCATCCATCCCTGTCACCCTGCTGGTTCAAGCGAGGGAGATGCTGTGCGGCTGTCCCTTCATCTTAGGCCTGAGGGGGGCTGATGCCTGCCTCTCTCTGCCTAGCTCTGATGCACCTCAATCGGATGTGTAGCCATGCAGGAAGTGGAGCCTGGGTCACAGTCCCCACACACAGCACACCTGTTCATATGTAGCTGCATCCAATACAGCATCAATACCCCCTCAAGTGGAAAAGCTAGATCTCTCTTTAATCCACCCCTCCCTCTCCAAAACCTCTCTCTTGCTGTTTCTGCTCTTTTGCTTCTTTTACTCACTCTTTTCAAACTCTTTCTGTCCAGTCACCTGCTTCATTCTCACCCTCAAGATACTCTTCCACAACATTCACTCATCCCTTTTCTTATCTGTATGTGAGTTTAATCAGGCATAAAAACAGTTGGAATATACCATATTGTAGCAAATACTGCAAATGAATCCCAATAGTGCTTCTCTATTAATAATGTATTGAGCTGATTTCATTTGCCTTTATAATTAGACCAGGTAATGAAACTCAGCAGGGGCAACTGTGAAACCATAAAAAAAAATATCACAAAGAGGTGGTGGTTGGGGTTGAGGGGAGGATTTGGTGGGGTGGTTAGATATGCAACATCCTTGCTGGAAGATTTTCCTGTTTGTAGATTTTAGTGCTTTTCTAATTTCTATTTGGCTGAACACTCTGCTGACTGACACTCTAATTAGATTAGGGCTTCGTGCTCTTTGGGCATATTAGGGGAAATGTGTTGCATCTTAAACTAGCGGGTGGAGCAGTCTGTCAAATGGAGAGAAAAGGTGGTTTATGCATGAGAGACAGTGTGTTTTGCTAGATTTTATGTGTGTGTGTATATGTGTGTGTGTGTTCTGGTCTGGATTGGAAAAGCAACTGCTGGTGTTTGTGATGGTCAGCGAGCAGGTATTTAATTGCATGTGTTTATTAACGGCAGGTTTTGTACCTGGCCCAGCCCATCTGCTCGTCTCACCATGGTGACATCATCGAAACTCAATGACACGCCTGTTCCTCATAGCGGCTGCCACCGACTTCTCAAGGTCAGGTGTCCATCCCTTTGTGACACTGTTGGCAATGGAATCATCCCAAGGCTGCACAGTAGTTTTGCTTCTGTTTTGGCGATTCTCAAAGGCACAAAGGAGAACCAGCAACCTTACAGCCAAATTTCACAACCCTTCTTTATTTTGTTAAGTAAAAATTGGCAGAGAGAGCTAAACGTGCTAAAAATCTCTGTGATGAGCATCCACATGAAACTTATTTCTCTTTTTTTTTTTTGTTATTGTGAGACAATCTGCAGCTTTGGCCAATGTTGATGTCACCTACATGCAGTTTTATATGTTGTTTATTTCAAATGCTCTTCTGGAAGCCAAAATGCATTTTTCTTGGCAAATGATTAACTGGGTGTTTGCCAGATGAAAATTGATTTGCTCCTAGAGTCCCTCATTTTGCGGTATCAGTGTAGGTCATTTTGAAGGTACACCTTATTACAAAATAGTTTGTAGCGCAGCTTGACTTGATACTAAAACTTCAGTAGGAGCTCATTACAAGATTACAAATTCAATGGAAATAATGCAAAAAGCTGTTCAGTCACATAAGAGACGAAATAGTTTTTAGTCCAAAATAGATCAGTTTGCTGAACTGAGATTGCCTTACATATATTTTTTACATTTATATAGAATGAAGAAGATCCATCCACCGTCTATATCTGGTCTGTCTAATGCAGGGTCACCGGGGCGCTGGAGCATACCCCAGCTGCTATCGGGAAAGAGGCAGGGTACACCCCAGACAGATCACCAGACCAGCACAGAGAGCCAAACAACCACTGGCACTCGCTCGTAGGGAGAATTTAAAAACGCCGGGTGACGTGAAGGCATGTTCTTGGACTGTGGATAAAGAAGATGTAAACAACATTTAGGATATATTTTTTATGTTTTGGTTGACTGTTGCATATGTACCTTAGTGGTTGATGGAGACCAAAAGCAGACCTTGAGTACAGCTGAATACTCAAACAACATCTCCAATGCAGTCCTAACTTTAGTCTATCCATTGGATATTTGACATGTCCACTTGAACAGCCAAAATTTGAAAGTAAAATTTTAACAGCCAGTTTCAGATTGCTTTAAAATTATTGTAGCATTACAGATGTTTTTGTCCAAAGTCGTTCCTCGAGGGCCGCTGTCCTGCAGGTTTTGAATGTTTCCTGCTGTAGCACACCTGAATCAGATTGATGGATCATTATCACTCTGATGTTGATCAATCTAATCAACAAGCCCAACAGCTTGTTTGGGCAAAACCTGATAAGCTGTTAAGTAGAGCGATTCAATTTGAATCAAGTGTATTGGAAAAGGGAAACATCTAAAACCTGCAGGGCTGTGGCCCTTCAGGACCAAAACTGGACACCCCCAACGGTGTTCATCACCTTTCAGAGTAAGTTGGAGACTTTGTTAATCTTGATGTTGACCACAAATTTACAAAATGAAGCATTCTGTCTTGTCATTATTCTCAGACTAATGACTTAATCAATATATTTTACGGGGTGAGTAATTATAAATAAATTCACGTTGTTAAATAAATGTAGGTTTTTGAGAGTGTATAAAGTGTGTGAGAATGTTAAAAATTATTATAGTTTGGGAAAGGTCTATAAACACTCTGAGGATGGGTAAAAAAGGCCTTAACGTTCATTTTATTGTGAAAAATTAATAAGGTTGTCATATGTATTATCAGCTATATTCTTGTCAGTCGCTCATGACACCCACCCTGTAGAGACTGCTGATGATGACCACTGGCATATTGCTGAGGTTAGGTTGACATGAAGTGAAACAAACCGGCATAAGACTGTGACACAAGATTGGGTGAAAGACAGGATGGAGATTGTGGACATTGGAGGAAGACACGTCCTTTCATTCAGATTGTGATGTGGCAGCTGCTGTATGTTGGAAATGCATTAGTGCTAATAGCTGTGTCATTAGGAAAGAGAGGGGCACTCTGCTGATGGGTTGCCATGATGAAACCAGGGAGAGCGCGAGGCAGAGAGAGCCACAGAGGGAAACATACGTGGAAGTGAGAAAGCAAGTGAGTGAAAGAAGAAGGTATAAGAGATGGAGAAAGCGGGAAACAGAGATGGAGCCATCTTCCAGGTCATTTACTGCAATCATCATTCCCTAATCAATCAAGCCTTTCATCATAGGACAACACAGTCTCCCTCGTTCTTTCTCTTCTTCTCTCTCTGCCTCTTTCGTCAATTCCTCTCAGCCACCCGCTCTCATACATAACACAGTTGTATTCTTGTGACCTCTTCAGGCTCGCTACACATGTATGTTCAGCAGGACCTCTGTACTCAAACATCTAAAAATAATATTCGACAGGGAATACTGTATAATATATACTAATAAGATACTGTACATTTTTAACATGGTGGTTTCAACAACACTAGTTGCTCTGAAATCACAATAGATCCCCAAAGAGGTGTAACATGACCTGGGTTGCAAAGGTTTGTTCACTTGACCAAGTTTGGATCCTCGCATAATGATTATTTGACATAATTGGCCCTTCAGAAGAAATGAGTGAGAATCATTGTGGCTACACTCTTCAAAACTACTTGCTCCATTAGTCAAAATATCCATTAATCTTATAAAGGCTGCCATAGACAGATTCAAATTCAGATTCTGTTGAAATAGACAAAAATGAAGCGGTACCTCACTCTCACTCTGTCATTTAGCAGTTCAAATCATCTTGACCTGATTTTACCAGTACTATCCTATTTAAACTGGGCCCATTGCTCTTTAAAAATGTTTTGTTTAAATTCCCATGAAAATCTCGTTGAATGTATTTTGAGACGTACACCGAAATGCAGGAATTTTTCTGCAGCAGCAGTCTGACAGAGATGGTTAGAATATGGCCATGAGTTCTTTTTAAATGCATTTGTCAAACCCTGATAAGCATAGCCACATTGTGTAATCACAAATAAACTCTATCTGTTTTTGTTGTGAGCAGTTTTTTTTCCACTCCCTTGTGGCTGTGCTTAAATGAGCACGTAATGGAACTCGTATTCAGTGTTATCACTGATTCCTGAGCCATGGAACATAGTTCCATCTGCTCGCCATTGCAAGGCTAGAAATGAGGAGGACTTTGTGGAGAGAAATTTCTCTATGGTATACAATTGCGCTACATTAAAAAAAAAAAAAAATTGATTTCCTATTAAATGTATCTGATGATGTAAATAGAGCTGTACCTGCAGCTATGCAGTTTTGAAATGCATCATATATGCCGGAAATGAACACATCAGCTTAATATATAGAATTAAATATAAATTTCACTGTAAATGTAATTTTGACTGCTGCATCTCTTTCTTCCTTAAATGTCCTGATGCGTCCCTTCTTTTTTAATCATCAGCTACACTGCTGAACTTTGACCAGACTTTTGGTTGCCAAGGTGACCCCACAGTTTAGTAATGTCAGTATCTTGATTATAAACCACTCTAATTTGTTTAGGTGGTGCTCTCCAAAACAGAATTTTGACATTTTTTTCTTCACTTCATTTTCTAATGTGTCGCACCTCTGTGTCAAGAACCTCTTGTATAAAACTTCTGGTTGTTTGCTCTTGAGCAGCGGAACATTGTGAAGTTGAGGAAGACTATAAATATCAGAATTATTAGAGTTAAGGAGCAGTTAATGAGGAAAGCTGAGGTGAAACACAACATAGAAAACGTACAGGTGTGTCAGCAAGTCTTCTGTCAGAATGAGTTTGGTCAACTCTGATGCAGCTTGCTACGAGGTAGGAGTGTTTGGAAAGTGGCCCCCATGTCTAAATCACACCAATCAATCCTCTTGCCTCACAGGAGATGGGAATCAATGGTTGGAGAAATCCAGTGAGCCACGTTACAGATGCTGATTTTTTTTCCCCCATTTTACCACATGGCCAACATCCATGAAATGTTATTTTAAAGGATGAACCTGCTACCTCTTGACCACTCTGGTTAGAACGGAATAATAATAATAAAGAAGAAAGAGTAAAGACTTGTAACTACTTAAGATGCACTCTTTCTATATAAATATTTAGGCGTTTGTAGAAAGAGAGAAAATACACTGATCCCTTTGTAGAGCCCCAGACAACAATGTTTTATTTCATCAGTTGAGTGACAGAGTGGAAAGTATTTGTAAAACTATTCAAGCAGGTCCCAGATGGTTAAATAACAAAAAAAAAAAAGCAATTTGAAGATGTTGTTTGTTGGCATTTAATTAACAACTACTTTACAGTCCTTTACCATCTTATTCTGTCCTAATTAAAAGCCATGTTTGTCTGAGGTTTCTCTTCAGATTGAGTCCACCAAAACGTTCCAGTGATGTTTTGTCATAACATTTTATCAGCGACAAGAGGTTGGTTCTGCTGTGGTTTCAGAGATACCTGAAAAGATTTTACATGTTTTCTGCTTTTTTTTTTTCTTTTCTTTTTTTTTTGGGGGGGGGTGCAGATGTCTTAAAGAAGGGTTACCTTTGTCATTTAAAATTTCAAATCATTGTGAAGGACAGCAAGGCATCGGATGGAAATGATTACGGGGTCGAAAATAACAGGTTTCCTTTGGCTGGTGCTGATTGTTGATTGGGCACTCATAGTCAGCCTGAAGAGAGGAGGTGGTGACTTTTCAGGCCTCTATGAACTAGCAGTGGTAAAATGGCTGAAAGATCTCAGTTAAATGAAAATCTCAATTCAGCCCTTTAAGAAAAGTGGAACCTGGAAACATTTTCTCAGATAAGTGGACCACTAGTGCCAGACCAAGCTGCAGTGTGATGGGACATGGAGGACTAGACATAGCAACAGATTGTGATTACTCACTGCTGCTCCAAATGTTAGTAAAATGCTAAACCTGGATAGTAATTGGATTTGCTTTATCAATTCCCTCTGGAATCCAAGGATAGTGTTAATATTACCATGGACTGTTATCTTATTTGACTTTATTTGCCGTTACAACACCTTTTCCCTGCAACTCCTGTGATGATGAGATTGGGGACATGTTTGGGAGATGTTGGCATGCCTGTGTCATGTGGATAGGCTTTTTATCTGGCATTGTGTCCATGCAGGGTGGAGATGCTATCATCACTAAAACCTGCTCCTCAATGGAGCCCTGTCAGCCAACAATGGAGAACAGCATTACCCAGAGTGCAGCAGGACAAAGCTTCCTTCCCTTATCTCAGGATTGGAATATTCACTGATTTAACTGCTTTTACCAAGGGAAAGTGTCAGGCTTTGAAAGAAAGAGACAACACAGCAGTGATGAGAAACGGAGAGCAAAAAAAGGGGGATAGAAGACACAAGACCTGCAGGATGTTTGTAAAGAGAGATTTTAACAATAGAAATAGTAAATATATGGATATATTGGGACATGAGGTATAATTGCAGTATATATAACCATATTTTTTAAAATAATGTCTTTAATTTTACAATAATCAAGACTTCTCTCCTCATTTCTTTCGCTCATCACTCACTTCTTGCATCTCCTGGTCTGGTGCCCATCCTGGTCTTTAAAGTGAGTGTGCAGTGAGATGGCACAGCGTTCTGTCTGAAGAGTGGCAAGACACTGATGAGACGTGCATGGAGAATGTCATTTACTTTGTTGAATTTGCGCTGTGTATTGCAGCTTTAATCTGGGGGCACATTTGTTTATTGGCATACAAATGAAAATCTGCATGGAGCTATGCTTGGACGCCATGGTCTCAGCAGCTCTCTAATCGCTTAAATGCCTGGAGATGTAGAGCATGCCAATGAGAAAGATAGAGAGAGGGAGGCAGCCGAGCCGAAGGCCTTGGTCATGTACTTCTTTATCTGAGTTTCACTTCAGCTCAATAGCTCTCTCCCTCTCTCGCTTTCTCTTTCCTCCAGGCCAACAGTTTAATTTCCAGTAAGCTGGTTAACTCTTTTATTGACTTGACATTATAACCAGGCATTTTTGTAACCTTCAGTGTTTAAGACAATAGCCATATTTTTCTCTTGTGTTCTTAAACTGCTCTTCCATAAACGTTTCTTGTGAGAACTTCTGAAACTCTTGGCTTTTGGTTACATCTTTGATCAAGGTCTTCTCCCATTTGTTCCCAGCTCCCTATGTCACACCCAGCACATTTAGTTTACCCAGGTAAATATAGAGGCTACACATTTGTATCAGTATTAAAGTTGTTGTGCAATTGAAAAAATAAATAAATAAAATTGACAAAAATATACTTTAATATTGTTCTGTCCATTGTTACCACCCGTCCGGCACAGAATTATGACATGTCTCAAACCAGTGATGTAGAAGTTTAAATTCAACACAACCGTTCAGACTGACTTTGTTTGGAAAATCTTAAATATCTGATTCACTACCATAAATGAATGGGTCAGATGTGCCAAAAATCAGATTTGTACTGTTCAAACTTCAGATTTAGATCGTTTTTCCATGCAGTGTGAACGTAGCTGTAGATGTGTTTTTAAAGCTGTTTGAAAGACCATCACAAAGGGGTCCAGAACCATGCTGGAGCCCTGCACCGGTTTACTCCAGATTAACTAGTGAAATATGCAAATATACTGTTTTCACTTGCTTTATGGATAAAAAACAACAACAACCTTTATGTAAACATGTAACTACCTGTGTATTTGTTGCATTTCTAAAAGACACTTTCAAGATTAACAATTGCTGTAATGAAAATGGTACTAAAAAGGTTTCATGTCATTCACAAGAAACCTTTACAACTCAATAACCAAGTGGTTTAATGGATTTTAGATTTATGAGGGTTTTTTTTTTTTGTTGTTTTGTTTTTTACAAGAAAATTATTTATTTACCTCATAGAAAATCTGAAATTCACCTTTTCACACTTAGAAACCTCTGGGCCATATAACATAAAGCAAATGAGCCGAGCAAATTAGTTTCTCATGGTGTTCATGTGATTTCTTTTTTGACATCTGTCCTTTTAAATAAATGCCCTTGTGTGTGCATTTTCCTTCTCTAAAAGAAATTGAATGTCAGTCATTAGCTACTGAACATGGTAATGCATCTGTTTGCCATGTGTGCACTGGAGTTTAATGTGTGTGAGTATGTGCTAAGCTTGGATGATCTCATCTCTTACTAGAGAGTCTTATCACAGAATATTGTGGAGTTAGATCATCTAATTCAAATGTCTTTTGTATCAATTGACACTTTGTGATTGGCTTGCTAGGGAGCAGACAAAGATGCAAGGGAGAGATGCTTAGAAACGAGAGTAGAGATTGGAGCAGAGGAGACAAGAAAAGACATGGGCATCTGGAAACAATACACGCTTTGTGCAATCTAAGTTTCCTCCTTTATTTCAACAGAATTTTTACTAAGTGAGCTGGACATGTGTGTAAATGTGTGTGTTGATGTGTACCTTATGGGCTGATGTGTGAGGTTTAATGAAGAGCGGTAAATGAAATCCTTTATTGTGTTTGATATAATGTCAGCTTCCATTAGGGAAACTGGTGCTAAGAATGATTGCTAGACTATCGAGGCCAGAGGAGAGGTGCACTGTATGTGTGTCTGTGAATGTATGTGTGTTACTGCATGCTTGTGTGCACACCCTAGGGCACGGCAGAAGCACAGAGTGTGTTCTGTAATTATAAAATCATTAGCAGGTGTCCAGAGGAGATATGAATATGACTGTAATCTGTTCCCACCCATGATGGAGCACTTGTCTCACACTCAAATGTCAACCTGTCTCAGCCAATGCATTGAGAAGGCTTGCAGATTCGAATTCAAAAGATTTAGCCCCAGCAACTATACTCAGTCATTGCATGTTCCCCTATGTATGACAATCTTTTATGTATACTAGTCATTTTTCTGTCACTATTGTTGGCTTGTGCAACTATATCTGATATATATGATATATATATATATATATCAGGCTTGTATCTGGTCAGACATGAAAATGAGCCGACATTGTAGCAATGGCGGGGAGACAAAGTCACATTGTAATCTAGAGCAGAGGGCTGGTTTCTATGGCAACAGTAGGCATCTAACCTACGTGCTGCTACTTTTGCTGAAATCTGAAATTGGCAAGAGGAGGCAGGTATTCAGGAAAGAGTGATGGGAAGAGATGAAGATAAGACATAGCAGGGAGGAGGAGGAGTGATGAAGCAAAAGGAGAAGGGAGGAAGCAGATCAAGATAAGGTTGAGGAAAGGAAACGGGTAGGAGATGAGCAGGGGAAGATTGATGAAAGGGAGGGGCTAGAGATCATCAGCTGACCTCAGTGTTTGTCTTTTGTTCGGAATTTGTTGGTCCACTCAGCATGATAGATTTAATTTACTGATAACACTTTGTGTCAGTGGGAATTTCTCAGACTTTTTCCCATGTGTTTGGTGTGTGTTTTCAGTCTGGTGCACACAAACACTGTATAAGCGCCTGTATGTGCATTCAAAAGTACCTTTTTGCTGTATAGGATTATTTATTTTTAAGCATAAGATCTAATATTATATGTGTGTATGTGCCTGCTTCAGGGCGCTCAGCGTGGGATAATTGCTGGCTTCATGTTTTATCAGACGTGTGTTTAACCCAGACCCAGAGCCCATAGAGACCTGTGACCAGCTGTAACAGATGGCTGTTTCACCCTGGTGCTTTTCAGACAGTTATGGTGGCCTTCAACTCCTCAAATGGAACCATCTCTTCTGTCCATAATAGCATGTGATTGGATGTTGCTTTCATGAGTGTGATCCACATGACTGTACAAATTACTAGTTATGTAAATTTGTAAGAATTTGATCTATTTCCTGTTTCTGTAGGATTGTTTTAAAACAAGTTTATTTTGTTGTTGTTTTTTAAGACACTAATACAAAGGCTTTGCACTGTATGTGTAAAAGCGAAGGCACAAAAACTTTAATCCTGGGGCTTTTTTCAAGCAGCTGAAAGATTATTTCAACCTTAAGGTTTTTGTATTTCCACTGAAGTCTAAGGTAAGGGCAGATTAGACAGTTAGGACAGAAAGGGGAAAATAATATGGTGAAAATACTTAAACAAATTGTATTTTTAAGCATTAAAAACCCCACCTAGCTGATTCAAGGTCATTTTGAAAGTACGGTTTTCCTACCAGTGCTATGTTTGATGGGAGAATATCTTTGTTTGGGCCCTAATTCCTTCACTGGAAAGAAACCACTAAAAGACCCAGATTCCCGGAAATGCAGCTTAAGGTTTTACCAATAAAACAGGTGCCCATTAAAAGCCAAACAAGCACCAGAGCACAACTGCAGAGAGAATTGACATTCTTTAGTTATTTTACTATTTGTCCTTTAGTAGTTGTAAAAGGTGCTATCTAAAACTAGTTTGAAGTGGTTAGGAGTGCTCAGTTAAATTTTAACTTATAATAATAATAATGAGAAAATATTAATGTAATTGTGTTGAAGAGAAACTTCACCCATACTGAACCTTCTCTTTAGCTTATACTGCACACATTTTTTATATGTATTTTTTGTCTGAATAAAGATGCCAAATGGTGTCTCTTGTGTGTGAGGAGCAAAGTATTTATTTACAGCGAACAGTCCTAAATAATGACTTGTAATGCTGCAGTATTGAAAGTAAACTCTTTATAAGAGACTGGGCTTTAGATCAATCCTCCTGGCAGACAAAACATTGTCTCTCTCACGCCATTTTTCCCCTCTCTCTGCAGAGGCAGAAGCTATTTTTAGCTTTTCGTTTCCCACTACATTCTCCACCACCATCCATCTCTTTTCTCTCAATTCATCCCTTCATATCAGTCCAACCTGAGCTTCCATCCAACTTAACCCAGTGTACTCTCTGACCGATCTGCTCTGATCCCTCCACTACTACTTTCCATCCATCCCCACTCTTGATCTCTTCAGAGCTGAAGGCAGAGGGTGTGCTGGTAAGTTGAGATGTGTAAGAGGGGCAGAACCTGCTCCTTCTTTGCCTTGTCCTTTGTCATTTCTAAACATACAGTCTGTGCCCTCTGTTTGGTGTCAGTTTATGTTCTGATCATACTGTTCCTCTTCACTGAGTTATGCAAGACTTGAGTTGATCCCCAACTTGCTGAATAGCACTAAAGACCAACCAAAACCTTTGTTATGGGGTGTAAAGAGTTTTTTATGCTTTTTTTTCTTAAATGGGGGCCGACTGAGACATTAGATGTCTGTACATATGTGTGTTAACATGTTTAGTACATGATAACATAAAATAAAGATAGAAAAATAGTAAAGCTGAGAAAAATAAACTGAGAGGTTTAAGCCTTAGGACACTTGAACAGAAGATTCTTTCTTAGCCTTCCTCTTCGTCAGACCATGACCACAGCTCTTCTAGCAAGGGTGAGGCAGTCACTGCGATGCCCTTGAGAGTGCATCCTCGGCCAGCCTCCTCATAATAATGAGGCAGGCCACAGGGACGCTACTCGCTGCTTGCAGCCCCTGCCCACCCTCGCTTCTGCCTCCATTGGAGATAAGGACACCAGCTGAAAGGAGAAGAGGACACAGGAGGGTAACATCCTGGATAGGGGGCGGATGTAAAAGTGTAAAGAGTGTAAAAGCTTGGTAGTAGGAAGATGAATTCAGCTGGTAGCTGAAAAATTAACTGATTAATTAGAGTAAAATAGTGTAACACAACGGCTCACATTTTCTTTATGCTCTTTTATTAATTTGTTTTTGCTTTTTGTTTTTTGTTGTTTCTACCCTCCTGTGAGAGCTATTTTCCTGGGCTGAAAACACAAGCAGCTGAGGTTGATAAGACTCCCACAGAGAGTAAGATTTTGGGTTTATTCTGCTCTCACTGCAAACTGTCTGAGCATATACCATGGTGCCACATAAATACAGTTTTCCATAACACAAGAACAGATTCTAACTTGTGTTTAAAACACAAGTTAAGACGTTCCACATGTTCCACATCTTATTAAAAAACGCTCAGATGCCTTACATTCTTCAGTATCTTCTCGCCTTGTCATTACAGTCATTTCACATCACACTACCTCTCCTGTGTTCTGTGATGCTGATTATATTCTCATGCTGAACAGTGTGATTGAATATAACCATGACTCTGGCTTTCCACCACAGGTTGGGGCTGACGTAGGCACCGCTATATCTTCTCTCATCTTCTTTCTTCTTACTTTTCTTTTCTGCACAGGAGAATGCCATTTCATACTACGATTCCAAAGCGGATTCAGACTATGTGAGTACAGTATGGACTGCTTCCCTCTCCCCTATCTGCCTGCCTCAACCCGCCAAATCCTGCCCGATCCACTTCCTACTCACCCCTTCCACCATTTCCTGCAAGCCCTCCCCATCCCTTTCCTAGGCCCACACGGTGTTGATGCCCTCCCTCCCGCCGGTCATCGGATCTTGCACTGTCTGTATGCGTTAGTGAGGTGACACTGCTGTATGGTGAGTTGGTGTGATAGAACGCGGGCAGACCGACATGCATGCAGCAGTGCATTCACTTGTCCTCCCTGGTGTAGTTTCTGGAGATGTCTTTTTCTCTCTGGAAATAACTGTTAGGGGTGAAGTTGAACCGCAGGGTGTTACAGGGCTATATCCTTTAAGACACCACAGACCTAAACAGTGGGGAAGAATTTCCCTAATGCATTTCATTTACAATAAATAATATAAACAGCATTTCCCCTCAGACAAGCTCAAGTCATTGGTCTCATTCTGGTTGCAGCCTACAGTTTCTCCTCAGGATAGGGTGCTCTCACCACCCACATGGGCTGATTTATTAAGTTTACAAGGAGGAGTGGAAGAATCCCCTTTAGATCACAGGAGCACAAAAAGATGGGAAAGAGAAGGAGAAAGTGAAGCAAGAAATCATGGTGTGATTTTTTCTTTGTCTATGCCACTCTAATGATTAATGACACAGCACTTTAGGGCCTGTCAGCACAACTAATTGGAGAATATCAGTCATCATTAACATGGCACACCAAGGCCAAGCCAGTGACACACCTCTAATCCTCACATCACCAACCCTAACCAACAGCAGAAGTCAAGAGGAGGTCATTCCTCTCTGAAACCACGCCAGTAGCCTACCAGCATTCCCCTTTCCTACCTTTCCCTCAATGACTCATCAGTAAAGCTCTGCTGCTCAAGTAAAATCCTTTACCATTAGGATGATGTCATACAAAATTAGCTTCAAGTCAAGTCATTGGCAGGCTCTTTATCCTCTTGTAAGCTATACCGTTAATTTCTCCTATTGTCTTTGTACCCTTGATTTAAAAGTGCAATGTAATATGCTAAAGCATGTCTTATGTTCATCCTAGTCTTGAGGGGGAAGAGCTTTTATTTTTCTTGTCTTTTTCAGGTTTGTTCAACTATCTTCAAGCCTCCTGTTGTGTCAATTAGACACAAGGATTTTTCTAAAAAAAAAAAAATGTTATATTATGACTTCAATGTTCACTTGATAAAGGGTTGAATTATATGTATTTTTAAAAAGCACACAATGTGAAAAGATTCATACATTTGTTTCAGCAAAGATCAATCAAAAAAATCTGGATAAACAAGAAGGGCTTCTTTGGTCTGCTTTCACCACCCTTTTTAAATGCAGTACATTAATCTGTCTGGTAAAAAAATATTGTCAGTCACATCTCTAGGTAGTAATTTACTTGTGGAACAGCCATCAAAAGCATAAAATGCATTATTACGAGTCTGATTATTATACTGTTCAATCAAAATAGATTTTTACTGCTTTTCAGCTCTTTTCAAGTTGAAACTACATGTTAAATATTTTAAACAGCGACTTACCATAGTTACCATCTACAAAGTAATCCTAATTTGTTTGAAGGACTTCATCTTTGCTAAAGAATGGATGCTTTATTTCATTTGAAAACACACACAGGGTCAAAAATTACATGTTACCGGTTGACCTAGTCAGCTGAGGGTGAGAATTAAAGAAGCTTCAAAATGTCATATCTGGCCTCTTCAGCCTTCAATTAAACCTTGAGAAAGGGGAGATAAAATTAACAAATTGCTTAATGAATCGAGCAAAACAGGTGGTGGATGGCTGAGGAAAATGAACCAATCAGTCTTTCTTGTGTGGATTTTTACAGCTTCTAATTAGACACTGCCTTGGTTAATTATGATTGGGCTCTTCTGGAGGAATGTAAAAAAAAAAAAAAGCTTGAGACTTGAATCTGACAGAACACTGAGTTATAAACAAACACCTCACAGATAGTGCTGTTTAAAACCTGCAGCCTTATTCTTATCAGCTTCACTATTACTGGATAATCTTGAACAGTGTTTTGTTTGCCTTAGAAGTTGGAACTAGGAGCTGGGAAAGACATCATAACCGAGTTGACCATGTTCCAGTTGGAGGATGGAGTATTAGTAGCATTTGGTCATTGTGATAACGTACCCAACAAGCTATTATAAGAAATATAAGCCTATAACAAAGCATTATGTTTAACACTGCCTGGCCCAAAAAATAAAGATCCCACATTCTTAATATTTTGTTGGACTGCCGTTAGCTTTGATTACAGCAGCATTCACTGTGGCATTGTTGTGATAACTTTCTGCAATGTCACAAGATTTATTTCCACCTATGTTGCATTCATTTTTCACCAAGATCTTGTATTGATGATGAGTCTGACCACTATGCAAAGCCTTCTCCAGCATGTCACAAAGATTCTCAATGGATTTCATGTCTGGACTCTGTGGAGGCTAATCCATGTATGAAAATGATGTCTCATGCTCCCTGAACCACACATTGAGCCCGATGAATCCTGGCAATGTCATCTTGGTATGTGCCTGTGCCATCAGGGAAACAAAAAAATCATTCGGTATATTCAGGTAGTCAGCTGACCTCATTCTTTGGACACATAATGTTGCTGAACCTAGACCTGACCAACTGCAGCAACACCGTATCATAACACTGCCCCCACAGGCTTGTACAGTAGGCACTAGGCATGATGCCGTTATCACTTAATCTGTCTCTTTTCTAACCCTGATGCTACCATCACTCAGGAACAGGGTAAATCCAGACTCATCAGACCACATGACCTTCTTCCAGCTCCAGAATCCAATCTTTATACTAATTAGCAAGTATAATAATTTATAGCTAAATAATATAGCAAATTTAAGATTTTTTATTTAGTAAGCCTCACTAATTAGTGGTTTTCTTATGGCTACACGGGTGTACAGTCCCAATCCCTTGAGTTTCCTTCACATTTTGCATGTGAAAATGTTCTTACGTTCACTATTACATAGACCCCTGAGATCTACTGATGTTTTTCTTTGATTTGATTTCACCAAACGTTGAAGTGATCACCGATCACCATCATCCAGGATAATTTTCCAACCACAATTTTTCTTCAAAGACGATTGTTCCCCACTGTCTTTCCAGTTTTTAATAATGTGTTGGACGGTTCCTAACCCAAGTTTATCAGTTTCTAAAATCTCCTTATCATGTTTTCTCTGCTTGATGCATGCCAATGATTGAATGTGTGCCGTAATCAAAGCTAAAGGTAGTCCGCTGAAAAATTAAAAGTATGTGGTTTTTATTACGGTGGCAACTTCTTTGTGGCCGGGCAGTGTATTTTGCACACACAAAATATGTAGTAAAGTGTTCACTGACAGATGTGCAAACAGTTTATTTTTTCCACTGCATCTTTCATGACTTATTTTGTATTTTGAAGTTATGGTATGTTAGGAGGAAATCTGACATGAGGGGGGTCATTCTAGTTCTTTTATATA
>JBAMHW010000003.1:22402074-22424594 GCA_037177495.1 Rhadinocentrus ornatus
ATCTCACGGTATGCCAGGCATATGGGGCTGGGACGTCCATCTAGGAGGACAGCACCAGACTGGGCCAACAGTGTCTGGCTAGACCAATGGGGTTACCGGCTCTTTTATCAGAGTTTTCAAGAACACTGTTGGATCATGGGGGGATGACAGTCCTCTTTTCTGACTGCACCTCTCTCTCGGTAACTCATTCTTTCCCTCCTTTAATATCAGCCATCGCTTTAGTATACTAACATGATTTCAGGTGAACCGCCAGATCTTCACTGTAATTTTTTTGTGTTTCTTTTCTTTGTTGTATCCCCTACACGTGGACCCTGCTTTTCCTGTCTGGCACCATGCTAGCATGCAGATATAACACCCTTCTTAGTCTGCTGCTGCCAAATGTACAAAAGGGAACACATGTACTCTTGGCATGCTCCCTCTGTTATCCACCTTTAATCTTTTGAACACTCTCTGCCAGACTCAAAAAGCAGGGCACGTGCAGACAGACAGACATTTGTACTGTGATTCTTTTTTTCTCTCTCCGTTATTGTCTTGATCTTCTTTTTTCTTTTTAGAACAGGCAGTGTATGGCACCTGTCTGTAACAATGTCCTCCAGCTGTGTCTCCAGACAAATCTTTTCAGAATTAGACACTCTTGGTTCAGGAGGAGATGTCAAAGGCCAACTCTAACTCACAATAGAGCAATCAGGCGTTCACATTGTTCCCAGAGCCATTTTGTGGCAGCTCTGGTTCCCCTGTCTGAGGATATGAGTCAGAGAATAAAGAACTCTTGATTGAGCTCGGTGGAGTCCAAAGGAGTAGAGTGGCACAGTGCATGGAGTTGTTTTTTTCTCTTCTGCTGTGTGGAAAATGTTTACTATTGATGTTGTTTAGTAAGCTCCCATTGCGTGTTCTGCTGTGCTGAGATTGTCAACTGCAGATTTTCTGCCAACGCCATTATGAACATGTTTGATGTGTTTTTAAATGTTGCTAAATAAGCAATTAAAAAATATGATGCTGCACAAATGTACGATAATTCTTGTAGCAAATTGTGGTGGGACAAAAAGATCCAGCAAGGTGAAGAGACACACACCTAAAAAGCCATGCTTTGGAATTTTATCAATTAACAGATGTCTGACCTTCTGCTTAAAAGCTAAATTCATCCAATGTTCCCAGGATCCGTCCCGTGAGTTCAAACATACAGAAAAACTCAGCAGAGCAGAGTGATGGGAGAAATGAGGAGAGAAGGAGAAATGGATTAAAGTAAAGATGTAACGTTTCGAGTGTTATTCTCCGTTCAGCCTCCATCATTCATGTTTATTGATTTTGCAGCGATTTAAGTGACACGTCTGCGCTACACATTATAGGAATCTACAGTCAGCACAAATTTACAAATAGTTAACAACTATTTTTATCATGACAACAACTCACAAGAGTTCTTCTCATTTTTCCAGCCCTTGCAGTTAAAGCCATTTTTTATTTTTAAATGACTTGTGAATATTTGCTGATATTTTTTCTATCCACCGTCTGGTGACATCAGTCCTTAAGATACGTCTCTAGGATAGACTAAGAGAGAGAGAAACCACTGCAGACCCAACATACTGAGCTTATGGCCCACAAAGAGTTACGTAAGAACTTTCAGGAGATCGGGCAGCATTGTGGGGACCCTTCCACTATAATAGCGTTTCCTATGGATACAGGAAAAGCCCAACAGAACCAGTCGTGAGTGTGTCATCTCAGTCAAAACAGAATCTTCTGACAAGGACCAATCCCCTCTCAAACATTGTTATTAACATGATTGGTGATAGTGAATTTATCTTCCTGTTTAAGTCATTAATCTAGGCCTGATTCTTAAACAACCCATCAATTTTATTTAGTCTGTTTCAGAGATTCTTTCTATATTCTCTTGAATATTAATTAATTAACACCAGAGTTTAATTAATTGTAGAATAGTTAATAAATCATATTATTCTAACTGGTCGTTGTCTGTGGTTTGAAAATTCTAAGCTAATGGCAGCATAACTAAGGAATAACAAACCACTCCTAACTACAAGATTTATCAAAAAGGAAGGTTTTGAGTCTAATTTTAAAAGTAGAGTGGGTGTCTACCTCCCAAAACCCCTTCGACTCTTAGAGACTCTAAGAACCACAAGTAAACCTGCAGTCTGTGAGCAAAGTGCTCTGTTGAGAAAATCTGTAACTATGAGATCTTTGATATACAATGAAGCACGGTCATGAAAGGGTTTATATTTGAGGGAAAAAAACATAAAATTTTATTCTGGATTTAACAGGGAGCCAATGAAGAGAAGCTAAAACTGGAGTAATATAATCTCTCCTGCTAGTTCTTATCAGAACCCTCGCTGCAACATTTTGGATCAGCTGGAGACTTTTCTGGGCACCGTTGGGACAGCCCAATAATAAGGAATTTCAATCTCCAGATTAATTATATAGATAGACAATTTTGTCATGAGTTTTTCAGGTCCAAAGACAACAACCTCAGTGTTGTCTGAATTTAAAAGAAGAAAATTCACAATCATCCTGGCCTTTATGTCTTTAAGACACCTTGTAATCTAACAAACTGGCCTAGTTTTATCAGGCTTTGCAATAAGTAAATCTGAGTATCATCTACATAGCAGTGAAGTACCATGTTTTTACCATGTTGTCTAATGATATTACCTAAGAGAAGCATGTGTAACATGATAAGTATTGGTCCAAGGACAGAACCCTGAGGAACTCCATGACTTACTCTGGTGTGAGGAAGACTCATCATTTACTTTAACACACCAAATTTATTAGAGAAATATGACTTAAACCAGCCTAATGCAGTTCATTTAATTCCAACAACACATTCAAGCCCCCATAACAGAATGTTGTGATCAAAGGGGTTGAGTGCAGCACTGAGATTTAACAAGATAAGTACAGCCAGACGTCTTTTATCTGAGGCCAGAAAATCATTGGTAACTTTCACCAGTGCTGTCTCTGTGCTATGATGAGCTTGAAATCCTGACTGAAACTCTTCAAACAAATTATTTCTGCTCAAATGGGCACATATTTGAATTTATACTTTTTTTGATACTAGAATTTTAGGCATAAAGAGGAGTTTATATGTATAAAATGCAAGTGGCTCTCTGGAGCTTCTACAATGCAAAGCTCTTAATACATGGCTGAAAATTCTAAAGGATTTGCTAATTTAAAAAATATACATACATAGATATAAAAGCAAATACATGTTTTTGCAATGTTTTTTTCATGCAGTAATTGCATTGAATTTCCACAACATAATGACACTAAAAGTGACATTTACTGGTGTAATGTCAGGTCTGTAACTATAAACATGTGTGGTATGAACAGAAAGTCCAGAATCTCAGCTAACTGCTCAGTAAAACCAATTCTATGGCCACCAAACAAAATTAAGACAACATCAATTTAAAGAACAGATACACAAAGGACAAGACATTGAGGAAGAGATATGGACTGTAAACCTCTGCATGTGGCCAGTGAGCAAGAAGAAAAAAAAAAACCTGCGTTAACACGTGTTTAAAAAAAAAATTGGCATTAATTAATTAATGCGATAATGCAATTATGTACCAAGCTCTAATATATATATGTTTATTAATCCAATACAGGTGTAATAATTAAGGGGAAAACTTAAGGGCAAAGCTGGTTTAGATGGATTCTAAAATACAAGTTGAAGGTTTAGATGAAGCTGTTATTCTGGTTAACTCAGAGAGCTGTACAGGACAAACGGTATATATAAATCAATTCTGCAGACATTTCTAAAGCTGCTGTAAATGAGACATCATCAATAAAAGAGACGAGATTCTAAGCTGAACTGTCGGATAATTTTTTACCCGAGGCATATCCTTTGTGAAACAATCCAAGCTTAGAAACTGTTTGGAAAAAGCATTTACAAAATATACTTAGCAAGTATAAGATTAAATGAAGCATCTGCCTATTAAAGTCAAAAGCAGATTTGAACCAACCAGATGAACCAAGCAGAACCGCATGGAACCAGTCATGAATAGGTGCTGCCAGCTGATGCCACTCACTGCATCTATATGGTCATCACACCTAAAACTTGCCAATAGCTGCCAACACAGGACACTGATGGAGCTTAACCTTTAATATTTAAGCCACAAACTAATCTTGTGGATTCTGAAAAGATGGATTCTCACATCATTGGAATTCTGCAAATTTCACAAGAGTCCAGCTGTTTCCTGAGATTCGACAGATGCTGCCCTTCAGCTGTTTAATTTATTTAATAATCATTCATTCATTGCTTATGCTCATAAACCATCCCTAAATGTTCATATATGAGAATTTTCCGTTTTAGATACTAAGCATACAGTTCATCGTTGGCAACATTTTAGCTTCCATGACCAGGGTGGACAATTCCTTCTTAATTTCTGCTGAAGGTTAGCACCATAGGCACCGATTCCGTGGGTGCTTCGGGGCCCAAACACAGGGCCGCTGACCCCGCCAGGCACTGGCTATTCAGGGCCCCAAGACCCCAGAAGCACCTCCCAACACTACATGTGTATGTGACGGAGCAGGGAAAGAGAGGGGTTGAGGGAAGTAAGCCTAATGGGAAGCAGACTTCCCTCCAGAAGGTGAGCCACTGGTGGCAATAGGCACCTCTATTCCTTGTAGCATTTTTACTTAATTTGCTATGATGCTATGAATTACATCAAGTTCATGCAGTGGGATCTACATTAGTTTGAGAAATAGTAGAGTGGGATTATTATCTGGATGTCTTGTTAATTTCAAGAGGATGTTGGAGGAAACTAATGTGGGCGGATTGTTGTCCTTTGGGTCTTAATGGGTCTAGATCTGCAGAATATCTGTGGGTTTAGGATTGCCAGAAACAAGGCAGTGTGAGTGGTCAGATGCCTTCTTTATTTTTGGAAGAATAGCACAAAGTCCAAAACACAGAAAAATGTTCGACAGTTGTAAGTCTGTGCTGTTTGTCCCACTTTATCTTGTGTAGTGAAACTATCTTGCGTTGATTTATGTAGATTGCTTCAGCTCTGAATAAATTGACTGTTTTCTAAGAACTTTGAGCATGATTTGATAGTAACATCAAAATGTGCTTCCGTGAACAGAGAAACAGAAAAATAGATGGAAAGAAAATAGGTAAAAAGAATGAGAAGAAACTTTAATAATAGAAAACGTTTTGTGCCAGATTTTTTTTTTTTTACTTTTGTGATCTTTTCAGCAGCTAAATGAGGTGATGTGTGCATTTTAGTTTGATTCTCTGCTAGGCCTGTGTCCGTTTATTGAGATTAAGAGTGTTCCCTGAGTGCAGTAATGAACCATTTTATGATTCATTATCCCACTGCTGATTCCTGTAGCCAAGTCTGCAAACTTTCTAATTAGCTTGGGTCAAACATTCGTGGAGTTTTCATCTAATTATTATTGCTTATTACAAAATGGACATCACAACACGGCCACAGGGGAATAAATTGATGTGGGTGGTTTCGTCTATAGAGGACCAGGTTTTATTATTTCAATTAATGATTTTTGTCTTGAGAATAATTGTAGAGGAAAAGCTCTCAGAATACAATCTCCAAAAAGTATGAGAATGGTCAAACAACACGCAAAGTAGTCTGGCGACTTCTGTAGATTTACTTTTTTTAGTACCAAGTTTGTACTCACAGGGAATACAAATCCATAGAGGGCCGTTGCACATTTGCATGAACATATTGAGTGCTATTAATCAGTCATTTATTAAAAGGTGATAATTATATGTGTGTAAAGTGTAAAGTATGGGAATACATTTGTGTCTGTATGCAGCCACTGGTCCCAGCAGGGAATAAAAGGAAACAGACATTGAATGTGGGAAATTCTTTCATTAAATGTGAAGTTTAAATCCGCTGCATGGGTCTTTTTCTCCAGCGGCCTAACGTCATGTTGTCAGTTTTGCTATTGTAGTCAGGCACAGCAAGGAACTTTCTTATCAAAAATTAATGGCTACAACCGGGCAACTCTATGTGCAGATGAAAGAGCAGAGCTTAATGTTTGTTTTTTTTTGTATTGGGTGATTAACCCACACAGCCCATCCTTCGTTCTCCTACTGACGCAAAATAGTCATCCATCCTATCCCTTCCTACACTTGCTTCTTTCAGATTTGTTAGATTCACATAACATTTTCTGCAGCATTTAATCATTTTTAGATGGATTTCTGTGTTTTATGTTTCACTCACTTCCCAGACTCTACCTGGGTGAATTCAACACACACAGTATCCCTTCTAGCTGATAAGGCTACATTGTTAGGTAACAATTTATTATTTTTTAAAGACAAGCTAAATATTAACCCTCTCAATGGTATTTTTTCCAACTTCTGGGTGAAATATCTCGTTGTTTAGCAGCTAGTTGCTAATTCTGTTGACCTCCCATTTGGGCAGACAACACACAGCTGATCATGTTTTAGCTTTATGGTTGAACACAGCTGCTTGCCACATCTGCAAAAAGAGTTAAGTGTAAACATAAAAGAGTTTTCTCATACATTTCTTGAGCTACATTGCTATGTGTTATGATGTATATTTCAGCCTCACGAACCAAATACAACAAAATCCTTATTGTTGTTAGTACCTGTCAAAAAGAAAGCAATTAATGTAAAATGTTATGCTTTGCAGATCAGTAATAATGCTAAGTATAAACAATGTGTTGGTTAAAACATTTTAATTACAGGACTTAATTCAACTGATTCAACAGCTTTTATTTTGTTGCAGCTCTTTATTGTGTGGTTGTTCCCCTCTAGGAAGCTCCAGGCAAAAATCTTTCAGTTCACCTCTGTAAAGAGCAAATTGTAACCAGTGTATTTTATGTGCTGTGGAGACACTGAGTGCAACAGATACAGTCGATAAAGTCAGTGGAGTGTGTATGAGATCTGAAAAGAAAAGAAAGATTTGCATCTACTGGGTTTCATTTGATTCAAACAGCCTCTGATGTAGCTTACCCTGTTTCAAATGACTTCAAGAGCTCCCCTGCAACTGGAGGGACAAAGGCAACTTTGGATAGCTAAGCCCAGGCCTGTTTTACAAAAAGGAACAAAAACATTTATTTATTTATTACCTTTTTTATTATGTTCTTTATGACTTCACCTCTTTTCTTTACCTCTGCACTGAAATTCGACATTTGTCATCTGAAAGTGGCGTGCATTTTGAGACTTGCATCAGCAAAATGTAAAGTGTCATTCTCATCCATCAGTAAGTAAATGTGTGTGTGCGTTTGTACACATGTAGTATTCATTTCACACATTGCCTTCAGCAGAGGAAGCTTCCCTGTCAACCAACTCACACCACACAGGAGATCAACTCAGCCCCTCTCAACATCAAACCAAATTTAAATGTGTGGAGAGAAAAAAAGCAAAAGTGATTTGTGAAAATAGAGAAAGTAGAAAGAAGAGAAGGGGATTTAAAGATATTAACACTGCAGGCTGTGCTTCTTTCATTCTCAACTTTACAGACTCCATCTTTTTCTTTGCCCCTCACCCATCCAACCCCTATAGTGTGTGCCCAGTGAAGGGGCACTATCATTTACTGGCACACTAATTAAAACAGTCAGCACAGCAAACTCCACTCACCACCAGGCTCACAAATTACATTTTGTGTGTTTGTTATTTACTGCTCTTCTTTAATTAGAAAAAGTATTTGGAGGAGCACCCAGGAGGTATAGTGAGAGCTCTCTCCTCTATTTGGCCTTCTGTATATTGAATTACCATCTGTCCTCTGAGAATTTTGCATTTATCTCCCACCTTCACAGTCTAACATTACCATTTAGCTGATGTGAGGTCTTCAGTGGCAAATACACTCTTATTAAAATCATATTAAATAGTTTTTAACTATTATAAAGCCTCACATTAATTTATACCTAAATAGTTGGTGTTTTGGATACAGAAATAATTTATTTTATATTTTTATTTTAATGACTGTGACACTAACTTGCAAATTAGGATGTAGAGTTCTCGGTGTTATTTTCTTCATACCAAACTATGAAAAGACAGCTATGAAAAAGCAAAGAAATTGTCTGGATGTGTGAAATGCTGCCAGGTCCTGTTGCTGCTGCTTCCTCTGTGAGATGAAAGGTTTAGGGTTCAGGCTCTTTAACACTCAGCCAGGCTCAAAATCAGCCCTGAAGGAAAGAAGGAGAGACAGAAAGGAAGCAGGACAGCAGAGGGAGGGATGGAGAGTGAACTGTGCTGACAACAGGAGAGGAAGAGAAGAAGGTGAAACATGCAGAAGAATCAGAGTTGCTGGTAAGCAAGGATTTTGAACTGTGGAGGAAGCTGTTGCTTTATCAAGTTTCGTGTTTGTTTTATTTGAAACTGAAGCCTCCAGAAATATCTGGCGGCACTTGAACTCTGTTGCCGAAAATACACATTGCTGTAGAAATTTGCAGATCTCATTGTTCAAAGCTGTGAGCACTACAAAGACGATTCTCTTTGTCTTCATTGTTTTGAGCTGGAAGCAAAAGACAAACGAGGTGAATGACTACATATCTGAAAATATTAACATAAGCCTACAATGTGGTGAATACCACAAGGTTAAATAAGAAAACATGTCAATGATTTTAATGGCTATTACAGACTTAAATTCTAACAATGTTTACTCCATTTTGTTAAATGTGTTAACTGAACCCATAAAGGTTTGAAATTTAAATATTAACTTGCTTCTTTTCAATGCATTGCATGAATTTCAATGTACATATCTCAGTATTAAAATAAAGTCACCTCAGGACTCAACACCACCACCGCTTAGTTACTCTGTTTTAACCATAGAATATGTAAGCGCTTTCTGCCAATGGCAGCGTTAATGGTTATGACTCTTCAAAGGGATTCAGCTAATAGGTTTAGCTCCATTAGCATTATGGATTTCTTACGAGGGACCACTTGTGTTCCATCATGACTTATTATAGTGCTGCATCTCTGCTCTGTGTGTACAGTAAAGGCATTTCTGTAAAGGCACAGATCTTAATCTCAGGTACATCAATGTGAGGAATGTGTTTACATTGGGGTTGAGGGGTGGGGGTCACAGGGTAGAGGTTGGGATGTGGGGAGCTGAGGAATGGTCTCACACAGGGATGCACCATAAATCCCGCTCATAATTGTTTCCCTACTTGGCGTGCAGTCTTGCTCCATAAAGGGGTAAAGCCAAGGGTGCTCTAAGTGTCAGGGGAGTGGTGCGCTGATGAATTACCTTTTAAAGATATCAGAGAGAGGCGCATTTCAGGTGAAAGATGAGGCCAACGCAGCACTCTTAGGCCCTGTCTGACAGTGTAAGCATATTTCCCCCTCAGGGGAAATTTGTCTTTTTATCAACTGTCCGGAGAAGTCACAGCATATCCCAGCTAAATAAATCAAACAGAATTAGTTTGCTGTGTTCTCTTATCTCTGATGTGCCGGTTTTTCTGCAGAGATCACCTGCAGATATGTGTTACAGCGTGCAAATGCAGGTTTGTGTGTCTGTGTTGGCTGAATTAGCCTGACAGGGGAGGTGGCTAGTTTAAATTCAGCTGGCGGCATACAAACACATGCACTCCGTTCTGTTCCTTATCAGCTTTTTTTCTGAGACCTACGGTGACCAGCTCAGAGGTGGGAATAAAGTTACACATGCAGAGAAGATAACAATTGTATCACAGCCACTAGGGTAGGTTAGTCATAGATATACCAAGAAGTATTATGGTTTTATTACTAAAAAATTATTAATACCTTAATGTTCATTGAGCTAGCTAAAATAGTGCTAGTTCAAATAGAGGTTTAAGAATGTCTTTTTGATCTTGCCTTAACTGGGACAGCTATCATTACAGACCCAGTGCCTCCCAAGATAAGAGCACCCATGACTTCTTTCCACACAAACTGTCTTTGCAGTAACCTGCTGTGATAGCTCCTGCTTAAAGGATAATACTTTTTTTTTCTACACATTAATCAGATCGGCTCTTTGACCATAGAGTAGCGCACAGCCCGGATGAAATTGAAAAGCATGTTTTGGATCCCTGATAATCCCCACACAAGCATCAGTAAAATGTAGCTGCTGGTTTCACTTAGATGCCTCGGGGTCTTGGAAGTGAATGCAGTTCTGAAAGTTTAGAAATGCATGATAGAGATCTCAGAGAAGCGATCAGTTCATTTCTGTGTCCAGCTTGACTTGTCACGTTGCTCCTACCTCTTAGAGTCTTGACAAATGTAAACACTGTTATGAGCGATAATTCGCTGGTATGTGTAATTATGGTATTATGGATTTTATATACGATCAGTGGCGCTTTTGCTTTAACAGTAGTCCACAAGTTGTGCATCAAGGAAGATTAAAATTTTGGAATGTAATATAATTAGAGCCGAGTAAAAAAACGGATTAATCAATTTGAATTTATGCAAATGTTATTAATCCAATATCGATTCATAAAACTTGGAGATCGATTTATTTTTTTGTACGTTTCCTTTTCCAGTGACAACAGTGACACTACTCTTGTGACATATCGACTATTCAAAGCTGGCCTTTGTTGCTTCGGGGGGGTTTCCACCTACTTTTTGCTGCCAGAGCCATCGGCTCTCAACCAACTACAAGGCAGTTCATGGTAGTTAGACAGTTAATGCTCTTAATCCTAGTGGTAGAGAGGGTTGGGTAGAATGAGCACAATGCTACTGAAAATGTTATGGTTGCATCACAGATTTCCTTTTGCCAAATAATCAAGGGCAGACACCATAGAAATGTAATATATAATTAATAAATAATAACTAATGTCAGTTTCTTATTTTAAAAAGCCCCAGAAATTATGACTACAATCCTCTGCCAAATATTTGATAACAAAATAGCACTCAAAGAGTGCGGCATGCATCACAACTGCTGGGTTTAAGAAAATACTGAACTGAATATAAATAATACTAATATTAATACATTGAATATTTAGTTATTTTAATACACAGATGATAAAATTGTTTCAAATCTGCTGAGAAATATTTGTCTTGTAAAGTATATAATTTGGATGGAAGGATTGTGTTGTCATGTATACTATTTAGATTTTCTAGTTCGTGTTATGTGTGTGTTTTTATGTTTTTTTCTTCTTCTCCCTCTGCCCTCATGGGCGAGAAATTGCCTTTTTCCTTGCTGTGAAAGCAGCCGCTCACTCGTGTTAATTTCTGTGTTTCTTTCCATCAATCACACCCCTCCCCAGATGGGTTTTTACATTTACCCTGACTTGTATGACTGCCTCTATGCTCCCCATTTCTCCTTTGTACTCATGTCCATATATTTTGAGGAAAAATATGCAGAGGAGCTTCCCTTGGTGATGGCAGCAATTTAGCTTTCATAAACTCCTGTCCTCCAGACACTGCTTACTGCTGTTAGGCCTGTGTGTGCATGTTGCATCCATTTTTTACAGCACAACACAGAGTAATAATACTTGGTTTATGTTTGAGCTCCAGTTTTGGAAAGGCTTTGGCAGAGGAAGACTTTCACATGAAAGTTTAAAACTATATTTTGATTTAAGGTTACATTGTGTAGACAATGTTTTAAGCTTCCTTCACTTAACAATGTGAGAGGTGAAAAGGTTCGTATTTCCTACCTGTAAACTACCAGCTTGTCAAAGACTTAGCAGTAATTGAAAAGCATGGGGAAAAAAGATTATGATTGTTTATTGGTATGAAATTCAAGCACAAGATTAAGAAAAAAACTGGACTTGTTGGTTCAGGAGTTTGTCTGGCTATGGTTGGCTTGGTAATTAAATCAGAGAAGCAAGTGAAGTTCTCCGCAGCTCAGTGCCTCGTCTTGTTTCCTCTTTAATCAGGTGGCTATTAAACCTCTGATTGCGCTCTCCATCTTCTGACTTCAGCTTAGCCTATTAAACACAGACTGAAAGCGTTTTAGTTTGTATTTGTGTGTGTTTCTGTGTGTGTGCTTGCTTATTGTGTCACACAGGAAGGATGTGTAAGAATGGAATAATTTAGATTGCAAGTGAAAGAAAAAATAAGACCATGTTAATACAAGTTACAAAAGAGCAAGTTGTGATAGAATAGACACATATTGATGATGTACTTGTTTTTCCATCACCTGCTGCGCATTATTCCACTTATGGTTTGCTAGATGACGAATGTTTCTTTCCATAACTATGAGTGTATTTACCAGTCACATCAGAGATATCTGTGACTATATTCTAACTCAAAACACACACATATCAGTGCATTTGGCTCTGCTTGTGGGAACAGATTGATGCTTCTTCTCGTTCCCTTTCACCTTTTTCGGAAAGTACCCACAAATCCTCTAACACACTACCCCTGAGCATTTGAAGAAATGGTTTATATTTATATTCAGCTGTGGACTGTTTTCTGCACATGCTGCGAGTGACATGCGGTATGACCCTCCTTCAAGGTGATCTCTGCTCTCCAGAGAGATCACACAGATTAGACTAATGCCATGCTCAGACGGCCACCGCCGGCCAAGCTGCCTGCATACATCCATCCTGATGTACTTACCTTCCTTGTACTGGCACAGACAAGGTTGTTAGGCAAAGAAAGTCAACATTTGGCTTAGTTACAGAGAAAAACCTAGTGCTATGTTTTTCTTTAAGGTAAATTATATAACAGCTTGTTGTTTCTGCTATTTTATCAGTTAATGACTAAATGTTTCTTATGTCTATTTAATTGAATGAGTGGTAAAATAGAATTACATACAATTGTGTGATAAAAAGTAAGTTGAATCTCTTACAGCAAAAAATACATTTATTTATCTATTTTGGGTGACATTGTGAATTTAAATTCCTTGTAAAATTTAGTCCCAATTTACTATCAAACTTTGTTTTTCTCTTTGTGTGTACTCCTTTAGCCCCTGTCATCCTGAATGAATTAAACTGGACCCAAGCACTGGAAAGGGTCTTTATTGAAAACTGGCGGGAGGACAACTCTCTGCGCTGGCAGGTGTTTGGCAGTGCCACAGGAGTGACACGGTACTACCCAGGTAGGCAGCAGGGAACTGAGTCAACAGTCTGCATTATAACTTACAGCAAGATAAAGTTTAAATTGACCCTAGGGGATCTTAGCTGCAGGATATTGGCAATTTCTTATCAGGTGGCTGTACAAGTAACTCAATAGACAGAATGAAATTATGATTACTTTGATCTAATCTGATCTAAAATATCCTACAGTGCACAGTGTGAGCCATAACATATTTCCGTCTTTCTCAAGCCACTCCATGGAGGGCACCTAACAAGATTGACCTGTACGATGTCCGCAGAAGACCATGGTAAGTGACTTTATCAGGACCATGGGCCCAGAAGGTGTGTATACTTAGATTGTTTATAGTCATTTTAGTAGTTTAATACCCTCACAATATTAGAAGACTATAGCCATTGTCAGTAGTATTTATTTCCTACATTTGCAAACTTTAAATATTCCCAAAGACAAATGGTGATAACAGGATTGACGCTGGTATTATCTTGTCTCACTTGATTCATACAAGTCATATATATTATTGCTCAGAAACTTTACAAACTTGCCTCATTGTTTCTCACACTAATGTCAGACCAGCTTCCAGTTAAATGTTTTTGAAAAATGTGATGTTAATATAAAGTACAAAATAAACTAAGTATATTTATAATGGCAAAACCTTAAAATGGTCTGACATACTTTAAAATTTACCAAATTCTTAGCTAACTTGCTGAAATTTAAGTGTGTGATGTATAACAGATCAGTCCTTTGCTACTGGATGTAATTGCTAGCCAGTGTGAAATGTACAAACCCTACTCCCTTATCCTGTGAAGGTATACATACTCTAGATGCTGATGGGCATTGCTTCCACATATCTTGTCTGAATCATATGCTATAACTTGCCTAATTTACGTTATTTTAATGAAATTATGTTTGTGTTGTAAATTGAATATCATGCTGATTACTGTCATTATTGTTTTTGTTACTGGTATTAGATTCAAAAAGTGTAGGTGGATGTAATTTACCAAACACACAGCCACAGCTTTGTGTGGGCACAGAGCAATTAGCAATCTTTTTTCATTATTTTTGCCTCTGTAAGTTCGTTTAAAGATGTAGAATTTTGAACCTCCTATTTGCTTAGTAATGTTTTAATGCACTTTTTTAACGTTAGACGGCGACCACGTCTTCTAAACACCCTGTAACATGTATAATAAACCCTCTTTTGGGCAGATGTGATTACACTTGGTCTTAGACATTGTTAGATCAGATATTATATTTTATTCTATATTAGCTGCTGTTAAGTTTGGGCACATGATATCAAGGTTTTATAAATTTCTGTTACCCCAGAGTGCTTGCACATGAGCATCACAAATCACATTAAGTTGTGATGGTCTATTTAAACAGTAAGAGCAGGTTTTTTTTTCTCAAAGCAAATCAATAAACCCTAACATTAGCTCCAACAGCAAATTATGTGTGTTGAAATTTCAGAGATATAACTTTTCTTTGTAACACTTGTGCTGTAGCGCAGCTCCGTCCTGCTGTCTTTAAACTGTGACAAACTGTGATCCGTTCCGAGTCTAAACACACACTGTGAACACCTTCAGATTTTAATTAGTCTATTATAATGGAGGCAACAGTGCGTGTCCATTTGCCTTTTATTGTTATAATGAAAATAATTTGAGGTCTTTTCATTTTTATAATCTTCATAATTATTTTCCAAGTAAAAAAGTAAAGCCTGCTTTCAGTATATAGATAGGCTATGCTATGTACTGACTAAAGGACAACATTTTTTATTATTTAAAATAAAGGCTGCTTGAATATAGCTGTTTTTACAAGGAAACAGTTTTAACTTTTCCGTTCAGTCAGTACTCCCGTGCAGTTTTTCTTTTCCTTTCTGTACCTCATGTGCTCCTTCCAGTTCTGAATTTAAAAAGAATTTTGCTTAATGTAAAGAGAAGCATTTTTCTTCTTAATAAACGTTGATATGCAACACATTGCAGAGAAACATGCTCTGGAAATCGGGCTGGAAAAAACCACCTGTTTCAACTAATTCACCCCTTTCACCACCCCAAGCTTCCTGTCCACCCTTCCACTTACAATCTACCTGCAACTGTCACATAGGCTTTGTGGTAACCCTGCCTGTTGCCTGGTTACAGGTTGGAGTGAACTGGACATAATCATGACAGCAATGTTGATTAGACCTGACCCCATTTTCATCTTGGTCTTCATCCAGCTCAAATTGAGTGGTTGTTTGAGGTCAGGCCAACCTGGCAGATGAAGTCAACAAGCTCGGACTAAATAAACTAAACAAACAAGAGCAGCAGAGCCCTCGATTTGTGTTTAAGGTTGTATGAACTCAAGTTCTACAATATGAAATCTGAATAACCTGACAAAAACTCAATATGGCAATAATTAATGGTAAATAGAAGTCAATCACAAGTAAAGTTTAAAGGTTAACACTCATTAAAAGATTATACCGTTTCACAGTGCAAAGATTAGGTTGTGCCGTGCTCTATAGATTAAAGAGAGACAAATTGAGTGAATATATGGTGAATTATAAATCATTTTTAGGCAAAGATTTTGACAGTGTTTTTAAAGTAACATTTCAGTTTCCATTTACATTGCAGAAAATGTTCTTTAATAAGTTGAAAATGTTCATAACTGTTGCCTAACACCTCAGTGTTGTTACTACCACGAGACTAACAAGGTGTTCCCTGACAACTTAATTAAGTTAACAGCAGATAAAAGTTTCCCTTGTGTTGCACTGTCACTTAAGGCAACACTATGAACATGTAAAATGCTGTTAGAGCAAACTAGTATGCAGAAAGACAAGTTAAAACATTGATCCTGTCAGTGATCTGTCAGCTCAATTCCCAAAAAACACCAGAGTTGGATTTTCTTACTAGTATTGCGACTGGACGACTCTTGCTGGAGACAGGAAGGAACAAAGGATGAAAAGGATGAGGGGGGCTGCCAAACGGCAACAGCATTTGTGATGAGGTTAGACAGAGGAAGAGGTGTATTTTTGTGCAAAGGGACACCTTGTCACCTCCCTGGTCCTCCATGTTTGTCACTGTCATTTTGTTGAGCTTTTCCTCATGTTGGAGTCTTAGGCCTTCCTGAATCCTGTTGCTTAGCAACTTGTGTCAAAGCAGAGCTGAGTGGTGGGGCTGTGGAAGGCAGTGCCATGTCATGTGTCAGGTCAGAGTTGTGTGATTATAGTCTAACATGCTGTCTCCCTGACTGATGTTCTCTGGAGAGGTCAGCCATTCATGTGCTTTACAAGAACCAAATGCTTGGATTAGGTTAGCCCACAATGTGTACCTTTGTGACAGCAGTAGATATGAGCATCCGTCATAGGCACGGTGGAACAAATAACAACAGAAACAGTTACATAAGATGCTAAGATGAATGTCCCTTATGCATCTCTCTAGCATAAAATTTTAATTTAAGGCTGAATTTCCTTCTTTGAACTTGACTAAATCGACACTGCACTTTTAAATACATGTCTTTCGAAAACAAAAATTTGATATGTCTTTTCAACAAAGATTTAACCACCTGAGTGAGTTTTTTCCAGCAGCAGATACACGTCTGCTTTGTTGGTGTACTTCTGGCTGAAGCACATCAGAGCCCTGTTTAACCTTTCATCACTGATACAAGAATATTGCTTTCAGGCTAACTGTCAGTTATCAACCAAGATTTTATGCAAGGTGTCCTTTTTTCTCAGTAATGGAGTGTAGCATTAAACAGTAGTGTAAGACAATGGTGGACTTTAACATGTAATGTCAATCTGTAGGTTAGCCGAATAATGGAATATATTGAAAAATGTTAGTCAATGTGGGCATAGAGGATATATAGCAGCCACAGTTCCTCACCAGTTTGTTATATCATGGACATTTAGTTTTACTGAGCCAGACTGATAGTAGCATGGCTGACTGGGCTAGAGCTGACCATGTGGTCCTTCAAACAAAGAGAAAAAACAAAGAATGAACAAATCGGGTGTCCGCCTGCCTCTACAGATGGCTTTTACCCCTTCTGTTCCCCACCAACATCCTCGAGAAAATTAATGGTCCAGTCAACACACTTAATTGTCTCCAATCGCTCTGACATTAATTATTAACATTTGTCCATTAAAACGTCTGTTCGTTTCATCAGGAGAATCAAAGCAGAGAGTAATAAAATAAAAAAATGAAGAGAGGAATAACCAGAGATAGGCATGGAGTCCTGTTAGCCAAGCGTTGCAAAGATCCCATTACCTCCCAGGTTCACAACAGCATGTTGGCTATATCACATATTGATTTCTTCAAAAAGTCAATCGAACCTCGTTTATAAATATTATGATTGCTGGTCAGTTTCTTGAAGCTGAGGCTCCTTTAAACATTAGACCCAATATCCACAGCCCTGAGCTTTGTCTGCTCCTTTCATTTTCTTCACTCTGCTTCAGTTGCAAGCTGAGACAGACGACAGTGATGTTGCTGCTGCTGAAGGTGACACAAGTCTGTCAGAGTATTAAATTAAGCAAAGGTGTATAGGCAAGTCAGGATTGTTGTAATTTTTGTTAACCGTATAAATAACTTAATATCAAAATGAAAATTGGGGGGTATGAACTAAAATACAATTTGATCTTAGGCATAACCAAAATATGGAAATGCAAATCTTGCTACCAACACTTCCAATAATCAACATAAAGTGGAATAAATAAGCAGCAGACAACAGGCTCTCTGGGAGCCCTCCTCCTATATTTTAATCTTAATTCAATCTTTATTCGCCTGCCACATCCACAGGAGCACTAAGAGAGCAGCAGTCCATAAAATAATAAGCCCATCAGCACAATACAAATCCACACACACACACACAGACTATCATTCTCTTTGTCTTATATACAGTTCTCCTATTATCCTGCGGTTAGTTTCCTCACATCGCCTGTACATGACGCATTTATATCAAAGCTCTCACCATTAGGAAATTCACATAAAGTCAAATATATTGTATATATACTAGTCATTATGTATCAGCACTGTACGATGTGGCCAGTAAGCACTGTTCAGAACACGGTGGAGCATCAACACACTCTGGACAGCTACTGGTAAAATCATACAAAGTGTTTCATGTGGCATGAAAAGAGCCCAAGCATCTCCATGTTTCATGTTACATTTAGCTTTTGCATGTCTCTCAAATGTATGTTGTAGATAATTCCTCCAATTTAAATTTAATGCACAACACTTTCTCAAATGGGTCAGGGTGCATAAACACAATCTCCTGAGAGTTTACCCCACCGGCACAGTTAATGCATTGAATTTACAGTGCTGTGCCATGATAAAACTATTTCATGAATTCCAATGAGACTCCTTTACCGGACTGTTACAAAAGGAGCAAAATAAAATCATCACAACACAGAAAACGTTGCGTTCATTCCTTGTATAATGCATTTCTTTTAGATTTATTTTTGGAATGTTGTAAGAGGGTGGTGGCTTTGGATATTGCTGCTTTAATCTACTCTCACTTGGATCCTCTATTCCACCTCAGTGTAAAAAGGACACCCCAGCAACACACACATATCAGGCTTTATCATGATTGTAGATATTGTCACACAAATATTTGTGATAGTGTAAACATGCTTATCGTGACATACATGATATATATTTTAACTCTGGTATTTAATGGCCATAAAAGAAATGAACAATGAGAATGAGAAAAGTATGCACAGAGATTCAATTTATTTACAGATTTAAAAAAAAGAAAAAATATTTACTACTTAAAATTGTATACTTGTATGATATATAGGGTCCTGTAGACAGTTGTATGATTAACTCGTGTCTCTGATTAGCCTCAGTAGTATATTTAAAAAGTCTGTATTTAGCTCAAATATTTGTCTAATGATTACTGAACTTACTGAAGAGTCAGTGAATTTGATGTTTAATTAACCTTTATTGCCATTGAGTAATTGTAATTGTAATTTTTTTTTAAAAAAGAAAAAATCCAAATGTGTGCTAGCACACCACTTCACATCATTTTAACACATTTTATGTTTCTAATGTCTTTTCACCTCTTTGTTCCTATAATGTGATTTTATTAACTATATAAAGCTGATAACAGTACAAAACTTTCACCTGAGACACAGACCGTAGAGCATTTGTTTCTAAACCACAAGATCAGTGGTTTGATTGGAAGATATACTGAACAAGGTGAATTGATTGACTCTACTGTACTGTTTGGACTGTTAGACTCAGAGGTGGAGCTTTAGGTTATGTCTTTTTTTTAGTTGGCTGGTTTGTCTGTTTGTATGATAGATTTACTGGAATAAAATTACTGAAGCTGAAGCATGGCCCAAATTAGAAGTGATTAACTTTGTGATCTCAATACATATCTGAATTCTAAAATATTTTAAATTCAGCCATAGTCCCAGATTGCTTTTGTGTATCCTCTTAACCCCTTGATGCATAATATCCACTACAGTGCATACCTATTTATAGGGTGTTTTCTAGTATATGCATGGGTATGGATGACATATTTGCAAAATTATCCATTTCACTAAACATTGGTGAGGCATCCAATACACTGCCATTCACTGTAGAATAAATATATAATAAAATTTTATATATATGCATACATTGTAATTACCAAGTTTGTCCTAATGATAAACAAGACAACCAAATGATATAGCATTATTTTGTCTGATATAAATATGACAACATATTATTTTTATAAATATTTTATAGAAAAGACAAAAATAGATTAACTGATTAAATAAATAAAGAATCATTGTACATGTCTGTAGAAGTAAAATATTGTATATGAAAAAAATGTGCCATTGTTGTTTTTTTTTAATATTCCATGCATCAGAGAGCTAATTAGGCTTATCAGATTAAACAAGAGCTCACAAATCATTATGTGAAATGCAATAATCATATTTGAAATAAGAGACCATCTATAGTAGTAGTGGTTCACTGTCTGTGGAAAATGTTCCTCATAACTTTTAGTGAGTGGACAGAAAGGCCATTGGCTGAGATGTTAAGTCTGCTGGATGATGGTTCCGTCACAGGAGGACAGAATGGGCAACAGGGCTCTGTTCAGCACCAGCCAGGCCCACCTGCCTGTCACCTGGCCTTGGCATGCAGGCATCTAGGTAATGACAGGGAAGGAATGGCATCAGTGGGCAGAAGCTGAGAGATAATTACTGACTGGAATCCATGCAGAAACAACACATCTGGATCCATGAGTCAAAATGTGGAGAATTGTACACTGATACTGGTCTTAATTCGTGATTTATACAGTAGTATCATCCGCGAGACTTAAAACCCTTGACCTCACTCCCTCTGATCCTGACTTTCTCTGCTCAGAGGCTAAATTCATCGTACTTTAGATGATGAAAAAAAAGGGAGAAAAAGAGAGTGGTGCTCATACACCAAGACAATCTGGGGGGAAGATCAGCCATGGCAGCAATATAGCTTCAACTCCATCCTGACTCATGTGCTGCTCTTCCTTACTCTATCACAGCTCATACATTCTTCCTAAACCCTATTACTGCTGATCAATGCTGCCTCTTTCACAGCTGCAGAGAAATGATCTGCTTGAAAGTAATATTTTCTCAGCATATTTAGGGCTAAAGCTTGCACAGTTTTCCATTGTGAGATTTTACATTGGTGGAGCTGCCGATGACCCATAATGACGGAGTAATAGAAGTCTGTATAGCTTTATAATTAACATTTAGCCCCTTCAAAATAACTTGAAGTGCCATTAAAGGACCATTCTTCTCAATGGGAAATAGTCTGACCACAGAAGTTAATGAAATCCAGCAGTTGGTCTGTGAGCATCAGCCGTCACCAAATGACCCTTCTTCAATCTCCAGACGAGGTGACTCCCCCTAAGGGAGTTGAAACGTGGGCCACATTCTGACTGAGATGCGGTCCTGCATCGATGATCACTTTCACAAACCCTGTCTGCTCAAAATAAAGCAGCCCCCACAGTGTAGACTCTCAGCTCTCTCCTCCTCTCCCTCATTACCACAAATTAAGATTTCAGTAATTAAATTGATGAGTGATACATGCCTATATGGCTCATGGTTCCAGACTTGATTTCCTTCAGCACGTAGTTGTGGAGGGCTGTGGAAGTTCTACCTTTGATGTGGTATTCTTTATTATTGAAAATAATTGGATTCTCCCTCCCTCCCTTTTCTCTATCGCATACACACACATACATTTTACTTAAATTCACTCTGGGCATGCTCAGTCAATCGACCTCTCATGAAGTGGTCTCTGCTTCATCTGACGTTTTCGTTTTCAGCAAAGTGGGCCCAGGTTATGTCTAAATGAAGTGAATCTGAGCATCCCAGGCAGTGGGCTAAGAGAGTCACAGGTCAGAGGTCATTCTGCAGTTTAAGGCAGTGCCTGCCTGTGATTGAAACTCATGGCAGTTGTAAAGCCAATGGGGCCTCATTGCTGTACCTTCATATCAGCTTGGCCGAACATAAAAAAAAGAGCCTCCTTGGCCCACAGGCAGCTGGCTTCCCTCCACACTCAGTGGAACGCCTGATAATCAGCAGAAGGAGACCCCTGATGATTACTCTGCCTCTGCCTAAGACGACTGCTAACTGCTTGCCTGCTCACTCCTCAGAATGTCAAACTAGTGCTCTCATCTGACATGTGAGGCTTCCACTCCCAATCTCAGTGAGCCATTGAAAAGCATGCCTTGTCCATCAATCTCAGCTCACTTTATATCGGTAGAAAATGTGAATTTAATTGCCACTGGAAGAGACTGAGGGGTTATTTCGATTTTCCTCTGTATGTCATCTTCTATCAACATTGGGCAGATGTTATGTGTGTGCCTCTTTCAGGACACAAGTTATGTGGTGTGCTAGTTCAGTGCTGTCTGTGGCAGACACACACCCACAACAACTCTATCTCAGGAGCTGCTTTTCTTCTGAAGTCAGTGGTTTAAAGCAGCTTGCCCCTCTTCTCCACAACAAAGGGATCACTATTGTAAATAATCTGTTTGACACTCAAATGATGAGCCTACAAGGGAACAGAACATTAGTTACCTTATTTTACTAAATCACTTAGGTCAGCACAGACTCTCCATTGCACAGGGCAACGGTACTTAGCTGCTTCTTGACAAGTACATTTTGTGAAGGTAGACCTTAAGCTTATAATTATGCCTGAATCTCCATATAATGACAAGAAATATCATAAAAACACATGTTTCTTCAGTCGTTTATTATAATTCAATGAGAAAACACAAATATGAATCTAAAAATTAATTTGATTAAACAGTTTTCATCCATCCATCCATTTTCTGCCCCTTATCCGGAGTCGGGTCGCGGGGGCAGCTGCCTAAGTGGGGAAACTCAAACTTCCCTCTTCCCGGCCACATTCACCAGCTCATCCGGAGGGATCCCGAGGCGTTCCCAGGCCAGCCCAGAGATGTAGTCCATCCAGTGTGTCCTGGGTCTTCCCCGGGGCCTCTTTCCGGTGAGACGTGCTCGAAACACCTCACCAGGGAGGCGTCCAGGAGGCATCCTGACCAGATGCCTGTGCCACCTCATCTGGCTACTCTCGATGCGGAGGAGCAGCGACTCTACTCTGAGCCCCTCCCGGATCACCGAGCTTCTCACCCTATCTCTAAGGGA
>JBAMHW010000003.1:22424694-22447465 GCA_037177495.1 Rhadinocentrus ornatus
TCCAGTGAGAGCTGAAGATCACGGCCCGATGAAGCCAACAGAACCACATCATCCGCAAAGAACAGAGACCCAATCCTAAGGCCACCAAACTGGATCCCCTCAACACCTTGGCTGCGCCTAGAAATTCTGTCCATAAAAGTTATGAACAAAATTGGTGACAAAGGGCAGCCTTGAGTCCAACCCTCACTGGAAATGTTTCTGATTTACTGCCGGCAATGCAGACCAAGCTCTGACACCGGTCGTACAGGGACCGGACAGCTCGTATAAGTGGGGGTGATTTTGAGCCGCACTTCGTCTGGTCTGTCCCCTAGACACCTGTTTGCCATGGGTGACCCTGCCAGTGGCATGAAGCCCCCGACAACATAGCCACTAGGATTGTAAGGACGCACAAACTCCTCCACCACGGTAAGGTGGCGGCTCAGGGAGGAGTATTAAACAGTTTTGTTTGTTGAAATAATTATAACTATACACGGAGGCGGGGTTGATTTTATTTATTTTATTTTATTTTTTACATGCACCAAAGCGTTGATTTGATCTATTCATTCATTGCCTAAATTAATTTTATATTGTTTAAAAATATAAAGTCTTAACTTATCAACAGCATATCAGTGTAAAAGGAAACAAAACATAAATGGGATTCAGCCCCATTAAGTGACGCTTTATTAAAATATGGCTTAAAGTTGACCTGAAACAGCTCACTAACATAGCATTTTGTGACTTTGTGGCTTGTTTCTGATTTATGTAAAAAAAGAGACAATGAACTGGCTCATTTTAGTAGTATGTAAGATGCATATTTACCATAATACTATATGAATATCAGACATATTTTTACACTGAAGACAAAACGACTCAGCCCTTGTAAAAAGTGAGAGCAAAGCTCTTGGCTCTGATTAACAATTGTGTTAATTCTCTGATGATACAGTTTAAAAGATGGGTTTTCTTTCAAATTTCTTATGCCTTTCAAATCCATAACAAAGGCCATCTTTAAACAGGGGTTTACAGATCAGTGCAGGTCATTGTACTAAATGTGCTGTTATGTACTTAGACCATCAACTAGTAATTACACTGGCTTGTGTAGTAATTATTCAAAGTAGGCACTGTTAATCAATAAAAAGTGCAATCTATGTTGAAGTCAGCTGACAGCAGCTGTAGCCAAAACTGAAGTATATAACAACTTATTAAACTCTTCTAAGCACATAAGCCTTTTCAGCATTCTGTAGCTTAAGTAGGCTCAGCCATGGTTGCTCCATATTATCATGGCTCAGCTCATCCTGACTTTGGCTTCTTTCTTTAGTGCAAATTTCAGAGATTATGGGAAGAAATTAAAGGCTGTGCTTTACTCTTTTATGTAGGTATATCCAAGGTGCATCATCTCCAAAGGACATGGTCATCATTGTAGACGTGTAAGTATCTTTCTCTTTCATCTTCACTAGATTAGACCTCCCCTTCAAAGGACACCAGTGCCACCTGTTGGTCTTAAAAAAGGCTAAAGTTGTAGGTAGAGTGCTTGTCTTCCGCCATTCAAGCCTCTTTTTCATGCTAACTGTTATCATACTAGCCTCTTTTTTGGGTTAATTTCTCTATCATTGTCATGGATTTTTTTAGAGGATAAAGAGATTAAAAAGGCAGAGAAGCAACATGAATGCTTTTTTTCTGCAGGAGTGGAAGTGTCAGTGGACTCACCCTCAAGCTCATGAAAACCTCTGTAGTGGAGATGCTCGACACCCTATCAGACGATGACTATGTGAATGTGGCCAGGGTAAGTAGAAGCTTACAGATCATGATTTGCGATTAATGATACAAATCACTTCTGAAAGCGACGTTATTACAAATATTTGCTGTTTTCATTAAGCAGCTGGTAATTAAGCACAAAGTCTGTAAGCGGCACAGTGGGCTATTTCTACTCCCAGTTGTTTGCTTGTAGTTGAAACAGTGCATTTCCCTCATTATGGTTTATTTGCTCTTCCTGCATCAGTGTTGTCTGTGAAGGATTGTGTCCATGTGCCTTTCACTCTCTGCTGATTACCAGGTTTTCTGTTGAGACTAATATGTGGGGGAATATTAATATTATTCTATTTTGCACGACAGATAATACACAGTCGCTCAATTACTCTCCCACACACGCACACAAGCACACACACAAACACGTCCACTTGCTTGGTGTGGTGGCTCTGTTTGTAGACTCTCTTCAGTAATCCTTCATAATCCATTGCTTTTAGCCACTATATGCCCCTAAATCCCAGCTCTAAGAGCAAGAAATTAGAATGGTAATCTGGGTGGGAACACATCTGATTGTCACTACTATGTAGCTTACAAAAGCCTGCTGTGAATTATTTGCACACATTAGAAATAAAAAAAGTTAAGTTAAAAACCGTACCAAAAACAATAATGAAACCGCATCATTTGAGTCCTTATAAAAAGCCATGACCTTTTACCATGACCTATTTCACATAGTAATACTGTGATAATATTGACTAATACAATACATTTGTGTGTTTGATTTTTTTGTCGGTTTAAATATGAGACAACACCAGCTCCCATGTGAAATGTCAGCTTTTCTCACACGTTATGTTTTACAGCAGTCTGTCCTGTAAATGTCAGTAAAATCTGAAGCTGACCTTCAAAAAGGAACTAAATTCGAAGCATGCCATGTCAGACACGGCTGCTAATGTTGTAATCCTGCTTGGACAGTGCTTGCACAAAGATATATGTACACACAACCGAGCACACGCAGACGCGTGCACATATCCAGCTTTAGGCTAATTTGGTGGATGAGATGAGACAGATGATATTACCTTGGCTGGGTTTCTGTTCAGTGTATTGCACTGGTGTTTCAGGTGCACCTGTTCTTTGTGGGGAAAGTTGTAATTACTGCTGTTTACTGCCAGCCAGAGAGTAGCGGGGCAGCTTGCATCTGCACACACCCACGTCTGCTTCCTGCCTCTGTGAACTACACACACGTATCATAAAGGAAACACGGATATGCATTGTTGAACACACTCTTAAATTGGCAAATTTGTTGGTACATTAAAATAGTTTACACTTCCATGTGTGTCTTCCTTTGTCTCCTTTCTAGTTCAATGAAAAGGCGGATGCTGTTGTTCCGTGCTTCAGAACTTTGGTCCAAGCCAATGTTCGTAACAAGAAAATCTTCAAGGAAGCCGTCATGCATATGCAAGCCAAGGGAACCACTGATTACAAATCTGGCTTCACGTTTGCCTTTGAGCAGCTTCTTAATGTAAGAGCCTACAAGCTTTTCCAGCAAAGGCAGTTCTGGGGTGCATTGTTGTTTCTGGGGCCGATGTTAATGTCTAATCCAATTAATCGAACTGAATTTCACAGTAATAACACAGGGTTAACTGTGAATGCCTCAGGTTTTCACAAGACCTTTCCAGAGGGCTGTCATTTTTAATGGTAACTCATATTATAACTGCTGTAGCAATGAAGTGTGTCTAACTTCTGCAGCAGCCAATGCAGTGGTGAGGTCTGTCAGCAGCAGGCATCCACGTGCTCTCGACACAGGTGCTGCCTCGGCTCCATATGCTACTGCGCATTTTAGGAGGCTGCCACCCTAATGGGCTCTGATGGGATGATTGATGAGCGTAACCCAGAGGAGATCAGCCACAGACACTTTATATTCCTCTGGTGGGCTTAGAGGCATGGAGCCAAGAATCCTCCCTTTTGTCAGCTGAATGAGAAATAAAAAGGCCCGTTTAATCAGTCTGCAGCAGACTCACTGAAATGATTGGTGGCAGAAGTACAATTAAAAAAAAAATGTAATTGTCGTAATATTATTTATCTTTATTAGAATCTTGTCAGATTGGCATGCTGCTGGCCTGCATATCCAAATCAACTGCTGTGGGAGGAGAAGCAGCCAAATTTAATGCTAGAATAATGTCATATACTTGAGTTTTAATCCTAAATGTATGCAAATATGATGAAGCTTGTGCCTGCCAACTAAGAACTCTATAAATATGTGATGTTCTAAAAATGAAAGATAAGACGGGATTAGATGGCTTTGTTACAACAACATGAAAGAAGATAAAAGAAGAATAGTATCTGTATATACATTGAAAGGGGAACATATTTTACTGTAAGCCTCAGCCTCCACAACATTGAAGTATGTGACATTTCTTAAATGATGAAATAGTTTGAACGAGCTAAACAAGCGATGATAGAAGAAGGTGGGGGTCACTGTGTAAGCACAATTTGATTTTGCTTCTTGCACAAATATTTTACAATCTATCACTTTTGAAATTATGCTGTGGCATTATTACCTTTTACCCTTGTTTTTTCTCTAACCTGTATCCCCACCTTTTTTCTTTTTTTGCTGTCCTCCTTATTTGCCACAGGAAAGCAGTGCGCCGAGGGCCAGCTGCAATAAGATGATAATGATGTTTACAGATGGCGGGGAGGATCGTGCACAGGAAATCTTTGAGAAGTACAACTGGCCAAACAAAACAGTGAGTGTGCAACCGTAATGCTGTTATCTGTCCGTTGATTCTGCCAGCCAAAGAAATCATGCATGTAGGAGTCCCTTTTCCCATTCCAGTTTCTCCTGACTTTGTCTCATTATAGCACAAGCAGTTGTGTTAGTCAGACTGTCAGACATGCCAAGCACTCCAATCTGTGCACACTGTGTCCTTTCCAAGCTTTCTTCACTTCCACTTTTGTCTCTTTTTTTTTTTTATTCTTGTGATTCATCTCTTTAGTCTTCCTTCTGCTTTTTTTTCCCTCTCTCTAGATCTGCTTCTCATTCTTTCTGTCTTCTGTCTCTTGTGTTGTTTAGCTGTCTATGTTAACAGCCCTGACCTGCTGACTAATTAGCCTTTTTTTATCAGAGCCTTTAATGATACAGCCAGTAATCTACTAGTTTTTCTTTGTTCACGTCTTGTCACTTCCACCCCTTCATTCCTCCACTTCACAAGCCAACTAATATTAATTCTGATATTCATTACTATCCAACTCCTTCATGACAGCTGCTGTGAAATAGGAATAATCTGCAGTCAACAGTTTTAGTTGTGTGAGTTAATTGAAAAGACAAATCAATATTGTTAATGGTAGTTATTCCGTAAATGTTATTTGATAGCCTCCAGGAACAAGGTTTTTGGAACCCCCCTTTTATATTTTGTTGTGATTTCATTTGTATTGGTTTTTAACATTATTTTCATGTGATGAATTCTCTTTTCTCTATGTGTTTGTCTTTAATCAGGTTCGGGTTTTCACCTTCTCTGTGGGCCAGCATAATTATGACGTCACCCCTTTGCAGTGGATAGCATGTGCTAATAAAGGTATGTAGACGGGCTTACTTTTAGAAAAACGGGAGCAGTTATGGTACTGGGGCACATATTTTTAGACAAATCACAATTGACTTGAGCAAAATCAGAGGATGTCAATGTGTTATCACTAGACACATTTTCCATCAGCTATTACTTTATTGCCTCTAAATAGGGCTGGACAATAATTCAATATCAATATATATCGCAGTATACTTTTATTCAATAACGGTAATATGAGTTTTGTACAAATTTCCAATATTTCGATATAAATACAGTATAAGATTACAGTTTCACTGACTGGCGTTCAAGCCGAACAGAACGAGCTGCAACACATTGGCTACGTAAGTGATGAGGTACACCACAGACAAGGAGCCTGACCAGTGAGCCCCGACCAATCCCAGCAGCAGTAAAAAAAAAAACTACAAAAAAAAAATCCAGCAGCAGTTAGCTGTGCTCAGCACAAGGTAGAAGGCTAGACTAGGCTAAGCTCCAACGCTGCTAGTTTTAGCTACAAAACGAGTGCTCATGACTGTAATGCAAACGTAGTTGATAAGAGAGGACTGACTAAGACTAGCTCGTGGTACGGAAGTGGTTTGGCTCAGCGTCGCCAACTTAGCGACTTTATCCTGTTCGTTTTCACTCCCTCTAGCGACTTTTTTCTTTTTTTAGGCGACTAACAACAGATCTAGCGACTTTTTCTGTTATTGGAGACTTTTGGGGACTGACATCGATATTGGAATTATATCGCATCGACCGAAATTTGGAAATATATCGTGATACAAGTTTTGGCCGTATCGTCCAGCCCTACCTCTAAATAATATAGTGCACAGCTGACTCAAATGTCATCAAGAGGCTGGTGCAGAACTGGACAACCAGATGGTGGAAAACCTGTATTTATAAATGACAAATATTGTATAAAAACATACAGTAATAAAAGAGAATGTTAAAAAATAAACTGGTTTTACTATAAAGTGTATTATTTACCTTGGAGATCAGACAACTTGACTGACAGAAGATGCGCACGGAGGTTGAGGGAGGAGTAAACAGGGGGAGGAGTTAGGAGGAATAGGAGACCGGGAAACTGAGGCAGGGGAAACAGAGCACACGTTGTTGTTGTGGGTCTTTGTTCGGCGGCGGCAGCTCCGATGCTTGTATCTCAAAAATTTCTTCGTATCTCGAGGCAAAAATTTGGTCAAATCACAGCTCGTATCTCATAAATTCGTATATCAATGCACTCTGTATATGTTTATATATATATTTATATATTAAACTATCACACAAAGATGAAGGAAGCTCTTACTTTACAAAAAGTTTCAAAGTAAAAAATGTACAGATTCCACTTGTACTGGCCTTTTACACAGGAGGCTGTACATCGTAGTGGGCAAGAGGAAGTTACCAGTGTTATAAAGTGCAGTCTTTTGGGGGTTTTTTTCCCCAGCAGTGTGCAGACACACAACATCGAACTGACTGTTGCTTCTCATACAAATATTGGTTTGGTGTATAAGAGCTCTGTTACAAAATGAGTGATTAAATTTGCATCTATCGAAAAAGATTTATGACCATTTGACATTTTAGTCATATTGTCCAGGGTTGTTCTCACTTTCGTTGTATATTGTGTTTTTACTTCTAACTCATAAACTGCCCTTTTACATTATAGCATTTGTGACTTCTGGTGATTTAAATTCTCACCTTGCTGCAGTACACGTTTCTCAGACTAAACATAACACACGTCCCAACACAACCACATCCATCAGAGTTGAAGGCATGAAACTTCCATCCAGACATTAGTATTAAAGCTCTGCTTTCAGTCTGGTATTGACTTACTCCAACTATTTTAGATAAATGTATAAATTACTGGCATACTTTGTGAAATGCTGAAATGTGTTTAGTAGTCTGAAGCAGCCCCAGAACTGAAATAACCCAACACAGACAGGCCGCTCTGCCTCTGACTAACAGTGTGACAGGCCAAATGACTCAGCTCGTCTTGCTCTTTGTTACTTTGTCTGCACAGATCTCATCTAGACTTAGCTGATTCAGTCCAGTCTTACTTTTGTTGCTGTGCTCCCTTCTAACCCCTAATATTTTTAAAACACTAACCAACCTCTTGTCTTTCCTTTGGTGGCTTGATTAAATGATGTTTCTCAGTGTTTGTCTGAAGCTGCTCCTTTATGAGGGCTTTAGTCTGCTGATTAGCTTATTGCCATTGGAGCCAAGTGCTTCAGAAGTATCTGCACAGAAGTTGTTATTAATTAGCAGGGGGAGTCTGGTAGCAGCATGATTACTGTACCATCTCACTGACAGGCAGGGGAAAGTCCAGGATTATTCCTCTGTGCCAACATGCTCTCTGCTGTTCATGACTGTAGTGATTACCATGGTACTAAAGTCTCTGCCAGTCCTATACAATAGTGTTGACACACCAGTCTCAATGGAGCTGTCCTCTCATATCTTCACTTCTTATTACTCTTTGGTATCTCACTTCAACAGAGCCAGCTCCCTGACGCTTTTAGACCTCAACCCTTCACCCACCACATACACACATCTCACAGGAAAAACAGTCCCATATGTATAGTTGTAAACACAACTAGGTCAATGGAGATGCTAACTGTTGTCTCACTTGGGCTTCAGTTCCCGCCTAAGAAGAATATAACCCCTCTGTGACTCTGAGGACAATAAGATCATTTCTCAGAGCTCCCATACAGAATAACTAAATCCGACACTGAGCTGTAAATTATCTTTTAAAAAATGCAGGTGAAAAGGAGGATGAAAGCACCAAATGTGAAATACTAGAATGGCCATCCTAATTCTTCCACACAAGGTTTGGTTTGAAGTCATGATCACCATCAACATGAAGTTAAATCAGTTGCACCTTGAAATGAATCAACTTTACAGGGTGAATTTCAGTTTAAATGTTGTGACAGTATGTTGATTTATCTACTTTGGACTAAAATGCAAAGTACTTTTTATCCAAGCTTGGGGTAAAAAAAGGAAAAGAAAAGACTGGAGAGCTTAAAAAAGTAGGAACATAAGATTGGAGCTAAGGGTTAGGGTGGGTCTGGTGTCATTAAAAGAGCTGCTTTTTAGTGCAAACAGAAGAGCTCCATCTTCTCGATAAGATAAAACATGTACCAAGTCCAAGGAGGGGAGAGGGGGTGACTACTTTTATTGAGGACAGTTACATACTGGTTAGTCCAAAGACAAGTGGGACTGTTAACTTGAAGTCTATGTTGTTAACTGATTCTGCAGTTGTGGTGAAGCTTTGTTTAGTTTTAACTTGGTTAAATTTAGCTCTGTTATCAGCTTGAGAACTACAACGAACAAATTAATGGCCGTGAGTAAGGGTGCTGTGGCAAGTACGTTTGACATCAGACATGGAATCAGATTTAAGAGTCATGCTGACGCAGGAGCCGAAAGTGTTAAAACCTACGTCTGAGCACAACTGTGTGTGTTTAATTTCTGTAAATACAAAAAGCTCTTTTTCTTATAAAACCCACTGAGATATGTTATTGTCACAATGAATAGATACAGATCTCTATAAGTTAAAAAAAATAAATGACAGAAGATGTGGTGCGAGCACATCTGCTGCTCTTCAGGAAGCTGTCTTTGCTCCTTTTGTTAGCAGTAAAACTGCTAATACTTGCTGTACTTCCCTGGTTGCCGTCACATAATGAACTAAAACCAAAAGCTGAATTGTGTGCCAATCAACATCTTTCCTGAAAACAAATATTAATAAATAAAATATATAAGTTGTAACATAAAAATGGTAACAGTGGAGCTGAGCAACTTTATTCCAATAACAAACTAGAAAGTATTGTGCACATAGAACAGTTTAACAACTTTTAAGTGTATATTTAACAACATATAAGATGTGTGTAATTACATCAAATAAAAGCCTGTTACAGTTAAACTACAGCAAAAATCCTAACTTCTATTTATATTTGTCTCCAACATTACTTTCTTTAATATGGAGGAGGCATTTGAACAATACTGACTTATTATAGTGAGATTACTGTATGTGGAAGAATTTTGCAAAGAAAAGGAATTATTAAGTTTGGAATGGATTCCCTTGTTCTAAATTTCTGTTGTCTTTTATGCTCTGCAGATAATCATTTATATCTGTCCTACTTTTTTGTTGCTTCCCACACGGTCCTCTCTTCACCTCTTGTGGTGTTTATGCTTTATAACCAAAGATGCCACTTCAGTGGCACACAAAAAAAACAACCTGTGAGACACCACTGATGTGTGTGTGTGTGTGTGTGTGTGTAAATTAAAAACTCACGTGCACTGCAAAGAATGTGTACAGCTGTGCACATGAGTGTTCCAGTGTTTGTGTGCTCTCATATGCAAATCAATTAGACAGTGAAGGGAAATTTTGACACCAGCCACTGTGAAAAAGTGCATAATGCATCAAAATAATGAAAGTTGCCTCCCTTTTTTAACATTCTAGGGATGCTGCCTCCATTTCACGGCTCTTTGTATAAACACTCGTGGCTTTAATAACTTGTGGAGCGGCCTGGTTATTGACCCAGTCGGTCATTCTCCTCCATTCCTAATCAGCAGCAGCAGTGCCTGAGGCTTTGCATTCTCTATTAGCCCCCACATTTACATCCTGCTGCATAACCACAAGTGTGAAGGGGCCGGTGGCTACAAGCACTGCCATGTCTGTGTGGTCCATCATCAGCCTGAGTTGATGTTACATGTACCTGATAAATACATGAGGAGATAGGACTCCAGTCTGCAAATGTACTCCATTTGTATACACTATTTTAAGCTTTTAAAATGTAGTAAGAATATGCCCAAGCATGCATGATGAAGAAAGTTACATGTAAGGTTTCTGTTGGGTGTTGATTATCTCTTCTCTCTTCATTTTTAGGGTATTACTTTGAAATTCCTTCAATTGGAGCCATCAGAATCAACACACAGGTAAGATACAGTGCATGCACAAGTTCCTGATTGTACTTTCATTAGTCCACCAAATGGAAACTGTAGTTATTCCTTTAACGGTTTTATTGCATATCATAGTCAGGACAATGTCCACATCCCTACATAAATGTTCCACCTATTGTCCTATCTGGTTTTAGAGAATAAAAATGGCCGCTATTCTGTATTTCATCAGACAAGGCACAATCATACTCATTTGCTTGTTTTTTCATTTGCATGAAAAGGCAAATGTGAAATACCCAGAAACCTCAGTAATTTCCAGCAATTAACGCTTGTTTGCATCCTATGAAATTCACATTTACCTGTTCTGTTAATTTGTGTGAAGTACTGAGGGCCAGGTGGGTGTGAATTACTCTAATTTGCAGTTTAATGGTAGTGAAATGCCGAAAATGGAGCCTTCCTTTAGCGTTGGATAAAAAAGAAAAACCTTACAAAATTGGCGTTTAGTTGGCAAATCTGTTATTTTTGGTTAACTTGTGAGCATTATGACATAACCTTGGGTAACCAACAATATTAATATTGATAATTCTGAAAACTGCTTTATTGTTCATTTCTGTGATTTCTCTGTGATTTCTGTGATCTGTGTGATATACACATCCACCGATTATGTAAGACCTTAATAAAGTGGACTGCCATGACACACTACACAGTGGCAGGTTGAGGTCAAGAGAATTCAGAGGAAAAAAACGCTTGAGAACAGATATCTGCAAATATAAACTCTTCTCATGATGTCTTTAATATATACTGATGTTGCTGTAATTACTGTTTAATGCAAACATGTAGACTGTTTTCAAGTGATTTAAAAGCTGCATCATCTATGACATTAAAATTTTATATATATATATATAATATATAAGCGGATAAGCGGCAGATAATGGATGGATGGATGACATTGACTCATAGTTCAGTGTAGAAGAATACTTTCATTCAATTCTGTTTGGAATGTGCTTAAATCCTAGTCTAAGAAGGGTGTAGAATTGTGATGACAATAAATGCATAGTGTACAACTTTTTTATCACTTTAAATACCAGGGTTAATTATTGTTGCATACTTACCAGTACCTCTGTATATACCTGGGTTGTGGTGAGTCACAGCATCACTCTCCCGTCTTGATATGCTTTTGTAATGCTGCAGCTGGTAAAATAGAGATTAAAACTCTGCTGTTCCTCGTGGTAACTCTTTTCTGTGCTGCCCACCAATTCCCATTAACGGTTTTCAACCTAAACTTACATGACAGTTTCAGTGCTACTTGTAGAATATAAATAAGCTTTTCACGCAGTGTTGCAGTGTCCTGCTAAGCCCAGGATCCAACGATGTGTACCTGTAAACAGTGTTTGGTTGAAATCTTGTTATAGAACCAGCGAGCAAACATGCAAGAACATCACTGCTTCACTACAAAAATTTGTTGACCTTTACCCACATTCATCAAAAGCCCCATTAGCATGAAAAGGGCCATTTTAGTTGTGAATTTTGTTAACTCAAGGAGAGTTGTTTTAACAAGTTTCAGGAACAGTATAATACTGACAGTAGAAAGGGGGTAGAATTCTGAGAGAACGCTTTTTACCAAAAGCTGGCATTTAGTGAGTCAGACTAAGGTTCTGAGGCTTCTTATCCATTTGTTGGGACAAAAGTTGGAGTTAGAATTGTAGAAGTGTAGATAGACTGTTTCTGGAAGCCAAGTAAAGTAAAGTCTTCCACATGTTGTTTTTTTCTCATACACAATTTCTCTGTTGCTTCTGCACACACTCACATTTTCATCATCTTCATACACTTGGTTCCCTTGCCCCTCTGCCACATTCGCTTGGGGCACAACAAGCTTTGAAAGACCCTTGGGATAACCTCATTCCAGCTGCAGAAATCGACATAGTTCTTTGGTGGCGGGGGAGCAAACAGCACACTCGTCCTCCTTCCCCCTGTCTTGCCTCTCCCCTGCCAGCAATCCTCCCTCTCACAGCCTCGGTGAGCGATCAAGCCCTAGAATAGACTGTCAGCTGTTCCATTAACTCTGGCATATTTATATTCTGAGAACTGCCACTTACGCTAATAGGTTTTCTGAAGGTGGTTGACTAAAGCTCTCTGTATAGGCCCAGAAGACACTTTGAAGCTTATGTTATTTAACCAAACTCTGCCCTTCAATATCACACACTCATCACATAGTCTCGCTTGGACAAGATGGCAACATTCAAACTATAGACCACAGAGAGCACAATATTATAAGTGCCACCCTGAGTAACGGTGTTACTCAAGGTAGCAAGTTTTGAAAATATGTTGTAGGCTGTGGCAAAACTGTAGGCAGTTTTGAAAATATGTTGTTTTTCTGTGTGGTTTTGTGTTTTTATTAATGACTTATCTATCCCTGTGTTTTCTTTGACATATCACTTGACCCTCAATAATTTAACAGACTTTAGTTGTAATGTTTACCTTAAGAAATACCACACAAATGAGAATACTTATCCATCATGGTTGCTATGATTCTCAGCGGCATTTAATCAACACACACTGATGCTGCAGAGGTGTATATGGCTGTTTCCTTTTTACCACATCTCAAGTTGTTTCCCCTATATCCCATGAAAAGGTATGCTGTCATTTTCTTGATGGAATATCTCCCTGTGGCGCAATAAACTGGACTTTTATTGAGCTAATAATAGAATAGGTTATGCCTGTCAGCATCTCACTGTTCAGACGTCAGAAAACAAATGGTCAAAATCATGATGCTGTATTAGCTGTGTTCCTATTCAAGGTAACCCGTTAATGCATCAAGGATAGGTGCAACAAGGGTCAGACATTTGTGATTACTCCCTTTTTCATTTGAAGAGCATAGAATTTTGTCCTTATATGAGAGCTGCTAATGTTTGTAAAATTATTCTTAACCCAATACGACCTGCTGGGGTTTTTTATGCTGACCCTAATTTCAATGTTGTGTTGATACTTGAGCATAATCACTTGACTTTATGACTCATTTCTGCTGAGTAGAATACTTAAGAAGAATTTAGAGCCATTGAAAATGTGGGCCGAAATATAGACACTTTTTCTTTTTCTATATTAAAACACTGACTGCTCACGTTGTGACTGTCTTCTTTCAGCCTGCTCATTTCTCTCCTTACATTAAATTTAATACCAGTGTCCTAAGGTTACTCGGCTTGTAATTTTATCAATTATACGCAATTTCCAAAATGACACAGATCAATAGATTGTTTACAAAAAAGACAGCTTTTCTCCGCTTTTTGGTGGGATGGCTCCTGAAAACACAGGAATGTGACTAATATGATGCATTACTAGTAGACTTAACCCCTCACCTTTTTCCACAATCGCTGTGGGACATTCTCACAGTGCCAGCTTTGACAGTTGAGCCTCTGGGAAATGGTGTGTTTGCACGTTGTGCCATTGACACCCTTAATGTGTTTTTAATAGCTCCTTCATAATGATGAAAAACGGCCTTGAGTAACTCAGGACTGGAGGCTTTATGGCTTGGCAGGACTGGGATGCTGTTGCTGGTGGCCCGCTGGTTTATGTAGTGATAGAAAGACAAGGCCGGTCAGGGACTTGCGGTTTTATGACAGATAAATGGTGGAAGGCTCTTTGAGCTCTCCTTTAATGCCAGTACATGACGAGTGCTATAAATGCCTGTTTGAATATGTGCGTTTATTGCGGGTGGTCAAAGCACTTTGTGTGATGTTGCGGCTGCAGGAGTACCTGGATGTCCTGGGCCGTCCCATGGTACTGGCTGGGCCAAAAGCTAAGCAGGTGCAGTGGACTAATGTCTACCAGGATGCACTGGTAAGTGAGAATTAAAGGCATGTTGTATTTTTTAGGAACATAATGTAGAGTTTCATGTATATTGCTTCTGTGATAAAACTGACTTTCTGGTCATTAATACTTAAACATTTAGCTATTTATTGTCTGTAAAGCATGTTTTTGCTAATTTTGGATCAAAATTTACTTTTAGTTGTGTAAATTTCAAGTGTGAATAGGCAGATTTTTAAATTATGTTTGTGGCTTAGAAGTAAATATATAATTCTTTTAATCTAATAAATGCTTCTGACATTATTTAATAGGGTTTGGGCCTCGTCATCACTGGGACAATGCCAGTATTCAACCTCACTGTGGATAGTGTAAGCTCTCAGGTAAAAAAAGAAAAAGGACAAAACTATAATACAAAATAAGAACTTACTCTTCTACATTCACCTGGACAGCAAGCAACAGGACTCACTTGCTAAGTCATTATTATTATTATTATTATTATTATTATTATTATTATTATTATTATTATTATTATTATTATTATTATTATTATTATAGAAAACAATTACAGTCATTCTATTGGTAAGACTGTAAAGTCGCCTAAACATAGTTTTATATTTTATTCTTAGTCTTTTTTTGCTCTTCACCATCAATCATTTGTAAAGGCACCTCTGAGCTACAGCTCCCCAAGGCAACACCTCCACCCTGAGGTGACAACAGACATCACAAGTCATCTGTTGTCCACTCACATCCACAAAACAGAGATACATCCAGGTTTCAGTGTCCAAGAGTAATTTCACCTGATCTTGTCACACAGTTAACATCAGTGAAATTAACCGTCTCACTTTAAAATACATTCAGACTGCACACAAAGTGATAAGTCAGATGTGGTTCTTAATGCGATAATTGCATAGTTATCAGTAATTTACTGAGACTGTGGAAAATATGCTAACTACTTTTTTTTTTTATGCAGAATCAGCTAATCCTCGGGGTCATGGGAGTAGACGTTGCCATCAATGAAATCAAAAAGAAGACACCTACATACAGAGTGAGCATGCCATACACTCAGTATTACGGTAAAGTCTTTTTCCTATAAATAATCGTTTAATTATTTCTTTATTCACTCCAATTTTTTACAGCTTGGAGCTAATGGCTACACTTATGCCATTGACCCAAATGGTTACGTACTGCTGCATCCCAATCTACGACCCAAGGTAGGCCCAACTCTGAGCTCCTTCCTGCTTCTGTTGAGTTCCCTGCTTCTGATTCTAAGGCTAGATTAGGACCTTATCCTCTGTTGACCAAATGTTCATTCTCCCCAACCATCTTCCCAATGTTGTCCTCTTGTTCAGATCATTAATTTCAGGGAGCCTGTCACACTGGACTTTCTGGATGCAGAACTGGAGGACAGCAACAAGGAGGAGGTAAAAACACAAGATAGAATGACTAGTTTGTAGGTTTCATGTTTCCATTTCTTTGTATCCGCATGCCCTCTTACACAACAGCCTCTCGCTTGCTTTCCAGATCCGTCGACAGATGATTGATGGCAAATCAGGACAAAGAAAAATCAAGACGCTCATTAAGTCAGTTGATGAGGCAAGTTATCAATTTGTGAGACTCAATCATGATCTAAAGTTGCACCTTCCTGAACGGTGTTGTAATGAATCTGAATCACTCGCTATGTTTACTATCTTTTCTTTCCCTATAATTATGGGAAGTGTGATGTGCTGAGCATGTGACAGTGTTTCTTATTACTATCTGGTCACCGACAGAGGTATATTGACGAAGCCATGCGGACATACACATGGACTCCTGTCGATGGTACAGATTATAGGTAGGTTTTAAACCAAACATTTATAACCTGATACTCCGAGCAAATTGCTCATTTTACATCTATTAATGAAGTTCAAGTTTGATTCTTTTGATTTGTCTATTTTGGGTCAAGATATCTGAATTTCATAATTTTACACCATCAATCAGCCTTGTTTGTGAGCCAGTCAAGAGCAACCTGCTGGTTTACCTGCTGTGTGTACATTAATTCATCTATCTGAATTACCCACATTGACAAACAGCTTTTCGCTTATTTAATTTATTAATTTATTTACATCTAGCATAAATTATTTCCAAAGTTTATTCATCTCAAAACTTGATTATAGTGACCTCATTCTGGCATTTTTCTACAGGCAGTTTAAAATATGTTATATATCTGGTGGCAGCCTGGTTGGATCTGAAAGGGAATGAAAATATTGAATGTATGAATGAAAACTGTAAATTGAAAAAAAAAATTATTAATATTTTAAAAATTGTTTTTCAAGATGCTAAAGTTGTAATTGTTGTATCTATTTTAGCTGTCAGACTCTCATAGCTAACCAGCAAAGATTACAAAAGTACACACAAACTTTGTTTAAATAGGAGTACATAAAAAAGGTAAAAGTAATGATTCAACTCAAGTAGAGGTAAAAAAGGCCCCGGGTCTGACATTTAGTTAAAAAAAAATTATAAAAATAAAAACAATAAATACTGACTGAGTACATTTTCCAGGAACTGTTATTGGAGCTGACCAGTTTTTAGAGTTCTGTCTTATGTCCTTATATTGGAGGGTTGAAGAATAATGTTATTAAGGATGTTTTAGATTGAGTAAATTATTATTTAAAGTCCCAGATAATACAGCTGATTTTCTGCATGTACCAAATAATCATATTTAATTATTTATATTTGAGTTGTACAGAGCCCTAAGATTAAAAGTATGTGACACATATTTTATTTTATTTTTTATTTATTTTTTAGTTACAGGTAAAAGATCACTATTTGAAATGTGCTCGGTGTCACTCAGAATGAGATGTTGACATGTTCAGCACTAAACCACAAAGTTAGCAACTACCTGGTGAATATAGTTGATAAATCTTCAACATCAGTGGTTTCTAAAAAAAACATGTAATAAGCTCACTGTAATTGATTGGTTATTTGCAAGCATACCTCTACAAACAAAACAAGATGTGCAAATTAATATATACTTTATATTCACAATAACTTCACAAAGCATTAACTGACATCCAGCAGAAACAATCATTCTTACTAAATTACATTACAGTGATTTAGCTGACGCTTTTATCCAAAGCAATTTACAATGGTTAGGCAGCAGCGTTAAGGGTCTTGCCTAAGTACCCAATTGGAAGGTGTTAATGTTTGTCCCCAGGGGGGGATTTGAACCTTGGTCTCCCACATGGGAGACTGATGCTCTACCAATTGAGCTAACCAGACACATGGAAAACATCGACGAATGATCTTTAACCTCAATGCATCATATGTCTGGATATCCTTTCCAAACTGGGTGTGATGTTTGCTTGTGTTTCAAGCAGGATACAACTGAACTTTAGAACAAAGGAAAAAATTCACATTGAAAACCAAAAAATCTAACCTTTCAATCTCCTTTCATTTCATGTTTCTACCTGCTAGACAACAAAAGTTGTAGTGAGAGTTTTTTTGATTTTACTGAGTTACTTATATTGTTGTTAGTTTTTTCTGCTTTGCAATTTCAAAACAGCCCAGGCCTGTTTTTCATGGTTATATTCAGGCCAAATGACAAATTGAACAAAGTTACAGGTTTCCTTCCTGAATAAACTAACCGCATCAGTTAAAGACTCCAGGGAGAAATAAGAATCATATGTCATTTGTTAACTTGGAAATAGGGATCTATGAACTGTTTGAAGGACACCGCGAGGTTTCAGTTTTGGAGGTTCTGATGCTTTGATTCATTTGTCACATTTAAAGGTGCCTTAAGTCTGGATTTAAGGAAGTTAAGTTGATTGCATCTGTTTGTTTATTCCATTCAACGTGTTTGGTTGTTATATTCCTGATTTTCTCCATCTGCCTCATTACCTCAGTCTAGGGCTGGTACTGCCCACATATAGTGAGAACCACATCAAGGCCAACATAAGTGACCAGATCCTTCAGGTGCAGTGTAAGTACTGGGAATACCCAGCATCTTCCACTCTCTGTCTCTCCTCCTCTCTTCTCTTTCTCTTTCTTCTCTCTGTTCCCAATATGACCTTACACTCCAATTCAGTCCTCTGTCGCGGGTCTCCAACACCATCATAGGGAGTGTCCAAGCGAAGTCGCCTGCCCCTCCTCCCCTGATCCCCTTTCCCTCTTCTCTATGCTCTCTGATAGGCAGGATCATACAGTGCCCGAGCCCCCCTCCTCCTCCTCCTGTCTTCATGCTGTGTTGTAAAATGGTGATGTTTTTTCTTCACACTGGCTGAAGAAAAAAATAACTGAACTGACAGAAAGGTGAAAGCTGTGGTTTTACTGTGTTACTCAGGTGAAAATAATGGTGACCTTTGTGCTATTATTTTTTTTGCCAAATGCTCTCGCCTCTTCTCCACCAAGTAATGATTCTGAAGCATCTGTGTTCAAAGTATTGGATGTTCTGAAAAACTGTGAAAACATGCATGCTTTTCACTCCTTCTGTTTAATTTTATGATTTGAGGAATTTCCTTTTATGTTGTGTGTGTCATTTTTATTTATTTTTTCTGTTTGACTGTGTGAGATGTTTATCAGCTTTGGAATCATTCAATGGATAAACTCCCACATGGCCAGGAATACTGGCTTGTCAACTGTGGGAGTTTCTGTAGGTCTAAAAGGGTCATTCTTTGTTTGTCCAGACCCAAATACTCCCCTTCTTCCTAGTGCATTTGAATTTTTATTATTATTATTATTATTATTTCTCACAATTTCTGGTTTTGTCTTTACTGTTTTTCATTCCTTGTATTACCTATTTTTCCTTTCTTCTGTTGTTTTTATGTTTCCTGGTTTGCCTTTTCAAATAAGATGTTTGCTCTTCATTTCTTTTACTCTCGTCTTGTTTGACTTTAATTGGTTCTTTTCTTTCAAGAAAACAATATTTTTATTCAAAGAGTAATTGAATAAAATATTGTCTGTGATCCCCCCCTTCCCACCCGATCCTCTGTTTCTTTTCTTGCTCACTCCTTCTCTGATGGATCCACACAGTGCCAAACACCAAGGGCAAGTATACTCCATATTGGTCCACGTTCCCTACTCACTACTCACTACTTCCTACTCCCTATCGCTTCCTCCTCCTTCCCTCACCTCTTGTCCTAAACCTCTTCCTGCTGCCCCCTTCCCACCCTCACCTGTCCCAGCCTGCTTGCCTCTGTTCCTGCCCGTCTTGCTTTCAGGATCTCCTCCCTTTTCCCCCCCTTCCTCTTCCTTCCTTAACCCCTTCTTCTCTTCTTCCTCCTCCCCCTGTTGCTGCAGCTCAAATCCCACATCCTTTCACAATGGCTCCTGCAGTCCCCAACCTCACCCTCCCTCCCACATATCCGCTGCTCCAGACACAAACAACAAAACACAAACAAACAAATGTGTACTGCACCCACGGACGGCAGATATTTATGTTTTCTGTTAAAATGTGTCTTTTGTTCCCCCCACATCAATCCTTTTCTTCTGTAGAAAGCTGCAAAGGTTGTTTTCTTTCTCTGTCTTCTTTTATCCTTCACTGTAATTGCTCTCCCTCCCTCTCTAGTTTACCTTTTTCTCTTCATATTTTTCTTACTATGGCACTAGCTCATAAATATGAACGCTTACACTAAAGTTTAAGTAGTGACAGATATTTAGTTACATTTATTCTTAAAATTTCCATCTTATTAGTGATGTAGTTATATGAACACACTGAGCTCTTCATACAGTTAAAGATTCAAACTTATTTGCTGCAGCACTTTGTGATTTAGGAATGCACACACACTCATCTCTGTGCCACACCAAACCCTTACAGTATATCATGTATATGGTATTTGTTCTTATCTATGGTGGAGCAAATAGGGATCTCCTGTGGTCTTACAATAAATTGTTCCTTACTGTATAGATTTACCTTTTGCCATATAAAAAAGAAACACTTTAAACAGTTGTGGTTTGTTAGCTGTCATAGTATCTCATCTGTAGCTAGAAGCACTGCAGCCTGAGCCTACAGGGCTGAGCTGTGTCCTGCCCACCTAGGTCCTCCCATGTTGTCAGGTGTCATCGTGCCGTTCAGCAAAGCACCTGACTCCTACGTTGTCCCTCTGTACACCCTGTCTCCATCAGCTTGTTTTCCCCTCCCTACTCACCCCTCAGACTGCCAAGGGCACGGCCCAACACTTCCTCAGTAAACCTGACCCCGGATGTGCACGGCATTGTGGGCGGAAAACTACCTGGGCACACTCTATTTTAGTTGTCTAAATGAATGTCCAATTCCTTCTCTGGACATAGTTTTAGGTCCTGACTTTAGGAGAAAAAGACATGTCGGATTCCTCGCAGACTCATCTGTAGTGGCTTCAGTGATGGTATATATATTGTGTTGTGTTTTGTTTATGATGGATCAAATGAAGTTGCCCTTTCAACATGCCCTTCACAATGCAATGCATTTCCTCCGATTATGTGTCTCTCTGAGTCGTCTCCCCTGCCAGTCTGAGGGGTGACCTCTTCCATCAGGACCTTCACCCACCTCCCCTTGCAAAAGTTGGCCATGTTGATGCCTGCCTGATCTAAAAGCACTCATTGTGGGCAATCTGTCTGAGAACTTGCTTCCTGACAGCCCAGTTAGTCAGTTCTCAGACATCCAAAATACAATTAATTTAAAACTAGAAATAATCAGAAAATGTTCAATGACAAAACAACAAAAAGTCAAACAAAAGGTGTGAGTGCTTAAAGCAGTTGTACATTGAGTCAGGTTTCACTTTAGGCACCATATTGGCTAACGCTAGTGTTCCCATGATACCTCAGTGTTGCTATGGTAAAGTCCTTTCTGCGTCCCTGCACCTCTGAAGAACAGCTGCTGTTTACCCACAGCTCCCCGCTGCTCTGCCCACTGCTCTTCCTGGATAATCTCCCCTTTCTGTTGCAGATTTTGAATCACTGCTGCCAAACAGTTTTGAGTCTGAAGGACATGTATTCATTGCTCCCAGGTAGCCCTGTGTGTCAGTGCTTGCTGTCGTTACTGGTCATCCGTGTTTTGGTCTTGTCTTCACATCGTTTGATGCACAGTATATCTCTTCATCATTTCAACAAATCTCATTTCTGTTATCTGCTTTTTTATTTTCCTTTGATGTGAATTACAAAATTTCTAAATATCTTTTTATCTTTTTTCTTTTATGTAGAGTTTAAACTTAAAGTAGTCAGATTCTTAAAATGGATGTTTTTTAAAAGAAATTCAACACAACATATTTATTTATTTGCTAATTTTCTTCCTAACTTATCCTTGTTACATGAAAGTGCAGAGGACCTTTGCATGCTGCTACTGTGATGTTGCATGTTTGTACTACACAGACACAATTTTCAGTTACGGGTTTGACTCTTTGGTATGATGCAAAGAATTTAATATATTATAAACCCCAGAAACATTTAGTTTTAATAGAAAAAGACCTAAATCTAGTGCATGGGCTGTTATGTTTTGTTGTAAAGTTCTTGTGATCTTGCGTTTTAGCCTGAATTCTGAACCACTTTCTTTGCCTGTGCTGTGCTCGGCAGTCCAATCCACCTGTTGTTTTGACTAATGGCAATATTGGAAATACAAACATTATGATACGCATGCTGCAGACATTAGCATTGAGTACCATGTGTACAGATTCATCATCTTACTCTGTTTTGTGTCTTTCAATAGAAATACATATTTGTTTTTTATCTTTTTTATCTGAGTTTTAATACCGTGCCCGTTCTACAGGGAGTACTGCAATGACCTTGAACTGTCCAACAACAACACTGAGTTCTTGATCAACTTCATCGCTCTTATGGAGAAGGTGACACCAGACTCCAAACAATGTGAGTCTCATTTCATTTTATGTTTGTGTTTAAATTAATTCATGTAAAATGGATAAATAAACAAAGAACTGATCCCACAAACATTGTATCTGTAATCCAGTTTAACTTTTTATTATTATTAGCTAAATACTAACATTAGCACACCCCATTTTAGCCTCGATATATCCCTTTATTTTGAGAAACATTTTATTCTGAAGAAATCACAGATGCTCTATCTCAATGCCAAGAAAACCTCTGCACTTAAAATATGTATTAATTCACAGATTAAAATATTTTCTGGCTAATGTACTGTAGACTTCTCCTTGAGTAATATTTAGTAAAAAAAAATAAATAAATCATTGCACTGTATAAAAATAGTGTCTAAATTAAAGCCCTTATCAATGTCTGGTAGCAGATGGAGAAAAAAAAGGTCAGGAAAGACTTTTTATGTGATTTATTAATTAAGAATGCTAGCCTGTTCCTTTTAAAACAACTCAATGTTGATGAAATACTTAAATTATTAACAACAATGAAATGTGAGCAAAATCAGTATAAAAATGCTTTCACTTCTCAGACCATCTGTAGAGACATTAGACTTGCTTTGAGACAGCAAAGTCTTAATTTGTGCAATTCACTAATCCTTTTCTATGCTGTTAGGTGATAATTTGCTTCTGCACAACCTGATTCTGGACACCGGCATCATCAGACAGCTGGTAGAGAAAGTGTGGAAGAATAAAGACCTGAATACGTAAGTATCACAACAAATAGTGGCGGTGGTATTGTCAGATTCCAACTAATGCTAGGCTTACATCAGAAGACTTTGAAAAGATTAGCAAAAGACACTAGGAAACTACCAGCTCACATCTAATGACAAAGATTTGACAAAGACTGTGAGTCTTGTAGGGCCACAAATTACAAGACCACAACCAGATTCTTTGAGCATTTTTTTGTGATATGTTGGACAGTTGATATGGAACAGGGCTGATCTGCCCACAGCAAAGCAAACAAGGGGAGAGTTT
>JBAMHW010000003.1:22447565-22463404 GCA_037177495.1 Rhadinocentrus ornatus
GAGTTTCTATTCTTCTCTCATTTGTTAGATCATTATAGTGTAATGCATAAATTATCCACAGCAGACATTTACTTCTTAATAACCATTCACTCCTCTTTCTGGACGGTCCACCTACAACGTGTCATCACCGATTCTTGTTTGTCTATTTTCCTTTATTTTTCACCCTTTATTTTTGCCGTTTTTTTTTTTTTTTTTTTTGTTTGTTTTTTTCCGGTTTTCTGTCAGGATTTCTGTTTCTGCTTTTGGCAGAGCTCATCTATTGGTTGGTGATCGTGTTTCGTCACTGCGACTTGCGATAATATCAAACATGTTTGACATCGTCGCAGACCCAAGAATAGGGAAAGATTGACATGAAACAGCGCAGATTACCAGCTTAAACCTAACGATCGAGATAATGGGAGTGCGCTGTGACTCCAGGAAGACTCCTAAGATTTCCTAAAGACTTCCGTTTTTAGTCTGTGACTGTGAAAATCGTTTGGTGTGAGCCCAGCATTAAGATAAGATTTCTAATTGAAACATCTTTCTGTCTTTTCTCCATAATGACATTTAGATATGGCTTCCTGGCTGTGTTTGCTGCAACTGACGGAGGTATAACAAGAGTCTTTCCAAACAAGTAAGTGCTCTTCATCAGAAATGTCGTTCTAGACCAGAGAGCTTTTGCAGATCTTATGTTTTTCTTTTTGTTTGTGACATTTTATAAGCTTGTATGATAGGCTTAGCAAGAAGCTTGTACACTAGAAATTTACTATCTCTGGTCTTAAATCTTAGGGCGGCAGAAAGCTGGGAGGAAGACCCTGAGCCGTTTAATGCCAGCTATTACCGCCGCAGCCTCGACAACAAGGGCTACATCTTCAGAGCGCCTTATCGAACAGGTGAATGATGTTCTTTGTCTCTGGCTGTATAACTCACACAGAGCTATGTAATTGCATGACTCTTTTTTTTCCAACCCCCCTCTTGCCTTGTTTCTCGATTTGTTTTGGTCTTACAGCGAGAGATGAGCTGCTGAACCCAGAAAATGACACCATAGGCATTCTGGTCAGCACAGCTATGGAAATTACAATAGGAGGGAAAACCATCAAACCTGCAGGTGAGTTGACTTCAGAAACTGGAAATAAGATCTTTGTTGTGATCAATGTTAAATTGTTTCAGAGCAAAGTGAAGATACTTTAGTAGGTCACATACGTGCTTTTCATCTTTTTGTTGTGCTAACCATTTGCTTTTCTGTCCTGATAAACCTCCTTCACTAATTTTATTTTTCCTTAGTTGTTGGAGTGAAATTGGACCTTGAAGCCTGGACAGATAAGTTCAAGATTCTTGCCAGCAACCATACAGACAACCGTCAAGGCTCAAATACGGTACAATATGTACATTTACAAGATATATACTGTTTAAAATGCATAAAAGGTCTATTTTATGTTTTTATGCTTTTGTCTCTTCTGTCTCACTAACTTAAACTTTCTTTCCGTGACAGTGTGGATTAAACAGAAACTGTGAAATGGACTGCGAAGCCAACAGCGATGTAAGTATTTACTTTCTGTTCTCAGCTGGAATATCTGCACCCAAGTACTGTCCATCTCTCCAGTTAACTCTCAGTGTCTTTGTCTGTCTGCAGGATCTCTTGTGTTACTTAATAGATGATGGAGGATTCCTAATTATGTCCAATCAGAAGGATGACTGGAACAAGGTTTCCTTAAAAACTGATTAATTCTTTAACTGAATATGATTTCCTTCTAATTGTTACATTAATCCTGACTAATGGTCCTTATCCTCGCAGGTGGGAATGTTCTTTAGTGATGTTGACCCATACTTGATGTATGCTCTCTACAACAACTCCTTCTATAAACGCCAGCAGTCGTTTGATTACCAGTCTGTGTGTGAACGGCTGACAAACAGTGAAGCTGGAGCTGCACCCAGAGGGGTGTTTGTGGTAAGTACCTGTAAAACCCATATAGTACATTGATTCACGCAACATTTTTTTGATAGAAATCTGACACTTTGTCCGAAAACCTAATCAAATTATCCTAGTACTTACATGACTGCTGAAAACACATTTCACAAAAAGCTTTAGACTATTACGGCAATCTTTAAAATTATTATTTTTTTCTCTATGCTTTCATATACACTCTCTTCTCATTAGGACAAATTGAAAAACAAAGGCACTGACAATGTGTGAACAGAAGCTCTAACACTGAAAAGAAAACCCTGATAAATCAAAGAGACAGACTAGAACACAATGTGCTGAATCAAGGGATGAACATAAAGAGACAAATGGATGTTTAATTAAAAATATGTGTATTCTTACTTATTTCCCCCTCATCTGTGTATCTGTAGCCCACAATTGCAGATTTTGTGAATCTGGCATGGTGGACGTCAGCTGCTGCATGGTAAGATTTTTAATACACAGAAACAAACACATACTGTCCCCACAGAAGCAGATGTAGCCACAATGGCATCACCAACATCTTTCATGTGTGTTTTGAGGCCTAAAATTAGTTTTTTAGTATTTAGCCATTCATCCCTCACCATCTTCTGTGCTGGAGGCAAAAAAGAGGAGGAGCCCTAAGTTGGCTAATTTAGTTATCAAGGTGCATCAAAACAATGCCACAGTTATTGTGATAAAATGCAATGCTTCATTTTTCCTGTCGGCCATTAAGAAAATAATCATTAAAAAAATGTATATAAGAATTCCCACCATGGTCAAAGAAAAACAAACCAAAATCACAACAAAGTGAATTTAATGACTTATCAGTCGCTTGCTTAGACTTATAAGCAACTTCATGATGATATTATTTTCAAAATGGTTGAAGGAAGAAAATGTAACTATGACACACGCTAAGGTTAATTAATGAAGTTGTGTTTTACATCTCTAATCTTCCACAGGTCCTTGTTCCAACAGCTTTTATATGGACTGGCTTACCACAGCTGGTTTGTCACAGGTTAGTATTAACAGGATTTTAAATTACTTTACTTAGATCCATCATCATAAACCTTTGAAATCTTTGCGATCAGATAAAAATCCTCATATTCTAAAACGGGGTTTTGTTGTATGGATTAAAAGTGTTTCTTTTTGCTTCGGTGATGTTGCAGATGAAGTGGATGCAGAGGGAATCGACTCAAAAGAGAGGAGTTGTGTAATGATTCAAACTCAGTACTACTTCAGTAATCTGAGCAACTCATACAACATTTTGCAAGACTGTGGGAACTGCTCCAGGTCTGAACACACAGCAGAATACACATATTCACACACGCTCAACATGAAGAGCAGGGCTGTGACAGAGACGTCCTCAGCAGACAGATTTGTCTTCTGATGATTAACCTGCTTTAGCTTTAATGAAATGGTCATATTATTGGCTAAATGAGGCTCGTAAGGCTGCCTCATAAATCTTGCTGATCATTAGCAAATTATTGTGACGCAGGCGAGCCGAGAGAGGTGGTTGACTGAGCTTTCTTTTTCTCTGCAGGCTGATTCATGCCAAGAGGATAAACAACACCAACTTGCTGTTTGTGGTAGCAGAAAAGTTGTTATGTGACTCCTGTGAGATAGAGAGACTCTCTCAAGAGGAGGAAGAGTGTATCCTTTCACACACTGTGCACCAACTGCTTCAGAGGAGGACACATTGTCTAATCTAAAACCCCTCCCTATCAGCATAATATAGACATTTCAAAGGTATTGTTATTGTTCATGATATAATTTTAATTTTACTTAATGGAGCCATTTTTCAGACAAGGAAGATAATCCATGTGAAGAAATGGCTGTGGCACGTTATCGAAAAGGACCCTCCACCTGCTTCGACAACAATGCTACTGTAAGACTTTCAGTTATCACAAAATTAATATTAACTGTGAGTTAGATACAAACAAGCACTCTGCTGGTCATTTCAGCCCAACCGATTACTAATATAAAATTATATTAATACAAATTCATAACTCTGAACAATCTTATAATATATATCTTGTAAATGCGTCCACTCATACCTGAGAGAGACTCTTGCTGTGGCCGACACTTTTGTAAATACTGTAGTTTATTGTAACCCAAGACTGCAAAATAGGTTATTTTGTTGTCTTTAGTGCACGAAATACATATTAATCCATAGCTAAAATTAGTCCCCTTAATATGCACCATTTTACAAGTCACAATGTCACCTGATTCTGAAAGAAAGTGACCATCTACAAAGCAGGAAATAAGTTGTAATATTAAAAAATAGCTTTTAAAGTTTCATTTCTCACTTATGCTTGTCTCATTTTTCATTACATGATTTGACAGTATGAAAAAAAATAAATTAGTTTTTATTTGTAGTGCTGTCACAATGATGAAATCTTGATAGAGGATTATCATACAAATGGTTGTGATTAATTATTATGTTCATGTTTATCAAGGTCAAGTTTATATTGCCATGAGAGCCTGTATGTATGAATAAGCATTATAAGAAGAATAGGAATCTTTCATAAACAAAAACAACTCAAACATCTGTTTTTCTCAAGTTTTTTTTAAATAGGTTTCTGTGGAGGCTGATTAAAAGTCTGTTTCTGTAACATCTTTGTCTATGTGTCATGTTATGCAAGTTAAGGATTGTAGTTTTTTCTATTTAGCTGATAACTAATGCTGCTTATTGAACTTTTGCAATATTTCTTTAAATGCTGGGGGTTTTTTTCAATCATGCTAAATGGCTGCATTTTTTTGGTTACATACCACGTTGCACTTTCTATGCATGCTATCAGATACTGTGCTTTTATCTAAGTAACTTGTTCCAAAGCTTTGGCAATAGCCAGTTACTGAGAACTGTGGCTTTTTTTCCCCACACAGTGATCTAGGTAGAGTAGTGCATGAAAAGGTAAATTTATCAAATTAGTGGTATTAGTACTTGGAACTATGCTGTATAACCATCTAAACATTAGCCTTCCCTTTTCATTTGATTTAAAAGCTAAATGTTCCTAACTAGGGCTCATGCAATTGGCTTCAAAATTAGGGCAATAATGTTTAACGGTTTCTGTAAATAAACACTGGGTGGTGGTAAAGATTCTCTCATGTCCTGCAGAAGACGGTCCGAGGTGAACTCAGTAAAAGTGTGCCTGTCCGTTGCGCAATCAAATAGTAAAATTATGAAAAATAATCACGATTAACTTAAATAATTGCAGTCGGAAAATTATGTAATTATCATGACAGCTCTATTTGTTACCAGGGATGCTTCAAGTTAAGACAGATTAAGACATAATTCAATCAGGTTTGGATCACATATCCTTATTGTAACATGTGCACAAACATGCCAAACACTGGAAAGTTAAAAGTGTGAATTTCTTCAATTATTATAAACAGAAGTTATGTCTTTTTTATTTGCACACAGAAGCAAAATCCAATTATGCATGTTGAAAAGGTTCTGATTACCAAGTGTGAGCTGACACACTCAGATGTGCCCATTAGTGAGCAGATCATCCACAACATGTTAGCGCCAGCTGTAATCAACACCTTTCTGTTCCCAGATCTGTCTTCAGAATTCAGTGAGATCCAAAGTTAAAAAGTACTGCTGGTTGTTCTCATATCAACAACCAGCAGTACTTTTAAAACATTTTTCATCAGATGATGCCCACTAATTACTTCTAAAGATAAAGATGCTGATGCTAATTCGCATGTATCTGCACATTTTCTGCAGGAAATGTCCATTTTTTTCTTTTCTCTCACACAGCACCTTCAGAACAAGTCTAGAAGGTTTCAGGCTTGCAGTGCAGTGCATGTAAAAATAGATTTAATTATATACTCTTGTTTGTGCATTGTTCATTGATTGCATTTAGATAAGTCACAAACCAGTAAGGGTAAGCAGATAGGAAATATTCATTTTAAATAACTGGTCCAACTTTTTTTCTGTATGAATTAATTTAAAAAGAAATAGGTAATTCTAGCATTTTTTCTTTCTTTCTTTTTGCAGGAGAACACATCAGACTGTGGGCGAGGTCACTCCTTCCGTCCACCACTCTACACTTTACTGCTTATTCAGCTGATGCTGCTTTATCCAGCTGTCATTCCCCACGTTCACTCTCTTCTACTTTAATTCCATTCTGCTGCACTTATCCCACTTTAGTCCTCCTGAGCTTCTGTCCCATCCCTGAAACCCACCCCTCATGCGCCTCTGCCCTCCCACTGGTATAGTCATAGGTAGTTAAGGGACTTCCCATCACAGCAAGTTGGAAGCCCAGAGTGCCGCGCTACCCTGTCTGTATCGCTTTGTGACAACTGCCGGACGTTTGCGTCCTTCATCTGCAGGAAGAACAGGTGATGCTGGACCATCTGGATCATTAGAGGCAACGCAGAAAAGAGAAATCAACCCCCCCTCTACAAATATTTCAACACCTCTACTATTCAGATAAGCGAAGAGGAGATACGGACAAGTAGATCTCATCATCACAGACCTCATACCATATTTAGAGTGGAGAATTGATGTTGCCTCTCCGACTACCACCTCAGATGGCTCCTCTCCACCATCTTTGAGTCTCAGCTCTTCATCGTTCACCTGTCAAAAGGCTGTGGACCATTCAGCCAGATTATAAGTCACCACAGAAGAAAATAACAAAAAATTCCAAATGTCAAGTATTAATTGAGAAGTGATGCGTATTCCAGACATACATTATATTTAGGCTTTAATTGAGGAGGAAGATCGATGTTAACGGCAATTTAAGCGCTATATCTGCTTGCCAAAACAAGATATACTTTGACGTGGTCTCATTTTTGTAGCCAAAACACCAAGAAAAAATGGATTTAGGTTTAGGATAAACCACAAAAGAAAGAGGAGACATTCAGCAGCTGAATCCTGACTCATTTTGTGCAGCTCTTAATTACAAATGCTTTTTAAAAGGCATCCACTGTGGATTATCGTAATTACATGATGGTAATCACATTTCTTGAAGTGTTTTTCCTCATTTTTACTATTCAGTGGTAGTGTTTTCCGGCACACAAGCCAGCTGTAAAATATGAATCAGTGTTTGGTTGCTGCAAGAACATTGATGTCGTGTAGTATTCTTAACGATTAATCGACCATTCTGACCTCGAGTTTAGACAGATGTTTTGAAAAAAAAATCTCTGTGCCCTCTAATGAGAAAAAAGCACCTCTGCCAATCCTCATGAAGCTTCTCCAGCAACACTCCTGACCACAGTTTGTGTATGTGCTTGACTTCTGTCACAGCAAAGCCCCACCGTTAACAGGAGGCTTTTGCTTTATTTGGGAGGGGCCTGATCACTTTTCTTTTTTTGGGCTTGTCTTTACCTTTGACTAATGCTGTTTAAACTTTAAAATCATCCGCTGCTGAGGGGATTGGGGCTTGTCAACATGTCTGAGTGAAGTGCAGAAGAGGCCACTAAATATAGTGATGACGTGCAGTAGAAGTCTGGTCAAAATCCATCTGTTTGTTATTTAATCATTGCAATGTGTGAAAAGTTATTTAGACTCCCGTGTTTAGGAGCCACTCTGTTTCATAGTGCCTTGACGCACTTTGTTTTGGAACGCATTGGCTGTGTAAGAGTAGAGCTACTGTATAGTACCTTTATAAAGTGGCCATGTTTTAGGCTGTGGATGCTGCAGGAGGCTGAGTCTGTTGGTTATAGAGCTAGCTTTACACAGAGCCATCGCTTTGAGTGGCTCAGCTTAATGTTTCTGCCCTCATGGCTGTTCTTGCAGTTTTTCTCCAGGGCCTCCTGTCTGTCATATGGAGCTACTATACCGTTCCTTTACAAAGCCATGTATAGAGCTACGATACACTATTGTTATACAGCCACTGAAATGGCCATAAAGTGTTTCTTTTTCTTTTATTATTATTATTTTTATATTTGTGGTGAGACCCGACTGCTACAGTTTTGCCTGGTTTGTATGTGTTTGTGTGTGGACGTTTGTGCGTTAATTTAAAAACCCTCGAAGGGAACGTCTTTTAAGTGAGAGCGTAGGGGAATCACAGATGTGCTTGCATAACTGGGTTTTTTTCCTGTTTCTGGCAAAATCCAGTGTTGTAGGGGAAAAAAGGGGATTTTACTGAAACAAAAAGATGCATCTAGAATATCAGTCTGCTTAAATATAAATATAGAGGAGCAGAGGTGAAAGAATGTGTAGTTCATCTGTGTTTTCTGTTTAAATGCAGCATAGTAAACAAAGCCTCTCTAAATGCCTTAGTGTTACACAAAGCAGAGCTCTGGTATCCCACATGTACCCCATTTCTCATGCACAAATAGATCCTTTAATTAATACTCCCTCCACTGGCTTCTCTTGGTGTTATGCAGTAAGTACAATGAGCTCTAATTTAGTATTTTTCCCTCTTGGTATGAGCAGGTATTGATTGATGGCTGTTGATTAAATGCTTGAAAACGGGTGGGAGGTTTTTCAGTTTTAAAAGCCTATGACCTTTGATGTTCAGGTGGGATGACTCACAACAATTTGAACCGTAACTACACACTGTACAGTTGTTGGTACTATTTGATGTGACAGATCATGCTGGCACAGTAACTGCAGCTCAGCTCTAAATAAACCTGAGAAAACAAAAAGTTCAAGACTGTTAAAGGAATTTAATTAAAGATGGATATTTCCAATTTGGCTTTTTTCAGCATCCGCTGATGCTTAATGCAGTTTTACTTTTCTGGCATTTGTTTGTCTCTGTCCTGTGCCATTAATTCTGTCTGTATTTTCACTATTTCCACTGTCTATAAATGAATGCTACACGTGCCTGTGGAAATGTACCCCCTGCAACTTCCTCTCTTTTCCTGGATCTGTGCGGTCTCACATATTAACTAAATATGTAAGCCTACACTTTGTGCACCTGCACTGAGACCTTATGGACGCACATATACATACCTTTGAGTAAACGTTTAATAACACTTATTCATGCCAAGCTTAGAGATGTCAAACACAAAGCAGAAGTGAGGCAGGGACGTCACTCCCCAGGTGTTTTCTGTGAGCGGGCAGGATATCAGAGGCAAGCTCAGGGAGTGGGTCTCCACAGAGCAGCATGGGCCTGTTAAACAGAGGGATGAATCGTATAGTGACGTCTGTGTGTGCATCCTGATTGGACACACACATCTGATTTTTCTGGGTTGACAGTTTTACTTTTGCCAAAAAAGAAAAAAACTCTACAAAAAATAAATAGAAAACTGGGACAGCTTGGGGATGAGATGGAGGGGTCAGCTTTAAGACTTCACTTTAAAATAAGTAAAGTAGAATTTTTCATGAAGCGCCCTCCCGACCCTTGCTGCATCTGTGTTGGTGCGTTTCTGTGGGAAAGACGTGCGTATGTGATTCTGTAGTCTGTAGTCTGGTGCTATGTGCTCATGTTTGACAAGTGTGTGAAAAAATAACCTTTAGAGAAAAAAAAAGTAAAATCAGTCAAAATTAAGGTGTAGTTTTAAAAAAATATCTATAGGATTACAGCACTGTTGATAAGTTTGAGATCTGACGTCCAAATGTTTTTAATTTCTGTTTTGTTTTACTTCTTGTGCGTGTGTGGGTGTGAATGTTTGTGTGCGTGGAAGATTTAGCTCCTCCTTTTTTGGGCACTGGTCCATGTCGCTCCATTCTTTTGTACAGATTAAGCTAAAGAGAAAAAAAAGAGGGCAAAATTTGTAAAATATTGTGTCTGTGACTCCTTGTAAAATATTTTCAAATTGTTTATTACAGAGAATCAGTTATTAAATAATGTTCATATTTTTCACTTCATATCGTTGTGTGGTGTTTCGATTTTTTACCAGGTGATTTGTTTTTTACAGTAAAGATATAAAATCTAGTTTTAAAAAAAATCATAAATGTGTTTTAGTGGTGTTAAAGTTCAACAGGGAAGCTAGCTTCAGCAGCTGGCTGGCTTAGCTTACCATTAGACCAACAATGCTGTCCTTTATGGATTTGTCTCTAAGGATTAAAATCCCGCAATCAACCACAACTTTAAACCACGTAAAATCAAGTTGGTTCCATTTGTGTTGAGAAAAACGATCAATATAATATTGATGCAGCAGTAAATCTCCTTTGTGTCTTTTGTTTGAGGAACTTCAGAAAAGTACTTTAAGCTTCCCAAATGAATGTTGACCTGCATCCTGTTTACAAACTGACTACACAAAGAATCACATCTCTTTCAACTACATCTTGGTCTAGACCAGTTGCCAGGCAACCATCAGAGACTACATAACAGGTATTGTAGACAGATGTGTTGGATGAGTTGCAGGATGTTCTATTCTTTTCTTTATTCTTTAGTTGATGCAGATATTTGTTTGGTTAAAAACACAAGAGTTCTGCATGTGTGACCCTTGATTTGTGGCATTAGAAATTAAAGATGCACTTTGACCAATAAAACCACAGAGGCAGTAATGTCTAGACATGGTTATTTGTGGAAAAAATGGCAAGTAAGGTTAAAGGTTGCACCTTTGTGTAAAAGTTTAAATGCGAATGTGTGACATTATGTTCTTTACAAGGAGCTTGATGTTAGTCTCCTAGTCTCCTTCATATTCATCCTTCAGACATGAGAGTGCAATCAGGTAGCTGTCAGCAGGGAAGCAAATATTTCCCAAAATGTTTAAACTTTCAAAGGAAAAAAATCATCTGCTGTCATGTTAGATCAGACTTGAGTTGCAGTCATCATTAAACTGTCAGAATCAGGTCATGCAGGATGACCTTGTGGCCCAAATTCCTCCTGAATGAATGTTTGTGAGGCCCCTCAGTCATTTCTCTACTTGTATGCAGCTATGAACTTCCCAGTGTATTAAGAAAGTCTGTAAGAGATTTGTGCCAGGTGTCTGGGTCATCAAGATAACAGGGGTGACCCGCTCCCTTCATCACCACCACGCTGTGATTGGCCAGATTGCTCAGGTTACGGACCGAAACTTCCCCAAGCTGAGTGTCCTGGTCACCGTAAACAATCAGCGCTGGGACCTTGACACACAAACACACAAGTGAATCATTTCTAGAGTTCTTCTCGCTTAAAACTGTTTGTTCTGTGTCTTTAAATTTAAGTCTAAAGGCGGATTTATGCTTGCGTGTCGTCTGCGTCCGCATCACCGCCGTAGGCTCTGCGTAGCTCCGCAGAGGCTCGACGGGCACCTCTTCCAGACCTGACGTGCACCCCAGCTACGCAGACAATTGACGCGGATGTACCCCCTTGTTATTGGTCAGTTTGGGATCACGTGTTGCCAGATATCTGGATCTTGTGGCTGAATTTGTGTGGTGACCACCGTTTCTAAAAACAATAACCAGTGGATCAAGTTGATGAGAGGCTAATCAAATTATTTATTCATTTTCTTCCACAAACTAATAAAGACACTTAACCATACTGAACGCCATTGTTGTTTGAAAATAGAAAATACCTACCGAACTGAAGGTAATCATCAAAATAACTCTGACCTGGTGAGTTCTCCAGCCAAAACCACCCCTGCTGCCACCTTCAGATTAGGAGGAGAAACTGCAACATGACCCCAAAACGACATGGACCCCCTACGCTCGTGTAAAAGCAAACTCACCAGCGTCAGCAACGCCATGGCCAGCTGCACGCAAGCGCCGCGCAAGCATAAATCCGCTTTAAGCTTAAGACATTTACCTCCAGTTTTGCTGATTTAAAAACATAAAACTTCTGAAAAAATGAGACCATAATTTAATTTCTACTAATTTACAGCTTAAGAAAGCCGTTTAAAAGCCAGTCACATCATTAACTTAAAAGTGGAGTTGTGGGGAGGGAGGGCAACATCACGTTTCACCCACTTTTTCAGCATAACAAAATGTAGTAAATAAGTAAATAAGAATAACATGATCAGAAATAAACCCTCAGAAACTAAGATAGTCTGACTTGTAAGGTACCTGCACAGTAATTTGAAAATGCTCAATGAAACCTTCCAGATGCTGTAAGTTGGAGGTCTGTGTCTGAAAATCTCTTATCTTTTTAACATTGAGATGCATTTGACAATGAAACCCATTCTGTGTAGAGTCTTCTCAAGACTTCCAAACGACTTTTCCCATACTTTTTGGCTAAGCTCATCTCTTCTAGAGGAGTCAATATGCACATCAGCAGGATTGTCACCTGCTGAGTTTTTAGGATTTACTGTACACATTTGTTGTTAACTCACAGGGCAAGTTCCTTTGAAACATAACTCAATCTTTGGTCTAAACAAGATGCAAACCATAAAGATGTTGAGTCCTAAATGTCCCACAATGCAAATCAAGGGTGGTTTTTCATCACGTTGAACTACAGGAACTCAGACTTTCAGTTAGTAAACTGCTGCAAAGCCATTAATATGTTGTCAACCTTTACTAAGTTCTTTAAACATACCTTATGTATAAAGTAAGTAGAGTAAGCTTTAAAAGTCTTTTCTAAAACTGAATATACCATCGGAAAACTCTAGCAAGGTTAATGTTGGAATCATCTGTGTCATTGAACTGCATCTAGTTGCATGCTTGACAAGATGCTCTGTGACTACATTCTAGTTAGTGTTGCCTTTATTTGTGAGCAGCAGCGCCAGATTATTTCACCATCTAACAGCAGAAAATTAAAAAATTACCTACACAGAAGTATGAGCATCTAAAGTTTAAGTCATGTTACACAGCAAAACATTGTCTGCATTCAATTTGATCACAATTAATTGTGGGTTTTTTTTTTCAAATATAGATTAGCATTGATATTGTATGAGGGTGCACATATTTTTTTAAAGTAAGTCTGGCTGTCAATAAAATCCAGATGTGAAACACAATATTTCTTGGTAAAGTAATGGAGAAGCAATTAATTATACTTATATCTCTTCCTGCAACCACTAACCCATTTGTTTCTCCAATAAGAGCTTTGTTCATTTGCTAACCTTTTATTTTTTCTCTTCTTATCTAAAAGCACCTTTGCTTTGTTTTCCATCTAAAAAAGCCATTTAAAAGCCAAGGTCTTTAAAAAAAAAAAAAAAAAAGACATTTATGTGCTGGAAAATTTGATTTGCAGCTGCTCAAGTTTTCCTTTAGAGGGAATGACGAGCGCACATGTATTTAAAATTGAAAAAAAAAAATTCAGTTGAAAGATACAAAGGGACACTCAGGAGATCACCTCCTCACATACAGACTCACCTTTACACTTTGATACTGCTCTGCTGTGAATTTGTCAGTGCAGATTGGAGCTACAGGGACATATGCCCGTATCAGGGCCTGGTGCTGTAGGAGAAAAGGGAGGGAATACATCCCACTGAGGGACGGGCTGATCACCACCACTGGGGTCAGGCTCAGCTGCTCACACACCTCCTGGAGGAAACCTGCAGGGGCCAATTCTCCCATAGCTACTGGGGCTTTGGCTGATTTGGACTGACCAAGTTCTGTGGACATATATAGACAGAGAGAGTACAGCAGACTCATGGAGGCTTGTGAAAGAAAGAAAAAAGAGGGCAGCAGGTGGGAATTTAGAGCATTTTATTTTTTCGCCAGGCTTAATCTGTTTGACTCAAAGGTTAAAAAGGAATTCAGACTCACCTGGCAGGTCAATGGCAACCGCACGGCAGCCGGCCTTGGCAAGAGTCTCTAGAGTACCGATGTTAAGCCAGTTTTCTGATGAGAAACGGATGCCGTGAAGAAGTAAAACTGACATCTTTGCTTCTCCAGCTGCAGGTTTGCATTGTCTGTAGAAGAGTGGGCCCTTGCAGATTTCAACCTGCACACTTCCCTCTGTTATCTTTACAGCTGACATCCTGAAAAGAAAGACGCGGAGTATACCTGTTTTATTTCACTATTCTGTCCAGAAAAACACTCATTTAATAAAGTACATTACAAATGTATCTTTTTAAATGATAATTCTAAATGTAACAGATTAAGGAGTTAAAGGAAAACAATAATATATTTACTATATAACTTCTGAGTATTGTATTGATCTGCCACAAAGCAGTGGAAGAAAAACAAAAATACAATCTGTATTTAAAGTAAAGCTTATTTATTTATTTATTTCCTAGCGTTAATCTGTGTATAACAGTATTTTATTGTAAACAGCATGTGTATGTTACAGTTAGCAGCAGTGTTACTTTTAGATGTACATGACAATGATGGGTTTTGTTTGACATAGCTAAACACACTAAAGCCAGTTTTTAAGGGCAACGCTTTAAATCTCTATAAGAAGTAGTTATAAGCAGTTTAAAAGCATTTACATGATGATTTATGCTACATTTGAATAAAGTAGTCTATAGATATTCAGTGTTTTTTATATAGACAGGTCCGTGGAAGCAGCTATTTGATAAAGAGTACTTATAGTAAAATGCTTACCTGCAAATAAATAAACTAAATCCTTAAAATGTTTCTCTCTGACATGTGGGGTTAAAACACATGTAAAGTGCTTTTGCAAATAAAATAGACATCACTACGCAGAATATTTTGTGATCATGAACAGTCGTACTTCATTTAAAGTAAAAAATCTGTTTACTGTTGAGGGGTTAAAAAGTTCGCTCAAAGTCCAGATTAGATCATTTTTATTTGTATATCGAGCTAGCGCTTTGAACATGTTCTCATTCATCTAACTAAGGGGAGAAAAAACAATCCGCTTCTTACCTGATCCGATGATTAAAGTGAGAAATAAAGCAGGAGAGTAAACTGCTGCAGTTTCACTTTAACACCCGGAAAACAGGACGGAGACAGAGAGGCAGAGCGAGAGAGAGAGACGCTGGAAATCCTTCTACTGACGTCTAGCGTCTGCAGGGAAAACTGCGATTATTGTTCCATCTGAGTTTGTGCAGGAGCGCGGACCGATGTGTCACTCTGTACTAATGATTAATAAGTCTATTGATTAGCTGTGTTTGGGGGATTAAGGCCACTGTTCGGATAAGAGCTCAGTATTCGCTTGTAGGTGGTCGTGTTTTATTCAGAATTTTCTGCTCTCTGACTTTTTCTCTGAGGATTTCTAAAACCTTGCTGAACTTTGAGGGGAATTTTTGTTTTTCTTTTCTTTTTTTCTATTTCTGGCAGATTTTAGGTTTGATATATACCATCCAAGCTCGCCACAGAGACAGGACTACAGAGCAGAGATTCAGATTCCATCACGTATTATGAGTTTTATCTTCCAGTGTAACAAACAATGAAACTGTTCCTGCACTGTGTTCTTCTGATTGCTGCTGTGGCCACTGGTAAGTCAATGATTTTAATTATAAATCTACTTAAGTTTCTTTGGCTTGTTGATTGGCTTAATTTGATTTGAATTCAGATATAATTAGTGTGATGTGATTTCAGAGAAATCCCTGTGTGACTGAAACCTTGGTGCATTAATCAACAACAATAAGCAAAGCAGACAGTTGTTTTCAGTTTTGAAGTAAGAGGATAGTTAGGATTGTTACTCTATGACTGTGTGCTGGCAGCTGTTGAAGTACTAGGTTTGTTCAAGAACCAGATGTATAACTGTAATGCTGTTTGAAGCTCTCTCTGCTCCTCTGCTGTCAGCAGCAGAGTCTTAGTCCAAAGGTTATATGTGTGCAGGCTCATGCCCAAATGTTCCATATGGTACCACTGATCTCCTGCACTTCAGTTAAGACAAGGACTAAACATACAGAGACATGGTCCCTGCAGTCAGTATGTGTGTATTATGTTTGTGGTTCTGTTATATACGAACAGGGTACCGGAGTCCTTTGAATAACTTCCAGCGCATGGAGGGCAGAGAACTTGTTCCGACCTCCTGGAACTCAGCTCGAGTGCAAATGTTTATAGATCTGAACCTGGAAGACTGTGCCACTCGTTGCTCACAGTCACTGGACTGCAGGTATAAACCACAAATATAGTGGAGGAGCAGGTTGGAAAATCATCACTTTAAATACAAAAATAGATAGATAGATAGATAGATAGATAGATAGATAGATAGATAGATAGATAGATAGATAGATAGATAGATAGATA
>JBAMHW010000003.1:22466429-22489997 GCA_037177495.1 Rhadinocentrus ornatus
AAGATCTATATTGTTAAGAAAATGATGGATATTGTTGTCTGATGGATCTAATTGTGATGTATACAGAGTTTTATAGACTATATTTCAGTTTTTTATGGACTATTTTTTCAGTTAGAGAATCAAGGCACTTGATTGTGAGAAAGAGATCTGCTTTTTCTTATTTAATAAAGATCATTGGATTTTAACATCATTGTACAGTATATTTAACTACGTATGTTTGTGTGTGATTTGAAAAGAAAGGCAATAAAAATGTATTGCAAAATGCTTAACATATTATTGAGTAGTTAAATCAATAAACATTCTAATTGGACCTTGACCTGTAAGGCTTTCTCACAATGGTCAAAGTAAATGTAACTTCAGCTCCAACAATTGTAAAAAAATCTGTGCCAATCACTGTGAAACTCCCTGTTTGTCTCAGATGGACTCCCACAGCTACTAATGGTCTGGAGCTGAACTACTGCCGGAATCCAGATGGAGATCGTATTGGCCCATGGTGCTACACCACCGACCCAGAGCGACGCTACGAGAGCTGCAACATCCCACAGTGCAAAGATGGTAGGAAAGCTGCAAACAGGTGGATTATGAATGGGTCCTGAACTAATTCAGTAATGTCCTTGTAATTTTGTTGGAATGGGAAAACACCTAGTAATTAGTTGCTCATTAATGTTAGTTTTTTTGTCATTAAATTGGAAATTAATGTACTTTAATAGTTGGATACAGTTAATGAACTAGTGCTCATTTTAAAGGAATATGCAGATGTTTTATTGATTTTCTTAAAAATTTCATTTATTTGCTGATTTGCTATTACCAGATGCACCCACCCACTGAAAGCTAGTTTCATTTTATTCTCAGGTTTGGCAGGCCTGCTGCTTGCTGTGCTCTTACAGCAAGATGGCTGCAATAACAATAAATACCTATCTTTCTATTATGAGTTTCAACTGGTATGTTACGTCCCAATATGTCTAGGGGTACTGGGACGGAACATAAAGTGAGTCGAACACAGAATACGATGGAATCAACAAGATTTAATTAACAATTAAATATGAAATGCAAACAAAACAAGGGTTCCTAATAAACACAAACATCCTGGTTCAACTATTTTAACAAAACAAAAACAGAAAGTGTCCCACAATGGGTAATAAGAAATATAATCCAAACAAAAGGTGTCCGTTTTCGTTCCGGGGTAGCTATCACATAATCAGTGTCATTTATTTTAGTGTTGATGTCATAAGGCACCGAAAAGCGAGCAGATAAAGCAGTACTAGAGACTGGAAGTAGCACTAGAACTTTATCTCCTACCCGGAATTGGCGATCGACTGCCATCTTGTCAAATTGGTGTTTCATTCTTTGTTGAGGCAATTTTAAGTTAGCAGCTGCGAATTCACGAGCGTGCAGTAGCCGCTCGTGGAAACTAGACACAAAGTCCAACACATTTCTCCTCTGAGACGCTTGGTGGTCCAATAAATTCTCTTTTACGAGTTTTAAAGGTCCACGAAGTTTGTGCCCAAACACAAGGTCACTGGGGCTGAATTCCAGTGATTCCTGTGTAGCTTGACGCGCTGCGAAAAATGCGTATGGGAGCCCCTCATCCCAGTGTTTTTCCATACTGTAGCAATATTTACGTAGCAATGCCTTCACCGTCTGATGCCACCTTTCTAGAGCCCCTTGGCTCTCTGGATGGTACACACTGGGGGTGACGTGTTTAATGCCTAAGATTTGGCTTCCCAGTCATCTGACACGGATGACAGCTGTTCACAAATTTCACGACACATGCTTTCAGCCAAACGAAATGCTTTAAAAATTCATCATACGTCTTGTTAATGCCCAAATGCCCCGACCACACATCGTCGTGAGCTAACCTCAAAATGTATTCTCTATACGGAGCCGGCAGAACAATCTGAGTCGCAACGTTCCAGTCCTCATTAGTTTCGTGTAGTGGCATCGTTCTGCATGCTCAGCTCAAGTTGCCTTAGGCGAACCGCTTTGTCGGCCTCGATTTCCAGTTTTCGTATTTCTAACTGGAACAGTCTTTGTTGGGCTTTCTCCTGGGCTTCGCACTGAAGTCTTGCTAACTTCAGCTTCAGTCGGGCGTTTACCCGAGAAGCTCCTAAACTGCCCTCAGACCGTAGAGGATCGAACAGAGGTAGAGTGACAGGCATCTCCAATTTGATCGATGGAGGGTTCCTGAATGAACCGCCCCAGATAAAACGGTGCCCTTCGCAACAACATTTCTTCAACACAACAACCTACTTTTACTCGTTACTCTATAATTCGTACAATGCCAAAATCTGAGGTTCACTTACCTTCCGTGTTTGAGACAACCGCCACACACTTACAGGCCACGCACAAGGTGTCACAACAAAACGCGTGAATATCAGTCATTAAATTACTGAAAAATAACAATAAATCCCGGACGAGCCCCCACTATGTTACATCCCAATTTGTCTAGGGGTACTGGGACGGAACATAAAGTGAGTCGAACACAGAATATGATGGAATCAACAAGATTTAATTAACAATTAAATATGAAATACAAACAAAACAAGGGTTCCTAATTAACCCAAATATCCTGGTTTAACTATTTTACCAGAAGCAAAAGAAAGCAAGCTTAACTTCAATGGTAAACAAAACAAAAACAGAAAGTGTCCCACAATGTGTAATAAGAAATATAATCCAAACAAAAGGCGTCCCAATACGAAGCAAAACGAATAAGATCTCTACTCCCAACAGCAAACTGGTCCACAGTCCAGTTTGCAGGGGAAGGTTGGCAAACTGCGTCCCACTTGCCACAGACGCCTTGATTGTTGTCACTGGTGCGGGTTTAAAGGCGGATGTCCTCGGGGATTGGTCAGCCTTCCCGGAACCAAATAGACTGTCGGCCAGTCCGGGCATAGAAGGGGATCTGTCTGTCAGTCTTTATTTGCTCCGGCTGAAGCTCTTCAGCTAATTAGTCCTCAATCTTTGGTGCTGAGCAGCTGACGGCTGTAACATGGTACAAACAATTTCTTTCAAGGAAGTTATTAGGACATTTTTGAGATATGAAGTAAGGGTTTTATTATGTGGGATATTTTTTTGTTAATATCAAACATGGTTCACTTTGTGTTAATGGCTGCAGAGGTGTGTATCACATGCAATGGAGAGGACTACAGGGGTCAGGTTGATCACACTGTGAGTGGCCGAGAGTGTCAGAGATGGGACCAGCAGCATCCTCACCAACACATCTACCAACCTGAAAAGTATGTGTTCAGTCATTGCTACATCATCTGTGGTGTGCCTAATTAGCCAAACTGAATTGTGTCTCATACACTGTTCTATGGCACAATTTTTCAATTAACACAATTTAAGTCAAATATTCGGTTTGTCCTTTTCCTGTGTGTGTGTGTGTGTTTTAGGTATCCTGATAAGAGTTTAGATGATAACTACTGCCGTAACCCTGACGCATCTCCGGTTCCTTGGTGTTACACCACGGACCCAGAGGTGGAGAGAGAGAACTGTGAAATCAGGAAATGCAGTAAGAACACGCAACGCAAACCTTTCCCACTTTCTCCAGAAGTATATACTTTAGGCTAATGAATGGCCAAAACAATACATCATATCGTCAAGTCTGTAGTTGGCTCACTTTGAAAATAATTGCTGAACACTAGTGCAAAATAATATTTGTTTCTCCAGAATTTGTAGAAATGTTTTATTCCACACCCTGAATTTTTTTCCTGTTTATTTCCCGTCATTGGTACCTTCTGGCAGGGCAACAAAAACATGAGTTTATCTGAGCTGATTCCTTCTAGCACTTAGAGACGCAGAGGGAGTCTCATTAAGCCCTCTAATTAAATCAAGAAATACCACCTTTTTAGTGTTGCAAATTACCTCCCAAATGTGATTTTTTTTTGCTCTGGAAACTAGTGATTTTGTCTGATTTCACAGTGAAATGTGCAGGTGTTTTGTCAGTGACTAAAACTTTTATTTTCCTCGGTGGGTTTTGGGTTCAGTGGAGGTTAATTAAAAAGTATGCCTTTAGCTTCTTTCTACTTAAGCACCCTGTTAAGGTTTAAATTTGGTTTCTGTAGATTTTTATAATAAAGTAGCTCTCATTGTTTTAAAATAGCTCAATTTAGACTAGTCAATACAAAGTTAAAAAGAAAATGAATACAACTGTGAGCCTTTTATCCCGTGTTAATTATTGTGATGTCGTACAGCTGAAATAAATGTTCAAGTAAACAACATGCTGATAAACAGAACATAACTGATTACATGTTCAGTGTTCTCTACCAAATTTCAACATCAGTTATGCAACATGGGCTTTTTGAGTGAGAGCAGAGCCCATCAGGCCAGAAAACAAACAATAAAGTAGTGCCATCTTGTGGTGTATTCTGGGCTTAATGGAAGTCATGGTGAAACAACTGACCTCAAACTTTATTACTATGTATTACTATGTAATGTATTCGGCTGCGTTGGTTTGGTTTTTTGTTAGCAACATAACTCAAAAGTTAAGGACGGATTTTGATAAAATTTTCATTAAATCTTAGAAATGGAATAAGAAGCAAGTTATTAGATTTTGGGGGTGATCCGTATCGCCGCCTAGATGCAGGAAAGGATTCTTTGCTATGGGGAGATAAGGAAAATTTTAGCATTAGAGCTTTTACCTCAAAAATAATGCCCACAATCACTGACTGACTGAAAAAATTAAAATAAAAGAAAGGAATTACAATGGCTCGGTGTAGGTCTGCGCTACCTGAGTGCTTTCGAGTGCACTTTGATCAACATTAGTTGTTTTTAATGTTTGGCTTGACTTTACCAGTCAAGAATTTTTTCTTGTTGAATATATATTTTATTCTGGCTTTTATTTTATATCTGACACACAAAAGATGATCAAACGGAAACAAATGGAGATCACTAAAATGTGAAGTTAAAGAACATTTTGATTTTGCATCCACATGTAGAACACGTTGTTCAGAACTTTTCTAAGTGAAAGATTTGTTTCTGTCTTATCCTGTGTATTTCAAGCACCCATAGTTAAGAGTCGTTTTCTAAATGCTTATACTCTACTCATTATGATTGCAAGATAATATTTTAATTCTAGAGAATATTTCGTCATGTCTAATGTGACAACAATCCTGCATTAATTAACAACAGGTGACACTTCTTGCAGCCATGCATTATCATAAAATTTGTCCACAATTCATCCACAAAGTAATGAAAATGACAGAACAGACTTCTAGCACATCTAGTGCAAGTAAATTATTCAAATTAAGGTTTGTTCACACACTATATCAGTGTTGAGCACTTCTGCATCACCACACCAAACATACTGGGAATGAGGCTGGCTTCTATGACGAGATTCTGAATAAATCTATTTAATCCTCCTTACCACTCAAGCTACTCACCAGAGCAATCCTGGTTTATGTTTTGTACACATTTTTGTTTTTCCCTCTTACTTCTGCTGTCTAGCTGAAGTTCGTGTGGAGAAGCGGCAACGCTCCAGCTTCACCACAAACTGCTTCCGTGGTCGTGGAGAGGATTACCGTGGTAAAGTCAATGAAACAACATCAGGTATAGCCTGCCAGCGGTGGGATGCCCAGTACCCTCATGAACACCCTTTTTACCCAAACACATATGAGTGCAAGTAAGTACTTTGGCCTTTTTCTCTTTTTTAACTGCACTCAGAGATTGAAAATGCATGTTTGCACATAAATATTAAGTGTTGCTCCAAGGAAATTTCATGCAATCTTGTTAGTCCACTTAAAGTTGACAGCAGATGATCGATGGTCAGTAATTTCACAGTGAAATGCGGGTCGCTCTTTAAGTGCTTAAATGAATGTGAAATTAATATTTAGCTCACTTGTTATTCAGGATGCCAGCAATGATTACCAGTATTCCATTTCTTAATTTAAGCTAATTCAGTATGATCTCTACATCTCTAACACAGCAAGTCAAATAATTTCACTGATGTGCTACTTATTGCATCAAGCTGATTCTGAGTTACACGTCATTCAGAGGTTTGGAGGAGAACTACTGCCGTAACCCAGATGGTTCAGAGGCTCCCTGGTGCTTCACATCTGTGCCAGAGATGAGGACTGCTCTCTGCTTGCAAATCAAACGCTGTGCAGACGACATAGAAGCTGAGGGTATGACTTCTCAATGTATTTTCGAGGGCAAACATGATTCCAGTGGGCCACTGTATGGAATTATTTTTTTCCAGATTTATTCTTTTTTTTTTAACATCTATCATTCCATATTTTTGATCCAATGTTCACATAATGATGAGCAGAACTGTAATACTTGTGTAGTATCACTCTTCACCAACAAGAGACTCTGAGAAAGTGTGGCTAAATATTTAAAATTTTAACAATGTGCTTATGCATATAATAGGTTGTCAACAATAAAAAACAACAACATTGCTTCAGTTGAATCAAGAGGATTTTCCCGCAAGTTTCATTAAGCAGCTATTATTGTGCAGAAATATTTGGCAATAAATAAATTTTTATAGAGGAAGTCTAACTAGTGAGTAAAGCAAAATAACAAGATTCTTGGCATTTAATAAATATTCATTTAAAGTGCACAATAAAGCCTCCTTTTTTTCCAGTTGAATCTGTTTGTTTCTTGATATGTTAATGATCAACTTTCACTGAAGCAGCAACCACAGCCTCCCAAATTCTGTTAAAGGTGCGTCTTTTTCCCTCATTAGTTGCACAATAGGATTTGAGTTAAGTGGGGAGGAGGTCCTGCCATTTCTTGAGTTTTGTCAGCTTCTTTTTAGCGTAGCTTATCTGTCCCATTTTGCCACTCTTACAGCCCGCCATATTTCCATGCAGTTATCATGAGTTTAATAATGTTAATGTTTTCAGATTGCTACCAGGAAAACGGGAAAAACTACAGAGGCATTGTCCGCAAAACACGTAAAGGCATCACCTGCCAGAAATGGAACGTTAACACGCCTCACCAAACCAAGTACAATTTTTCAACATATTTATGACACATCTAGACATGTCATTCACATCGACACACTTATTTGATAATATGAACTTCAAGTTATTTACATTTATAGCATTTTAATTGCTTTACAAAGATTTGTGTGATCTTGCAGGATAAACCAACGGACACACCCTGAGGCCAATCTGACAGAGAACTATTGTCGTAATCCAGATGGAGATCAGCACGGACCCTGGTGCTACACCACAGACCCCAAAACCGAGTTTGACTACTGTGCCATCAAACAGTGTGGTAAACATCTCTAATTTCTGTGTCAAACTTCCCCACTGTAATGGGTTTTCAAATGCCTGTTTCCCGACAGGCAATGTAACAATCCTGTTGTTGTTGTTGTTTTCAAACAGCTGGAGAGAAAGTGTCCCTGATCGAACCCGTAGGTTAGTTTGTGAATGAACATGGAGCAAGCTGCCACAAGCCTCCAAAGTTGGAATTCTGCAATATGTCATGGGTTGGGTTTTTTTTTGTGACTACAGAAAAGGTGGAGTTCAGTGAGTGTGGAAAGAGAGATGACCGCAGACTGGTGAATAGGACGCGTATCGTGAACGGGATGCCTGGGAACTCGCCATGGACAGTGAGCCTCAGAGACAGGTCAGTCTGGCAGCTGATTATGTTCAGTGATGAAGAGTCACAACTGGCTCTGCTGAGCTGTGAATGACCTATAACCTCTTTGTTTACAGAAAAGGAAACCACTTCTGTGGAGGATCTCTGGTGAATCCCAGATGGGTGATCAGCACCAAACAGTGTTTCTCCTCTTGGTATTTCAGTGAAAGGGTTATCTGTTTTTGCATTTTATGACATTTCTGGAAAGCAGTTTAATCTATTACAGAGAGTCACATTTTCTTTGAGCAAAGTAACTGCATCTTGTTTTTTATTAAACAAAGGTGACCATATTTGGACAAGAGGGTAGAGCCAAAGGGGATTGTGAAACACCTGACTGGCTAAAAATACAAATATTCTCAAGGCCTGATAATTTTTTAAATATGACAATACTTATTTAAATAAATACTGGCACACTGATGGCGATGAGTAAGTCCAGCTATGACACCATTACGACTTGTGGGGAAACATTTTTTTATCCATAATGCTGAATGAATGCTAGATATGTTTTGAAGTCAGAGCCTACGGTCCACTAGATGCACTTCACCATGTTTTATTATGTTTTATTGCAAGTACCAGCAGAATATTATATTTAGCTTTGTAACTTTTTCTTTACTTTTCTTTATAATTATTGGTAATGAATATTTTATATTGTATATTGTTAATATATATATGTATATATATATATATATATAAAACAGCTACTCTGTAACAGGTGTGATAACAATGTATCAAGTAAAATACTTAGCTTTTAAACAGCTGCAGTTTCATCACTGTAGATCAACATCCCAGCTTACTGTGACTTAGACATCATTGTTTTTACTTTTGCATTATATTCTATGTTTATGCAAAATGTGGAAAGAGTCGTTGTGTTTCTGTGTGAATTTTGATTTATCTTTATCATCAATTGCTGTGTTTTGTATTGACTTTGTGTCTCTTTATCCACAGCTATGTCGACCTGCCCGGGTACTCTGCAATGATGGGAACACTTTTTCGGAATCCAAAAGATGATGAGCCCACTGTGCAAACCATCCCTCTCACAAAGATTGTCTGTGGACCATCTGAGTCTCAACTGGTCATGCTGCAGCTGGAATAGTGTGTACTGTCAAATGACACTTGTGTAAACACATTTGCACAATTTTGAACTAGTAGCTTCTCTTTTACTATGTCTTTTTTTTTGTTTTGTTTGCAGCCCTGCCCAGTTCAACGGCCGTGTCTCTCAGATCTGCCTGCCTCCTGAGCGCTACACAGTGCCCGAAGGGACTATGTGTGAAATTGCAGGATGGGGTGAAACTCAAGGCAAGTATGACCCCTTCGGATAGCTTTACAGTGAATGCACTATATACTGCACTTTATACAGCTACAGTATGCATCAATTCAGATATATGCAAATAAATTACTTATTTAGAACAACCGTCTTGCTTCTATCCTGAAAGTACTTTTGCATCTAAATGATAGAACTAGTCAGACTCTTAAGCAACAGATGGCATAGCTATTTCTAAAATTATTTAACATCTGTTCTCAATCCTTTTGTTTATTTCTCCAGTTCTCTAAGCCCATTAGTTGCTAACATCTCTTTCCTTCTGTTTTTCAAGGTACTGGGGATGAGAATGTCCTCAATGTGGCACAAATACCCGTTATCAGTAACACAGAATGCAACAAATACTTTAGAGGTCGGGTTCGTGAAAATGAGATGTGCACAAACTCTTTCCAGGGTGGAGTAGGCGCCTGTGAGGTATGTATCCATAGAGAAAATGTGGGCAGTTTGAAAGATCTTCCATTTTTCCTTTATAACATACAAGTCTAATATATTATGCTAGTAAGAAACAAGGGGCATTGTGAATATGTAAAAAGTCACAGGGATACCCTTAACACCGTTTTCTTTAATGCCTAATGGAGTCTACCATGTCATGTAAGCATTTTTTTTTTTATAGCAAACAGAATAGCAAATCATATGAGAACAAAGAAATATGGAGCTCCAACCAGAATCTAGTCGGCAGTTTAGCAGAAAGACTGGAAAATTTGTTATTGTAGGCTTTCTCCAAAGCAAACTGCATGTTTGTTTGGTTTTACAAGGGGTAATGTGCATGTGAGCTTTAGAGATAGAGCTAATCAGGCTGTTTCCACCAGCTGTTTCCTTTGCTATTTGTGCTAAGCTGAGCTAAGCTAACCAGCTGCACAAGTGACAGTGTGCAAAAATCTACAGTATAGCTCTCGCTCTAACCACTTTGGGAACCCTCTTCTTTGAGCTTTAGTTCACCAACCAGAAAAGCTTCTGATTCTACAACCTGAAGATGCCCTAAACATCATCTATTATACATGCTACTAATAATGGAACTTGAAAAAAAGAAAAAATCCATTTAGCAATAACAAACATGGATCCACACTGAAGTTTTGAGCCTTTAAAATGCTAATAACATGCATAACTTAGACCAATAATCTGCATTAGATACCAGGAAAGGATGGAAATTGTCCATTAGATTAAAATTCACTTCTTTTTTTTTATCCACATCCGTGTATGAGTTACAGATGTTAGCTAACGATAGCTAACACCGTGTTAACGCTGTTTTACAGTACTGTAAAGTTTGCATCACTTATCAGAGTATTACACAAATGGACAAGGTTGTTTAGTACTTCAGAAATAACTATGACATAACACAACACAGAACCTACAGTCCAAGGATCAGCTAGTGAACTATTAATCATATCTCACACTGTCCAACATAAAGCAAAAGAGCAAAGGGAGAATAGATAAAGAACAGACTCTTCTCTGTTGAGTGGAAATCTCTAGGTGCTCAATCCAAGACTACATGGATTGAACAGCTACATAGTTTTGGCTTACACATCCCATTAAATATCAGGGTACATAATCCTTTTGTCTTAAACCAGTGTCACACACTTGTGCCTGTTCTTATGGAAGCATAATTAAAGTCTTTTCCTTGCCTGCATAAAATTTTACCCTGGATAGAATGCTAGCTCTTTTAGCTCCATTAGGTCAGAAACAGTGTGGATTTTGTGTCCTGAAATGCTTACGTTTGTGCAGCATGCATTATGACAACATCTACAAAGATAAAAATGGTTAAATAGATCAGTAATATCTACTAACCTAATTAGAGCAAAATCTCAACATTATCCATATCTTACAGTCACTGTCATATTACACAAAATAAACATGGGTTGGGTGGAGAGGTGGGTGGACATGGTTCAGACTGCCAACTTGTTCTGAATTTCTGTCTTAGAAATTGCATTAAATTCATAGGTAACTTTTCAACATAATTTTTGGTATATACTTTGTGAATAACACAAAATTATTTCCTCAGAATTAGTTCCTCAAATACTGATTGTAAAGAAATTCTTTGGATGAGTTAAATCACTTATAGCAAAGAACATACAGTTATTTATAAGTTCCTATAAATCAAACACATTCACCATTTGGATAATGTAAGGGAACTGGGTAATATGTGACTGCAAGATGTTTCCAACCTCAGCAGTGACAGTCAGTCATAACAGAGACAAATAATGACGCCAGAGTGTTGTTACTGTGTCTGCAGAGAGACTACGGCGGCCCTCTGGCGTGTCAGAACAGGGACTGCTGGGTACTTGAGGGTGTGATCATCCCCATGAGGCGCTGCGGACACCCGGGGCAGCCCAACATTTTCATCCGTGTGTCTGTGTATGTGGATTGGATCAAGAAGGTCATGGAGATGGCTTAGTGACAGATACTGCCATCCAAAACAGAACTGATAACATCCATCAAAAAAAAAAAGAAACTTGGAAGATATGCACATACTTTTTTCCATCTCTTTGGTATTAAAAGCTGTTAAATATACAAATTAAAGTCTACAATAAGATTTACTATTTGAGTTATGTTATATGTCATTATTATTTAATGAAAGCTCAATTTAGACTTATGAATGCAGAAGATCCTTGGATTACATAGTAGTTTGTTCCTTTATATCTGCAATATATTAATATGTGAACTTAAACTTGGAGAAGATTCATCATGAAAATGTAAGTGATTGTTAAATTTTAGGAACACTTTATAATATGTATTAACTTATCCTGCAAGGACATATTCTATATTGTTATATTTTTATTCATTATTGAATATTGTTTTAATAAATTCTATTATCTGCTTACAATTGCAGTTTCATCAACTTTGTAACTGTTATATATAGTCATCTGTGAAATATGTGGGCTCAAAGGATTAACAAAATTGCTTAAAAACATATTAAAAAATCTTAGCCCTTCTGGGTCAAAAGAGAATAACTAGCTAATTAACCTCCAATGAGAGAAGAGGTGTGTTAGTGTACAGCAGAGTTTTAAGGTTCTGAACATCTCTGTAAGCGCACCCTTTTCCAGAAAACTGTATGCCTCCCTTGCTCTCGCTGGCATTGAATGTAGCTCCTAAATACCTTCTTTGCCCCCAGCCTCTAAAAGAAATCCCTCCTCTGCCTGTCTTTTGATGCCTGCCCCCACCTCTAAAGACATGCCTTTGTGCCTTATGCAGAACTGTATGCGCTGCACATTCTTTCTAGTTCTATAGGAGGATTTTTGTAACCCGGTCCTGATGAGCCCACGGAATTCAGCTTAAATAAACTCAAGATCAGAGTCCAGCCGAATCTCAGACTGCAGAAGGCCACTGAACTCTCTCATACGTAGACACGTACACAATGTCTCTCATGCAAACCCTCCCCCATCTCTCTAGATTATGTTCTGCTCTGGCTTTCACTTGTTGGTTTTTTACATCAATATTTACCACACTGACCTTTTTAATCATATTTTTTAAAGAAATAGAAACTACTATTAAAAACTGAAATGGAAGACTAACTGATAATGGGGGACAGTTTGGAAACAACTGGTTGGTGGTTATGAGTTTGGTGTCATTTTCTTCACTTTCATGTAGTAATATTTATAGTAGATGACTAATCAAATTTGTACATGACTCCAAGCTCTCGGCATGTGTCAAAAGAATTCTGGGAAACTTGACTAAACATTTGATTAATCTTGAGACAAAAGTATGCAAATGTTTTCTTTGTTAGTCTTTATTTTGCAACTTATAGTAATAACCTGAGAAATCATGTGTAGGCTGAAGATAAACATTTGGTGTCTTTGAATTTACCATTCGGGCTGGGCTTTAAAACAAATCTAAATGTAGTATTGTGGTTAAAGTCGATGTTCACTCTGAAACTTTCTAAATGAGATCATAAAACTGACAATGCAAACTGTTTAAACGTAGCTTCATCTTTGTAACTTAAAGCTTTATGTTCTGGTCTCATGCCAGCATGCTCACCTGACATGACTCTATGAGCGGTCTGGCATTAGCTGTCCCTGGAATGTGTGTTCACTCTGGTTCAAACCTTTTCATCTGAAATTATCAGTTTGTATAAATCTGAAAAGTAGCAACAATGATAAAAGCTTTCCTTCTGGTGTAATTTCCAAATGTTCAAAATTTCAAAAAGCATAAGAACACATGATAATATTTAACAAAATAGAAAACATGCTAAGGATTTTATTGCGATCCACTAAAATCTAAATTTCAATTGTTATCAGTTTATTATATTACTTAGATGAGTGAAACTGGAGTGTAAATATTTACTTGTTCTACATGAGAAAACCCAATATTTTCCATCATACATGGACAAACATTTTTCTGCCCTATTACTATGCTATTTTATTTATTGATTTATTTGTTTAGTTACATGCAGTATATAATTAAATAAGCCTAGCGGGATTAATATTTTCTCTAAACAAATGTACACCAGATTGTTGCTCAGCAGATTTTACTTTAAAAATCCCATTTCATACAGGAGTCCTTTATGACTTGCAGACAGTGTGTATCTGTAACGCTGTAGGTGGGGAGATAACAGCAGGGACAATGAGTAAAACCTTTGCTTGAAACTGTGCACACAGTCTGTTCTCACTATGATTTCTACTGAAGCAAACCGAACCTTTTTTCTCCCCTCTTTGGGGAACTCCCCAGTCCCCCAGACCCACTTATTGAACCCCGGAACCAAACCCTTCAATGCCCGTCTTTCTCCCTCTCAAGTGGGTGGTCCGGTGAGCTGCTCGGGGCGGGGTCCTCTGTTTCAACCCTCCTACCCCTCGTTCTTTCTTGAAACATGCTTTAATAGAGAAAGTATGCAATGCATACTGCACTGCCACAACCCCCCACTATACTGCATCTGGGGTATTCGTGACTGGACGTCTGGGGGATCACACACATTTCCGATTAGGAGGAGGGAGGAAATATATATAGAGAGAGAGACAGAGAGAGAGAGAGAGAGAGAGAGAGAGAGAGAGAGATTACCCTTTCATTCCAGCCAATAAGACGGTCGATACACTAAGATTTTCATAGTTGTGCAGGAGTACAAAGTGAACGGAGTCTGTGTGAACCTCCAGGTAAACCTACAAACCGACTTAAGGTAAGTTGAACTTCCTCTGCTCTCTTTCTCTCTCTCCCTCTCTCTGTAGTGTTTGGCGCTGGCTGCATGAGCAGGATTAGTGAGCGTGAACATGGAGCCTATAGCCTGAATGTATACATGTAGGCTCTGTTCTGGCTGGCTGGTCTGAAAGCAGAGCTTTTGCACCTGTGTTGCTTGCCTTTGTCCTTGGTGAAGTTTTTTTCCATCTCGATTTGCCTCTCCATTTCTCCGGACCTGTTGCATTATCGCCCACGAAACCTAAAACATTTTACAGATCGATTGCACAAGTGATGGAAGCAGGGGGATGTTGTTTGGCGAGCGCCGACTTTTACGCTTTAAAACGCCGATGGCCTCGACTGTTGTTTTGCCGTCAACATGTGCCAGTTACTCAACCGTAGTCGAAGGTTTGAACTCACGGCTTCGCTTCCCCGAGCGCCTCGCGCGCCTCCTTTAACGCCGCACAAGAATGTGTATTTATGGTTGCTATTGCCGCCCATATGCAAAAAGTACATTCAGTCCCGTACTTGACTGGCAAACACCGTCAAGTAGAGAAGATGGTGTGCTGCTGCAGAAGTGCAGCGAGGTTGTGTTGACAATTAGAGTTTGGCACATTCCTCACGCAGCTAGACGTTGTGAAAACGACCACCTTGGGACATTACGTTCAGTTTCAAGTAGATATTAATGGTGTAGTTTGTTAGTAAGAATTACATTAGTTTAATTGAGCAAGTTATATAGATAATTTTGTTATAAGCCGCTGTGTGGCATGAGGACGTATTGTTTACCATATTATTACTCGAGGTTGGGATTAACCAAACTCTCCCAAACAACTGTCTTTTTCAAGCTACATGTATCAATTAAAAGTAGTTTGTTAAATAGTTTGTTGTATTACTTAAAAAGCAAACAAACTATAAAAAATAATTACAATAGGTAACTTAAAGATGTCACCTAGGATCTTTTTATGGATCATTGTCACTATTTAAAGCTGATGTTTAGGATAAAACAGATAAACATTTTATTGAGGAATTTACTTTTAATATGAATGTAAAAACTAATAATATTGTCTTAAGACACCTTTTTTTTTTACCTTTCCCCCCCAAAATTCCCAATCCCCCCCCCAAAAATAAATAAACAAAAATAAAATCCCCAGGAAAAAGTGATTATAAGTCATTACTGTTTAGAAATTGGTACCAAACAAACAAACAAACAATCAACAAAACAAAACAGATGAAATTATTGTTGCGCATAGATTTATTCATCATTATTGATCATTTCTGTTAAGCTTTTCCATGTGGTGCTTATGTGTGTGTTCTTGGATATTATCGTCACAGTTGTACAAGTTTCACTGTAACAGTTGTCGCAGCATCACCGTTCCAACAACATTCACAATCCCCATTGAGAAATACCTCACAGAGGGCAGATGGAAATGCAGAGCTCTGTACAGTAGATGCAGATTTTGGATGTCAGATTGAGTTGTGAATATCTGTGCTACTTTTAGTCTCTGCACACCATTCTCATGTTTCCCTGCGTTTGCCAGAACCCTGTTTGTGTTCCGATGAACCTGGTGCCAAGGCTTATGTATGAGCAGTTCCCACGCTTGCTTTTGGAAAAGGTTCCTGTGTGATTCTGAATTATTCTTGTGATGATACTTTAAACACAGACTGAAAGACCTTGTGGTAACTGTGCATAAAGATGATTTAAACTGGCCGATTAAGCTGGTCATCCCAAATTTGTTAAAGATGACTGCAGCTCTGCGTTTAAAAAGTAGTCATTTTTTCCCACTTCTTTTCTCATTGTGATCTTTAGCTCCTGATACTGAGCTCTTCAACTCTTTAAGCCCTCGAGGCCACTGCTCCATGCTTTGATGCCCACACTCTTTGAAGCAGGTGGACAGACGCAGGCATGAGTAACAGTGGGACCAAAGAGCCGTCTCCTCAGCCGAGCACTGCCCAGTTGCCCGAAGAGCCTCAGCGCAGGGGCAGAGGTCGACCACGGAAACAGCAACAGGTATGACCTCAATCTTTGAAAGGTGACTGTAGTCCGCTCTACTCTTGGCCTTTGGTTGTATGTAATAAACTAAATGTTAGAAATTCATAAATAACAACAAAGCTTGAGTTGGTATTTGTAAACAATAGGAAGTGCAGTTTTGAGTTTTGAGACCCACATCTTATCTCTCACCACAGGAGCCTGTTGAACCACCAACTCCAAAGCGACCGAGAGGACGACCAAAAGGCAGCAAGAACAAAGGCCCCAAAACTGCACTGAAGGTCAAAACTGATTAAAACAATTTTTATATTTATATACATGTTCAAACAGATAAATAATGACTTGTTAAAGGAGCTTCCCATAACACTCAGGTGTTGGTTAAATGTTACAGCTAATGGAAAACTAATAATCTTCTCTTCAGTTAGGAGCATGTATTAATCATAATGCATATTTGTTTTACAGTGCAATTTAGAGTGGTACTGTTTCACATATTTTAGAAACACTGTGTGTAATCTAAAGGGGTTTCTGTTTCCAGTGCATCTGCATTAGTTGCAGTAGTGCAGGATTTATGTCTTCAGTGGGACTCTTTAAAGCAGGGTAAATGTAAGTTTACAGCAGAGAAAAGACCAGCTGCTGTTGAATCAATACATTGTTTACATTTCATGCTTCAGCCTGTGGGACAACACTCAAAGATGAATTAATCAACACCGTTGTTATAAAACTATAACTTAATTACTAGAGGCCATTTTACTCTCTGTCCTATGATTTATCATACATCAGTATATTATGTGGTTGAAGGTGGTTCCACCTCATCCAGTCTAGCTGGAACTGTAAAGTGCGTTTAAATCATGAATACATCAGTAATAAAAAATCATATCTTAAGTTTAATCAACTTGCATTAAAATTGGGAAGAAATGCTTTTATTGATGGTGTTGTATCTGTGTGAAATAATTACCTTTATTCATACAAGGTGCATAATTGTTACAAACAACTGGTTCTTATTTCCAGTTTAAAATAATGCAAACATATCTTAAGGTCCATCAAGGGAATAACTTTTTCTGTGCATTTGCAATGAAAACATTGGTTGTGTTTAACAAAAGCAAAATAATGAGGAATATTAGATGTGTGGGGATTTATATGACAGCTATGTTATGTTATGGATCATTTTGTCCATAAAACAATCTCACTGTTAAAGCCAAAATTGAGAGAGTCCAAAACTCAAATAAGTTTAGTATGCTATCAAACATAGCTTAAAAAGTAAACAATATTCAAACTTGATAATTGATGGAGTTTTTTATTGTTTTGCTATAAAAACAATAAAAAGCAATAAATAAATGATAAATTAATGTACTTATTACTAGGAAGAATGATGCAGTTATGCAAAATCCTGGGTTTAAGTTACTTTTAAGCAGTTTAGGAGGTCGGTTGCCTTAAAGCTTCAAATTAGAAGATTGATGGAGGCTGAACATGTCCTCATGCTGGTCTCTTGCTCTGAAAATCAAGTTGTCTTTTTTAAAACACATTATAGAATTTTAAGAATTATTATTATCATCTTGCTGTGTTGTGCGATATTAGGAGGAGTTTCAAGCAAAGAAATAATAATAAACTTTGAGAAAACAATTATTGTAAGGCAGCAGAACTTGTTTAACTTGTTACAACAGGGCAGAGAGAGGTATTTCATATATAAGACTGCCATTAGACATTCTAGTCACACAAATGTTTTCGTTGTTTCCTCAAATCCTACCACACTGAACATTTCTCAGAGGAAATAGATACAAAAGCAGAATAATCCAGAAATATTTGCTCAAATGTGTTTTTCCATTTGATGTCTTAACAAGATTTTACTATTTTATGTCCAGATAGATGTTAATGCATTTGTACTATTTTAAATTTATGTAAACATTGTGCATATTGACATTTTTAGGGAGGATTTGAGCTATAATATACAGAATTTATGTTTAGCACCAAAGAATATAATTGCAGCTGTTTCACAAACAGTCAGTAAATTGACATTAAATATACATGTAAATTTTTCTATCATGACAGTTTAAAAAGTAGCTCAGTAGCTACTGAGATGACTGTTCCCACTCTCCCACAGAAACGTAAAACACTCAGATGAAAACTATGATTAGCATGACATCATGATTAAAATCGTAAACTTTTTCCGTTTTTTGCCTTTTCCTCCTCAGAAAATAGAGCCCATTGGGGAGAGACGACCACGAGGGCGACCAAGGAAATGGGTATGGAGTAATCATTGACACTCATGGATTTATTGCATATGTATGTGCAAAACTTATGTGTTTCTGTGTGCCAAGGCTGTGCAATCCTTGTGGACCAATTTTCCTTCATCTTTAATTGATTCTACTGCCTTTCTTTCCACAGCCCCAGAAAGTAGTTCCAGAAGTGACTGAAAGGCAGCAGGTGAGGAAAATTAAATCTTTAGATGAAGCAAGGGGGGGGGGGGTGTTATTGCGTGTTGTATTGCTAAAACTCATAGAAATCAGTCAAACAACATGCAAGTGTTTCCCATTATGCAAAGTTTACGGTTTATAATGTCACAAACTCAATGGTTTGCTTTCTCCTGGTTAAAACTTCTCCGCTTCAGGTCAATGAAATTATTTTATTTATTTATATGTTTTTTTTCTTCAACAGAACTAGCATATATCAAGTGTTAGATCAAACCAAGGGTGGAGCTACCTTGAGAATTTGTAAGAGCGCAACCTCTGCTTTGGTTAAACAGAAATCTCATTTTGTGTCACACGTTTACTTTCTGACTCAAGTCAGTTAGATGTATGCTGATGTGCAGAGTTGTTCTTGTTTAACCATGAGTTCAACATCAAATAATAAGTACATTCAGTGGAGCTGCAGCCAGAATGCCACTACTTGACTTCCAAAGTCAACAGTGTACAATCTGATGTGCAAACTGTTTCCAGTTAGTTTGTGTGCTTGCAATAGCTTCACTCACTTTCCTGAAGTAAAAGTGCTAATATGGTGATGTAAAAGTGCTGCAAAAGTCCAGTGGATGTAAAAATACTAAGATATTTGGAGAAAAAATAGTAAAGTATTAAATGAATTACTAATTCAGTCCCTCTGACTTATAGATTGCTGAAAATAAATAATCTAAAAGGTTTAGGGGAAAAAGAACAATCCCTTTTTAAGGTAGATGTTAATCCATGGACATTTGAAATGTGCTGCATGTTATCTCCTGTAAAGAAGCCAAAACTTTAGTAACTATTGGTTCAATTTTCAAACTATGTTGCATCTCAGTGGTCTGTTACATCAGTGGTTCTCAACCAGGGGTCCGGGACCCCACAGGGGGTCCCTTAGGCTTTGAACATTAGAGCCATTGTCATTAATGTCCACAAATTGTCCCTATTTTAAGGGGAAAAAAGTAAGGCTATATGTTGTTTATTTAGCTTTGGTTTTTTTAAAGGACAGGACTCAACCAGAAAACTTATGGTAAGAATATCACTTTTGAAAGCCTAAAACTAGAATGGTTTCAGCACTGGGGGGGAGCAGGAGGTCCACAGCATTTTAGTATATGCATGAAGGGGGTCCCTGAGGAAAAAAGGTTGGGAACCACTGTGTTACATCATCCATTTTGTTACAATTTCCTTGCAGCTACTGCAAACCAAAGCCTTGAAATAAATAGAAGTTGTCAGGAAAAGAAGTTATTTTATAATTGTATTTAACGACTGTACTTACATAACCGTACATAACTTGCAATTATGAGGGGTATTTCCAATATGTAGCCCCCTTATAGATATACATGAGCTCAATAAGACGATACAAAAGAAGAACACTACAAACCGAAGTCTCCAGAAGGATAAAATGAAACAAAGTTGAAACAGCATTTCCCTCACGGAGCAAAGATTTACTTTATGGCTGTTTTTTTTTTTGGGTGTGTGTGTCTGGTCTTTTAATTTTTGGGTAACTATAGAGAAGAGACATGTATCTGCACTTTTGCCACTTGCTACCAGGATCCTCAGGTTGTTGCACTGTAATGATTAGATAACAATAGGTTAACTGTTAATTGACTTCACATGCCACAGTGTCTCACTCACGCATTATTCATGCCAGTTCTTCTCTAATAAGCCCTGTACACTTATTGTCCCTTCATTACATACGCAGAGTGAAAGTTAAAGCGAATGCAACAGTCCTTCCTTTGTGAAAATTAAGTTTTTGATTAAATTTTTATAGATAGTTTATCTAACTGAATATTTTGGAGGACTCAATGTTGTTAAACTGCAGTACACAGAAGGGAGTGAATTATTTTTGTTTAGTATGTAGTTAATTTTTTACCAATTTGATGTTTTTCTTTGGGTAATATTAGTCTAAACTATTAATTAACGACCCAAAACTCAAAAGGTCAAAACCAATGAGCAACAAAAAGGGCTTCTTTGCTTCTGCCTTTAAGGTGATGTACAAGACTTTGTGCATTCAGACTTGTCTGCATTGTTCCATCTTCAGTTGTAGTATATGTACCTTACACTTTTGTTAGATCATCCTTTCTCCAACCCTCTATTACTTGTTGCACAACTTTAGAGACAGAAATAAACTCTCCATTGCTTGATATATCAGATATATAAAAAAACATTGTTACTTTAGCAAATTCGTCTGGAAAAATCATGTCTGCACACACTACCTGTGCTTTATGTGAACTGACTTCATGCTGATGTGACGAATTCTTGAAACTTCACAGACAGCGGTGCTGAATTCCCCACACACACCTGCAAACATCCTCTTGTCTTATCCAGTTTTGGAGAAAGTACACCTAGTGTTTCTCAGAAACTTTGGTCTATTTTAGCCATTCGGCTCACTCAACAAGCGAAAGCATTGCACAACAGCTCTCACCAAAGCGGGCCACTACACTTGGTGCCATCTGTCTTATCGCATTTTCCCTGCATAGCAGTTTGTCAAAAAAGGTTAAGATGCTTAAAGAACTGAAACCGTTGAGACAGTCTCCCTTTCTCAGACACACGCACATGAAGGGGAAGAATGAGTCAGTGTAGAGAGGGGAAACCTGATCTAACTGCTCTCTTCCCCTGTCTTCTGGTTTCCTGATGTAACCGTCGTCTTCCTCACATTTCTAGGTCTGATGCCTGGAACTGGCTTCCTTGCACGCAATCACTCAATGAAATTTTAACAGTCATTCTTGTATTATCAGGCTCTTTCTAGTATTGATTCATTACTTTGAGTATCATGAGTCAGTAGACAACAGAATGAGATAATATCTGATAGTTGTTTTTGTGTCCTCTTGTTCCAGGGTGCTTCAGAGGAGGCTGAGGAAGGTCCCTCATCATCTCAGGTGCCTGAACAGGAGGAAGGGGAGTAAATAAGATACCTCTCTACCTACCTCAAGGTTTGACCTCAAGCAAACAGGGGTACAGTCTGACTCCTATCTGTGATGGGGATTCAGGAACACACACTCACACTCAACAACCATGGCAAACAGTAGTTTCCTCTCTTGATCTAAACACACTCTAGATTTGTCGTTACCTTCTTTGTTGTAAAGAAATTCTCCTTTAACACCGGACTTATTCGAAATTTTGTTGAAGTATAGTTCCACATTTTGGGAAACACATTCATTGCCTTGCTTCTTAAGAAGGGGAGCTATTTTAAATGTAGATGGAAATTAAAGGGAAAAAAAAACCAACACTAAATGTCTTAGTCATGAGCTCAGCTGTCGCATCTCACCAGAGCAGCTTTATTGTGCCTTTTAGCTTCTCCACTTTAGCTATGGGACACCAATATTCCAACAGAAGTGGCCTCATATGAAGGTTTGATGATGATGGTGGAGAGCTCTGACCCTTGTGCCTTATCAATAGAAGCAACTTATACAGGACAAGCAGATCCAATCCATGCCAGAAAATGTCCTCAAAGCTTAACAGTCTTGCTTGTCAAAGCTTTAAGACTTTTCTTATTCACCTGTTTACATATGAGTTAAATCAACACTGGCAGCATCTCTATAGGTCATTAATAAAATGTTTTTTGTTTGCTTATTAGTCCCCCCCCCCAAAAAAAAAAAAGTAAAATCAGACTTTGCTTTTACATAGACCACATAGATCTAAAATGTTTAAGCCATACAGACTTTTAATCTTTATCCATTTGCTCACCAGCAGAGCAAGCAAGCTTTTTTCCCTTAAAGTGGAACTATTCTTCACCAATGCCAGCTGTCCTGAACCTCTCAGTGTGAATAGGTGTGTGTGTGTGTGTGTGTGTGTGTGTGTGCGTGTGTGTTGGTTGAATGGAGAGGTGGCAGACTTGCTGGCTAAAAATAAGAGGGGTTAAGAAAAATAAAGGAACTAAACTGAACAGTTTTACCATGTTTCTGTTGTGTGTTTGAAACGTGGCATTTTAAACTGTGTTACAACATAAACAAGGTGTGCTAAAGTCATTTTTGTGAAAGTTTATGTGAAATTTTCATTCAAAAATGAAATATCCACTGTAACATGTAAGTACATTATCCTGTTACATTACCTCCTGTGCCAGTATAACCATGATAAAGTAATATTCAGTTTTTCCTTCTACACAGAAGCTGATTAAAAAAAAAAAAAAGTCCAAACTTATAAATGGATATTTTGTTTTCGAAGGAAACCTTTCACAAATAATTTAGTCAACTACAGTGTTGACCTGTCATTTTACCACACTCAGGATCTCACTATTAACAGTGCTTTTACACCATTTTGAAACCTCAGGTACAAAATATTCAGGAACATGTTATCAACTCAGTAAAAACTGTGGTGCTGTGTTTGTTGTGCATTTCTGATCTGTGTTTGACATTACCAGTATGCCTTGACACAAAGACCTCATTGAAACCTCAGTTAGCCTCAGTTTCTTAATCTCTCATTCTACCTCAGTAACTCTCCAGCAAAGTAATCCTTCACTCCCTCAGAAGTGATACTGTATACAAACACACACATGTAAGAGCACAGCCTTGTGTAGATATACAGCGCAAACATACAAGGTGTTTTCAGGGCTACCAGCCAACACACACACACAGACACACAAGCAGATGTTACACTCCAGTAGAAGTGTACAAAAAAGACATTAATGTAATTTCTTTTCTTTTTTTTAAGTATCGAAAAAACTGTATCTGATGGAAAACAAAAAACTGAAGTGAGACTTTGTTCTCCTGGGAAATAAAATGCAGCCAATAGTTTACAACAACTTGATGAAATACTTGCTTTTTAGAGTGTAGTTCCTTATGAAATACTTTTCTTTTTTTTGTTATTCATTTCTCAGTTTTACTACATCATGTATTTTTCTGATTCTTACACTGTATTGTATGTGTGACACTCCTAACATGACAGCAAACGGCCACAAAATGCTGAAATACATGAAAGTCATGGTTGACATTACTTGGGCAACTTGTGCTACAGCAACAAAACAACTGATTGTACAAAACTGATAGTGTGTTTTATTGCTTATCTACTCATTTCACAGAGGAAGAATGTGTTTCTTCCTTCGGATTTTACGCAGTCTTGCTTTAAAGTGTTCTACTCACAATAAAGTAAATGAGATTTTATTTGTGGCACTCATCAGTTTCCGCTGAAGCTCCTTTCTACTTAGATATATA
>JBAMHW010000003.1:22497375-22507481 GCA_037177495.1 Rhadinocentrus ornatus
ACATCTTATAACATAACAGTGTTTTCATTCATACAATTCAGTCTCTTTTCCTGTAAAATAACAAAAATACAAATGAATAATATTTATAGGATAAAAACTTGTTATAAAATCTTACTTTTAAAAGCACTGATAAATATATATTTGACAATACATGATTGAACTGAGTTACACATGTAGAAATTTAAAAGTCGCTGCTTCAGGAGTGAAATTAACCTTTAAGTTTAAGACTTAACTTAAACATGTTCCAGTTAACATAATTTTCAAACATTTAAAGCAACACTCAAGAAGTTTGTGAACCTAAAAACTATGTGCTTCTGACACACACTGAGGTACATCAACCATTGTCAACCACTGCCCTGAAGCTCCAAGATGCAGCAGATCACAACTTTGGTTTCCAGCCCAGCACACCACGTTTTACTGTTGACAAATGCTTTTTAAAAAATACCGTTTTAGAGGCAACTAGGAAATCCAAGACACTGAAGGAAATGAGAAAAAAATAAAATGTACAAGCAGGACACTGACAAACAAGCATGAAATTGGATTTAATGGCAGAGGATGACAGAAAGATGCAAAGTTAGCCTTGTGTTGCCATGGATAAGTGATGACTGATAGTTTTCTTCTTCTGTGTCCCATTTGCTTTGCTTGGCTCTGTTGGTACAATTGCAGATGTGCAGGTTTCTATTCATCAAAATAAAACAATTAAGACTATTTCTCCCTCTGGTCTTCAATGGTTGTAAATCAGAGGTTTAATATAGGTTGATTCCTATATTAAAATTATTGAAACATGTTTATACGATCTAGACATTTACATCAGTGCTCTGTATCACAGGTTAAGGAAAATAATTACAGCAGCGCGTTTTGGTCCTGTTATATTATTTGTCAGAGACGTAAATGTAAAATATAACCTTGCTGTTTATTTGTTTATTATTTGTTTATTTATTAGGATCCCCATTAGCTTCCACAAAATGGTTGCTAGTCTTCCTGGGGTTCTTACATTAATACATCAACAATAAAAGATACAAAGATCAATATTACACCATGTAATAAAACAGAAACACACAACAGCTTACACTTATCAACAAATAAGTAAAGTCACTCTATATATAAATCAAACAACAATAACCAAATTAGTTGCAAAAACTTAATAAAAAGTTACATTGTGTCTGCCAATTTATATAGGACTCCTTCATTTGTGTTTAAGTAACTTTTTAAAAGACAATTTGTTACTGTTGTGTCTAACGTTAAATGGGAGTTTATTCCAAGCTGAAGCTCTATAACGGACAGTCCTCATCATAACATTTCTTTGTGGTTTTGGTATCACCAAAAGGCTTGTGCTCACTTGTTGACTTTTATGTCCATGGCAAAACCCTAAAAAAAAATTTGTGAAAAAATGTGGTGTTCCCTAACATATTGTGTTATGCATGAACATCATATGACAATATTTTAATTTATTCTCTGCAGTTAACCATGATAATTGTTTATGCAACTCAATTACAATTGTGCAATGTGTCACAGCGGCAGCTGGCCAAATAACAGGGCAGTACTCCAAATGCGACAGAACAAGTGACCTAACTACATCACGCATAACAGAAAATGGAACATAGGCAGGGTATTTCCTTGAAACAGCAATGCCTTTTCCCATCTTTGAAACACTATGATCAGTCTGTTTAGAACAAGACAATAGATTATCTCATTTAACGATCAATAATTTGGTCTTATCCCCTGCTTGACTGATAGTCCATCTAGACAACGTAATTGCAGTGGTATTAGCAAGAGCGTACCTCTGTGTTTTTGTTATCATGTCTGCTTCACAGATGAAGCCTCAGTTAGCCACCTCAATCCCATTTCAAATTAACAAGCAAGTTCCTCTCATGACAATGCTTATCTCTCTTGAGGTTTGGTCAGTTTGTGCTAATTTCACACAAAAGTCTTGCAAGTTTGCAAACTTTTCAAAGGTGCTCTCTTCATATGCAGTCCACAACACTCTTATATGGTGTGAATTACATTTACAATGATTGGTTTCACACATTTTCCACATTCAAATGATCAAAAAGTGCAAACAACTAAAATCAAAAGGTACAAAGAAAATAAGAGAGATTTGAATTATTTTATTTTCTAACTCTGCTAACTCATTGCAGATATCATATTGTATAATGTGCAGCCTTTGTTATTGTTTGGTCCAGTAATGTTACCATACTATGATGCTCCATATTTTCAGCGGTTGCTGTTGAAGCCTTTTTATTATGTCAACAAATCCAGGTGTTTCTTTCAACTGGATGTGCTTCTGTTCCATCCCACGAGTGTAGGGGGTGCCAAAGAGCAAAACATGGCACAAGTGATGCTTTAAAAGCAGCTCTTGTGATTTTTATGTAAACCCAGGAAGCTTGCAAATAAATAGTCTGTTATGTAAGACATTGCAAAAATAATAATAATAATAATAATAATTCTTTATACAGTTGATTGAACTGAAATGTAAAATGCCAACCCAGCCTCACCAGAAATAGTAAAATATAAACATTTATCTACATGTACATCGTTCAGAGTAAAGGCTTCAAAATTGTGAGATGACTGTGTTTTTTAGGCAATTGTTTTTAGCCAGGTAGCACCATGTCATTCTTTTGTTTATTTTTTTTATCCTTAATCATGTGTTTTTAACATCTTAAACTATCAATTGCTTGAAAGTCTGTGTCTTCTTTATGTCATCCACCACCATAACGTGCTTCCTAGTAAGGCTTTTTTTTTTTGTCTTACTAAAAAGATTCAGCCGCAACATTACATTAAGCTTGAACATGTAAAATATGACTAGTAGCGTAAAAAGGACTGCAGTAGCCTGTGGAAGCAAAACATTAAACATTAATTCACATGATATATGGACCTTTTTCATGTAAAAAGGCACTGATAATGCACAACTAAATATCCATGTTTTGTTGTACCATATTCAGTTGTCTTTTTTCCAGGGTAGACCTTTTTACAGCAAGGCAATGTCAAACCACTCTAAGTGCAACAAAGATCTGTTAAAACTGTTTAACTCTAAAAATCTTATATCAAGAAAAAAGAGATATAAAAACAGAAATAAACAGAAATTTCTAAATTAAATATGTTGTTTTCTTTTCTATTCTTCCTTAAAAATAGGGCTTGTATTATTTTAAAATCATAACATTTTGAATGTACATGTTATACAGCATCCCAGCATTTTTTAATTGGAGTTGTAACTCACTCATTAAAGGGAAGATACTCTTCAAATATTTACAGAGCATCTCGTACAAAATCTCAAATTGCACTGGCTCAGCTTACATTCTCTCTTTTTTTTTTCAGCTCGCAGTGAGAAGGATGGCACAAAGGGGGCAGGGAAGCGTAGGGGAAATAGGAAACAGGAAGGGAAATAGCACTAATATCCTCCAGCAGATGAAATAACAAATGTATAGTTAATAAGTGTTATGTCAGACTGAGTTCCCTTTCACATAAGTGAGAACTACATTTATATCTAGATGGTCCGGGTAGATAATGTCCTATATCAATGAGCTGGACATATTATCTTAGTGCATTGCTAGATCTTCTAAAGAAGCACCTTTTAAAGGTTGTATGACAGTGATGGAGGACTTATTGTTAGGATTTTGTTGCCTAATTCACTGTTGCATGGTAATTCTGAAAGATATTGATATGAATGTGCAGAGGATCTGAATTAGAATCTATCGTGTAGACTTTGGTAGGGGAACCTGAACACAATAAACACCAGTAATATTAAAGAAAAATGCAATTTAAGCAAATGCAGTAACTACATTAAGTGAAAATACACACTGCAAATGAACATGTTAATAAATGTTTTTAAAGAGTTTTTTCCAATGCAAAACTGAGCCAAGTTGAATAATGTGTGCGTGTGTGTGTGTTTGTGTGTGTGTTTTAATGGTCTTTAATAAAGCTGACAATGCACATTGTGACACACTGCCACCTTGAGAAAATTGAGGAAAGCTGCAGCCATGCTGCAGTATTAGATAACATCTTGCACTTCGACAATGCATTTAGCAAGATTTTATTTCCAGACAAAGTTGCACATAGATAAGATTTATTAAATCCCTGGCATGTTTGGAAGTGCATTAAAGCGCCTGAGTACAGTAGTTGCAATGGATTAAATAAATATAGTTTATCTCAAAATTAACAGAACAACAAGTAGACATCCATCTTATCTGTCAGCACTAAATGCAAATGGTCAGGCTTTCGCTGTAGAACCTAATCCATTACTCATAAGGTTTTGAATGTAGCATTAGGGAGATTGAGCTTGAACTAAAATCCATTCCTCCAAATGCAGCTCAGGCTAATTGCAGGCCACTGCTTGAAGGTTTTTGAAAGGTGTTACACGAAGATGTTAACTATCTTACAGCAAAATGCACGTCTAATAGTGGCATTAGAGCTAACTCAATCTGTAAATGAGAAGAAAGTGCATGTTATAAGAAAGTGCATGTTATAATACATACTTTACTTAGGTAGGAATAATGGGAGGGTTAATGCATCAGAATGCTTTTTCTCTTATTCATACCTAACTTTTTTAGAGTCCAGTAAAAGGAAAAGAAAAAACAAAAACAAACAAACATTAAGTATATAAACAGATTTTAGTTAAATGTGTTTTTAAAGAATAATATTTTGTATTCATGGTATATTGGCCATCTTTGCCCACATCCTTGGCCACTGTCCGAGCTCTCTCTTGGAGTGATTGGTTCCCATTAAACTCATTAGTCTTTCCAGCTTCTTTCTTCATGTATCCATTTCCTTCATCATCAAACATTTGAAAAAAAGCCCTCCTACTCTCTGTGATCTTTTCTTTTCAAATCTGGCTGACCTGAAACAGACTTAAAATAGGTGAGTTGCTTATAAGGCTACTGTATTTTACGTTGCAGACTAGTGAATTAACAAAGGAAGCAATAAGTAAATCAATCAAATTAACTCTTTATATACCACTTTTCAAACACAAGTGAATCACTTTACAAAAACAAAAAACAGCAACAAAACAAATACATAAAAAATTGTAAATAAAAGTATTTATAGTGTAACACCCAGCTCAAATAATACAACTTGTATAGTAAGGCTAGGCTATACGTGATGCTGGGCCAGATCAAGGACTCGTCAGCTGGAAAAATTAATGACAGAAACACAGTAAATTTAGTTAATCGCTGTATGTATTATACACAGTCACAGAAAACACACAGAAAGATACAGAAAGAAACTAGGCCCAAAACAAAATCTTATAAAAGAAAAAAACACAAGGCTCTGCAGGGAACTTTAAAGGTATGTATGGTGTCAAGAATCAACAAAGTCTTGATTTACAGTTTATATATATATATATATATATTGTGTGGTGTGTGTGTGTGTGTGTGTGTGTATATAAAAGCCTAACTGCTGTGTCTGTGCACTAGGAATAGTCAGCTCTTCTGTTACATTTCACTCTAAACAGCTGTTTTACACATTAATTCACATTATAACCCTTTTTTTTTAACAGACTACTTTAAACAAAAATAAATACCTTCAAACTCATGAACATTTGTACAATACAGTGATACAATCATCAGATGCAATGGACTTTCTGTTAAGTTTCTTGATCCACTTCTACTGGGTTATCCAGCACAGGTTTAACTGCAGATGATTCTCTGACACAGGCAGTTGCTTCTTTAGCTCTGTCGTGTGGCAGTGGAACATTGTGTGAGTTGTGAACATCATATGTCATTGCTTTTTCACAGTTGTTTCTACGGGTACAAATCTAAGTGGATATTTTTCATCATCATCAGAATGAACATCTTCCTTGTTCCTAGATTCTGACGAGTCTTTGGTCACAGGTGGCTTTGAAGCCTCTGGTTCACTGAAAGATGAAAATGCATAGGGCAGCAAGAGGTCTCTGTATAGAGTCTGCAACGAACCCCTTTTAGTCTCAGGGCATACTTCATATACAGGTGGGTCACCAGTGCACGAAACAACCATGTCTATATCAGCTTCCCATTTATCAGCTAGTTTGTGCTTTTCTCTCAACTGCATCTTCTTAATTAGGACCCTGTCACATGTTAAGATACAAGGATAGAGTGTACCATCTTTTTTATCAAATCATAACTTTATTATGCTTAGCAGATATTTTAGCATTTGCCAGCTCATAACTCTCTCTCAGGCGATTATTCAGGCCTTTCACATGCTGTAAATGGGGCATGTAATGGTCGGTAACAGGAAGCAGAAAAGCTAGGTCTACAGGGATCCTTGGTTGTCTACCAAATATTAACTCATATGGGGCAAATCCTGTGACCTCGTGCTTTGTGCAGTTATATACATGTACAAGTGGCTTCACAAGATCTTTCCAATGGGACTTATCCTTGTTATTTAAAGTGTCAAGCATCTGCTGCAAAAGTGTTCCATTAGACTGGATTTCCCTTTGGATGATAAGGGCTTTTTCTTGTTTTTCGGATCCCTGCAATTTCAGACAATGCTTTGATGGTGCGGGATTCAAAATCTGGGTACTGAGTGAGAATGTGAGAATGTAGCTCTAACTAAGTCAAGAGTGCGGTCAACACTATGATGCCCCATGCCATCATGCAGGCCTATCAGTACAAAGTCTCTCAGTTCGCTTGGTAAGACTAACTGATAAGCTGTCCCCTCCACACCCTGTGTCTTCCTGTGTACTTCCACTCTCAGTAAGAGACCATACTCAGTTAGCTCTTTCCTCAAGTGGAGGCAATTCACTGGAGTGATTGTTTCTCTAATATCTGGATTAGCATGTTATTTTGCTAATAGCTTACAAGTGACAAAAGGGGAATCACTGGCAAACCATTATCACATTCTTCTTGAAACTCTGAAGAGACTTAAAATAGGTGAGTTGCTTATAGGGCTACTGTATTTTACATTGCAGACTAATGAATTAACAAAGGGAGCAAACATTTTATCAAATTAACTTTTTTTATATAGCACTTTTTAAATACAAGTGAATCACAAAGTGCTTTACATAAGGGAGATTTTTGTGGAAGTGCATCTGGGATGAGGGCTATTGACTCAACTAGTGCAGCAGAGTGGTCAAAAGGAGCAGAGCTCTAAGCTTTAACAGAGCAAATCATGCCATTCACATATTGCTCTGACTGTCTCAGGTTGAACAACTTCAGTTTTTTCCGTCACTGAAAAGGGATTGGTGGTGAATTCATTAATTCTTTCTTGTTTCTTCTGGGAGGCATGGCCATCAATCAGTTTACTATGTGGCCGCTTGGATAAAGCATCTGCATCTACATCCTACTTTCTGGCCCTATTGTGCAGCTTAAATAAAGTGGTGAAAAGGGCTAACCACCACCTATGGGTGAGTGTGTCTAGTTTGGCTGAATTCTAAATGTATGTAAGGAGGTTACTGTCAGTGACTACAGTGAAGTTGGCCCCATACAGGCAAGGCTGGACTGACCATAGGGCTTACTAGACACTTGCTCGGTGGGCCAATGATGATTATGGGCAGGGCCTTTTTTAAATGTTTTTATTTATTTATTTTTACTAATTGTACTAGTATTCATAATAGTTGATAACTATTGGTACACAACTAGTAGATCGGCCCATTAGTCACGATTGATTCTGGGCTGGAACAATTACAGCCATGGGCTGATGCCTCCTCCCTCTTGGGCCACAGCTGTCAATAAATCAGTCATACACAGAGTGAGGAGAGCAAAATAAATAACAGCAAAAAACAAAAAGGAGGCATAGAAAAATTTGAAATAAGAGACAGACCCTTCAAACAGATGTTGCCAAATATAGTAAAAAAGCACAGATGTGTAGTGGTTGTAGCTATGTTGGAACTTCCTCTTCAGTAGCTGCACCATCTGAAGCACCCACAGGTGACAATGACAGAAGAACATGGAGAAGAACAAAGGTCTCTGCTCTCATTGAGTATGTATCAAAATTTAATAAATCAACAACAGCAACCGCTACCAGCCTGTTTATGTTCATCCAAATAATAATTTCTGTAGGTTGTTGGGTGGGTGTGATGATTGTGCGCACATGTGTATGTGTTCCGAATTACTTAGAGTCATGCGTTTGATCACCAAGACATCGCAATTGTAAAATTCAATGAATATATTAAAATGATACATTATGCTGTCATGAACACCGCAAACACCCTATTTTATCCTTTAGTAAATTTTAGATCCTCTGCATCTTTGCATTTTTAATAAACCTTATTCAAATACCACAACTTCATTTGAATCCTAGTTTGCCCTCCTGCCCTTTCTTAATTTCGTTGCCGCTCTCTACTGAGAACACTCCCATTAAGGCTCCAGCTCCTTACTCACCTAGAAAGAAAATGAGAACAATATGCTACATCAAGATGCAGTTGTTGTTCTCCCTGATCTCAACAACACTCGGTTCAATACCATAGAGATGAAAACTGAAGGACTTAAAAAAATCTGTGGATTTTGCTTTCCAAGAGATTCAAGACACCAAGAAAAGAGTTTAAACTTTTTTAAAAAAAGCCAACACTGATGGATCTAACTTTTCCAGGATGCAAGAAAGACTGACTGAAACGGAACAATACTCCAGAAGATGGAACCTCAAATTCTATGGGGTACCAGAAACCCTCTCCAAAGAAGAAATCAAGGATGAGATTATTAGGATCTGCCAGACCGTCATCCCAGACAAAAATAGACTAGCAGATGACATCGACATTGTGCATCGTCTGCGAAAAAAGTGTGAGAATTATTTTCAGATTCATCTCAAGCTCGGGCAGAGCTGCGAAGGACAATCTCTATCTCAGAGAAAACAACCTCAGGTTTGCTGAGGACTTGTGTCCAGCTGATAGGGAGGCTCGAGCTGCACTTTGGCCTCTGATCAAGGAGGCGAGGAGAAACGGCAAAATGGCCTACTACATTGGCGCACGCACCTTTGTGGAAGGCAAAGAGTTAATCCAGCCAAAAGTTTGAATTCAAGATCTGTCATGGTTGACACACACATGTACACGTCTTCTGTCTGACTGTAATTCATTACTTGTTTAACTAGGCAGTTTAAAGACTGGGTATCTGATACCACCTCGTTCCATCTCCTTCTCTTTTGTTCTGTAATACGCAGTTCATAAAAGTTCCAAGTTACATCTTACAGAAAATGGTAAATCCAGTTACTTAAGATGTTAAAGTAGTTATTTTTTATGTGTTCCCTTTGTTCAAAATTTAAATATGTCGTACATATAGTTCTTCACTAAAAAAAAAAAGTTTATAAAATATTTTAGTACACAACTCAGGGGGGAAAAGGGTTATACACTGACACACTTACCTGAAGGTTATTCTTGTTATTACTTTTTCACTTTGTCTCTATCTATAGGTTCACTTAATGCCAGGGGGCTAAAGAACACAGTTAAGGCTTTGTTTTTGTTTTCAAAAAAGTTGCGTACAGACTTCTTTTTCTTTCAGGAATCTCATTCTTCTGAAAATTATACTGTTTTTTGGGGGGAAATCTCAATGGGGAAATGACATTTGGTTTTCTCATGGAAATCAACATTCAGCTGGTACTTCGAATTTAAAGAATACATTTGAAGGGGATATTCTTTGGTCCAAATGTGATTCAAATGATCATTTTGTCTTTCTGATCATCTCTTGCTGTGATGTGATCTTTATTATCATTAATATATATGGTTATTATTCAAAATCCGAAAATTCACAACTCTTACTCTCTTTAAACAATCACATTAACCCTGGTTTCTCCAAATTTCCCAGTGCTGTTCTGATAATTGGAGGTGATTTTAATTTAGTTATTAATAAACCAACTTGATCGTTGGCCACCCTGACAGGCATCTTCAAATGATGACTTTCTGCAGAGATATAACTTAATAGATGTTTGGAGAGAAAATGTTCCTAATGACCAGATATATACCTGCAAAAAATAACTATGGCTCCAGAAAATCCCATATTGATTTCTGACTTGTGTCTGATAGCATTAATCTAGATACAGTAAGGAAAGTATGTATTTGAACACCCTGCCATTTTGCAAGTTTTCCCTCTTAGAAACATGGAGGGGTCTGAAATTTTCATCGTAGGTGCGTGTCCACTGTGAGAGACATAATCTAAAAAAAAATCCTGAAATCACAATGTATGATTTTGTAACAATTTATTTGTATG
>JBAMHW010000003.1:22512330-22550634 GCA_037177495.1 Rhadinocentrus ornatus
ACAGAAAGGCCACCAACCCCCACATTCGAACCTCCCCCAGCCGAGGCTCGAACCAGCGACCTTCTTGCTGTGAGGCTAAATATATATATATATAATATATATATGTGTGTGTGCATACTAATAATTATTACTTTGTAAACAATAAGAAAACTGCCATGAGATGGGAAACTTGCTTTTTTATGTGCTCTAGGTTCTAAGGTTACCTTAATGCAATGCACATGTAGTAAGTTAAACGTAAAGGAGATTACCCGAACAGAATAACAGTTGAACCTCTAGATGCTCAAAACACCCCAATCGAAGGTTCTCTCCCCGTCGCTGCTGCAGCGTGGGGTTTCCCAGCGCCGACTGCAGGGTTACCGCGCCCATTTCGTCGGTCGATGGCTGCACGAGACTCTTACTACGGACAGGACAGGTGCTGAGCTTTGCAAAGAAGAAAGAGCAGGCTATCTTGCTTTTTGAGATATAGTGAGTTTTAAATGAGCTGTTTTGTATGTAAGTGAAGTGTCCTCATTTCAAGACTAGTGGGTGTGATTCCCCCCACCCCTCCCCTCTCAGCCTGGTTGTCAAGCTTCCCAGCCGTAGTTTAGCCTGCGTTCGGGGAGGGCTGCTCCTCGGAAAACTACACTAGCTGGCTTAGCTAGTTAGCGTTGTGGTATTCGTTGATGCGTGGATCAGAGGAATACGCCGTCTTTTTTCCAGTCAATGCCAAAACGCAAAAACAGGCGCAAATTGAATCAGGTAAGACGAAAAAAGAAACCATGTTCATGCTATATTACCACCTTTTTATGGTAACTGGTAATGGCATTAGCTGATCAATTGTGGTAGAATTGGACTGCCCGGGGGTGGGGTAGCAAGAGCTAGCTTCCTAGCATTAGATATCAGCTGTTAGCTAACGTTAAGCTGGCTATTTTATGTTAAACAAGTAGCATAGGTACAAGAATGTTTGCAACAGTAGATCCAAGCACTTAGCACTGACAGCGAACGAGCAGATTGTTGTAAATCTCCACAAAACTTGCATCTGTTGACTTAGTACAGGGTTATTTCTATTAATTTAAACGAACGGGTTTTTTTGTGAAAGAAACTTTAATGTTGAACATCTAGACTGTTCTCATCGACGGCCCGGTGAGGGTGCTGCTTGGCCTAAATTACGATGCTCTCAACTATAGGTAGTATAATAATAATGTAAACACTTCAAGCTTCAGTGCTTGCATTGTGTTGCACTTCAAGTTTTACATGTGAAGATGTTGCTGTCTTGATGACACTGGATTGGGCTGAAACAGTAAATATTCTGTAAGCAAATTTAACATCAGATTATGGTAATTGGTGACAGCTGAGCATCTGGCATCACTAGCTAACCTAGTACACTTTTTGTTTGTATGTGTTTATACATATATTTTTCAAAGTGAGGACGCTTTTAGGGGAGTGAGTTATTGTTGCCGCGTTACCACCCTGTTTTTACAAGCCGAGCAAATAAGTTAGCTTACTGCCACCTCCCTGCAACAAAACGGGCGCACCGGTCCAACGCCTTCATTTATGATAGTAACGATAGTCATTTATCTAGAGTCAGCTAATTGCTATGTATACAACAATGGGTGGTAAAACACTATTCATTTTATGAAAAAGCCCTAGCCTCGGTTATTGCATTTGCTGCTCCCTAAAGTGAAACAGGCCATCGTCGGCCGACCTTGCAGTTTTACAGGCATATGTCCACTACAAGATAAGGCAACCAGGTAAATATACTGGTACGAGGTAATTAAATTAACTGGGCACCGTTGTGTTTAACGAGATTGCCCGTATGCAAATAAGTGGATTAATGCAGGCCAGTCAACAAACATGTTTCAAGGTTTACCTACGGTTGGCTTTGAAGCTAACTACATAGCAGTCGTTATAATTGCGGAAGAGCGGCGGGGTCTTCCCTAAAGTGACTCGTTCCGTTATTTTACATCAGATGATTTAGTTGGACTTGCTTGGAATTTAATTTAACGACTTTTAAGTTAAAATGAAGTTGGTTATATTACAGATATTGTTAACGCACAAGTGAAATAGACAATAAAATGACTGTGTACATTTCTTTGCTGAATACCAGCCTTGCCCTGCCTGCAGGCCTACGCCGTCAAGCCTGTTAGCATAGCTAACTAGCAGACAGTCGTCTGCAAGATGGCGTTTAGCTGCATCTTCCCAGATTTCATCAGTGCATATAATATTATTATATTAACTAATTATAAACATTCAGTAACACTTAGTCAGATCTTAACGGTCTGGTCTTCATAATCTTACCACGTTATTGCGCAGAAATAACGAAATGGCATTGCTAAAATGGTCTCTAAATTAAACAAATGGCAACAACAAACTAAAACAGCTATCTGGCAGCTATTCAAATACAATGCAAATTATGTGATTTGATTGTACCAGTGTAGTACGCAAATCACAGTGCTGCAAATGGCATCTAATTTAACTGCCTGTACAGTGACAACAGTGTTAGATACACTTGTGTACAGCAGTCACTTAGAAAATATATATGAGAGTCCTGCCGCCGTTTTTGTGCTCTTTTTTTGTCTTGCACACTCGTTGGATGAAGGATGGTTAAGCTGTTAACATTTGTATCATGTATCAACGGTGTGAACATTTTTTAGACTGATTTCACACAATGAATATCAGTGTTGCAAATTTTTTAGCGACTGGTCACATCTGAACACTTAAAAAAAGAAAAGGTTTGTATTAGGTAGTGACTTCACTCGCAGCTAAAATCCAGGCACTTTGCTTTAAAAAAGTGCCTGGATTTCTTGTGTATGTGAATGAAATACGATTAGACTCATCCCTTTTATGATTGTGAATACACATTTTTTAATGCCTGGAGTGGCTTTGCTACTATGCTACTATGTTAGTGGGCATGGATAGGATTAGAGACTCATTGACTGAGGGTTTTAGCTTTTAGGATTAAAGGTTTGCTCTGTGATATTGCTGGTTATGGCTTTTTCTGTGATCCAGCTTTAAACCTATGAATTATTGCATTATCATAGTTAAGCAATGAGATAAGCCAGCTTGTCCTTTGTGAACAGATGTTTATTTGCCTTCTGCAAAATACGCTGCTTTTTATTTTTCTCTCAGAATTATCTGAAAATGTAAGAGACACCTTCAGAAGTAGCAGACACACTCAGCCCTTAAGGGACTAGCAAGCTGCAACTTCAGGCTGTTTGCCACTGCCCATTGTTTATCATGCAGTCAGCTGACACCGATCAGGCGCTTGGAAAGGAGAAGTAATAACTCATAACTCATAACTGTAAGCATCCACAGAAGTAAATGGGAAATTTTATATTGATTTATTATTTTAAATAAAGCATATTTAAAACAAGTTTTATAACACTTTTCAAGGATGTCCCACGTTAGTATTTACCATTGCTTTTTTTAAGTTTTTGTATATGAAAAAACTTTTGTTACCAAGTGTTAACTGACTTGGCTGGGAGGTTGGAACCTGGGGGTGGTGGCCTTTCTGTGTGGAGTTTGCACGTTCTCCCCATGTATGCGTGGGTTCTCTACGGGTTCTCTGGCTTCCTCCCACCGTTAGGTAGTGAGTGTGTGAGTGAATGGTTGTTTGTCCCTATTTGTGTTGGCCCTGCAATGGACTGGTGACCCGTCCAGGGTGTACCCAGCCTCTCACCTGTCTCTCACCTGTTTAAAAAAGCTGGGATAGGCTCCAGTTTACCCGTGACCTGCAATGGATTAAGTGGCAGATAATGAATGAATATTTAGAATTTCAACTGAAGACCAAAGTGTTATTGCAGGGTTCTTTTAGGTAAAATATTCCTTTTATTATTATTATTATTATTTTTTTAACCCCAGTTAATTTAATTTTGCTGTCTTAAAGCCGCAGTGTGTAAGAATTACTCCCTCTTTCTCACTCTCTTCATCAGATGTTCTTTGAGTCTGCAAGTCACAAAAACCAATTTCATACGATACCATTAGCTATTAGCAGTAGCTTGGTACTATATACATAGAGGGCACGCTTGTAACTTATTGGCATGAAAAAATAATAATTCTGACGTTTTATATAGCAAATAACAGTAAATATTCTGACTTAAACGGGAGGATAAAGTAGTTGCTGGACCACCCTGCCCCGTTTCTAACATAATGCCAAAATAAACTTCACTGTTAGATTGCATTACCTCACCTATCCAGCAGAAAGCTGCAACCTCCACGTTTGCTTTAAAGTTCCTCTCCTTCATCAGCTGCCTCCATCTGGTAAATACTTCACCGATGTACACCCTTTTCTCCCGGTTATTATTTCTTTTTCTTTTCTTGTCTTTTTTTTTTCCATCTCGCGGGCAAAGAGTGTAGAAGCTGGCAAGCTGAATCACCCACGGTCTCTTGGCTTGACACCCCCGCGCCTCCCCCCGAAACAGTGGGGACTCGCAGGTAAAAACGCACAAGTCTTAACAAGTTTGTTCCCATATCGGCTACTGTATTCAAAGATGGTGATGCAACATGGCAGGCTCCAGTTGGGTGCACCGCAACCTATGTATTTATAAACATCTACTTCTAAGCTACGAGGACGCTTTCATTTGGATGGGATTGTGATTAGACTTTGGTAAAATACGTATTTATGAAAGCAGTTCTTGATTTTTGCTAAAAAAAAAAAACAACCCCAAAAACCCAAAACTTGAACAACTACACACTGTACCTTTAAACAACTTTTAAACTGAAGTGAAAAAAAATTCTTATGCTTAACATTTTTGCTACATTTAATATATTGCATATCTTGCACACACTGAGCCTTATTAAAGCCTCTACACAATTTAAATTTATAGATTAGTTTAAGAAAATTTGAAAATGCTACTTTGTATTTAAACAATAATTTCAGATGTTCTTGAGATAAAAATGCTATTCTGCTGTCACATGATGATGCTGAAAAAGAAAATGCATGCTATGACACATTTATTACAAGATTAATGAGTGTAAGAGGATAATATGTGTTAAAGGTCAACCAATCAGCCGATCTAAAAGATGATGTAGTCGGGTAGAAAAGATAATCGGTATTGTCCTACAACCTCCGGTGGCAAAGGTGTACTGAATTAAATATATTGGGTAAGGTTTACGAATCGGGGTTGGGTTTCAATAAGCTTTACTTCTCCCCACTGCTTTTCAAGTGTCGAAGTATAATTCTTATTTTGTAGAGCCTGATTTACGTCAATTTTGGACTCGACAGTACAGCTCTTGTTTTGTTCTGCATCTTCTGTTTTGCTCTTGGAACACTATCTGCTTTGGGAGAAAAAGAAAACATAATTGGTAGGTCAAGAATGTTTTCTCTGGGTGGTAAGTTTATTGGGTGTTAGGGCTGTGCGATTAATTGAATTTCAATCACAATTACGATTTGGGGTTTCAACGATCATAAAAATAAAATGGTCCGATTATTTTGCTCCTTCGCAGTTTACTCTTGTGCTGTTTTCAGTTGCAAATCGAGCGCCACTGGCATTGCTGCGCTGCGCTCTGTTGCAGACTCCTCCCACAGCCCCAGCCGCTTTGGTTTAATTCAACTCGAGATGCAAACACCTCTCAAGTTATGGGCTGGACACACGGGAGGCGACGTCGCTCCTTCTCCATGAATTTTCTATGGAACTTGCGCAATGATGGGGAAATCACTGCCCTCCTCCAGCCAAGCGACAGGCGACATTCGTGCATGTGAAATGTTGCCCTTATTCATGTGGACGTGCACACGGGGGCTTACGACACAACACAAGGAAACAGTAAAATGTTCAATTTTGTAAGTCGTGTCAAAATAATCCACCAAAGACACAGAGAGATAACAAACGTTATAAACAAGCATGATGAGTGTCATGAGGGTGTTGTGAAGGACGTGGCTACAGTCCAATGTTTCGCCACCCATACGGACCTGTAGTCAAGCCGCACCATAGAGCCGTATGTGACGCGGATTTCAATGTAAAAACGTCTCATTTATTCCAGATCACACTGGGCAGAACATAACTGCTGCTGGTCTGAGACAAACAATAGCTACTGGGACCTGGTGGAAAGAAACTAGTCTGTATTACCACAGACACCGCTTGGGCCCCCCATGGCTCTTTTTCTTTCTCTAATCGTGTTAGATAATCAAGATCTCAATTTCAAATATAATCAAAATAATCGTGATCAGCATTTTTCTCATAATCAAGCAGCCCTATTGGGTGTGCTATTTAAAGCATATTTGGAAGTTATGTTTTTATCATAATGAAAGGATATTACTTTTTTTTTCCCTGGGACAATAGTTTGACACTGTTCTTCAGAGTCCATATAAATAATTTATTTTTAAGTCAGTGTCTTGTCAAGAACATATTTTAATGGAAGGACTATTTTCTGTTAAAAGCAGAATAACTTTGTGACATTATAAATTGGATGTATTAATTTGCTTTAATAAATTAGACATGATGTACTTTAAGAAATGTTCATTATCTGGGCCTGCACTCGTATCATGGCATGAATTTGAAAAATATATTTTATTAAAGGAACTTTGAGAGGGGCCCCAGGATTCTGTATTAATATAAGTGGCTTATTGATCACTTTTCAAAAATTCAGAGTATCCCAGGGATTGAGGTCAACAGGATAATGCTAATGCTTTTTGGATCAGTAGAAAGTCACGCCTTAACAGGATTTGTCTGGCAATCTGAATTGTGTGTCAGGATTACGTTGGTGACATTGAGGTGAGAATTTAAGGTTTAATAATGAAATGTAAAATGCACATGACATAATTTTTATCTTTAAAATGCTCTTGAACTACTGCCATTATGTCAGTTTCATATTTATGTCATATATATTTTTCCTTCTTCCTAGATCAACAAGTGCCCTGGTAGCTGGAGAAGGTAATTATAAAAGCAAAGTAAAATGAGTGAACTGGACCAGTTACGCCAAGAGGCAGAGCAGCTCAAGAATCAGATCAGAGTAAGTAACTTAGGGCAGTTCCTTCATTAAGCATAAGACAGTTGGTTATGAAAAATGTGCTCAATTTGTTTCAATTTCTTCAGGATGCTAGGAAAGCATGCGCTGATGCCACACTATCACAGGTATCATACAGCATGATGATCTTTGTCTTTGGTTCAAAAATTTAATTGTGGCCTGAAATTAACCAGAATATGTTGTACTTTTTAGATCACAGCTAGTATTGACCCCGTCGGGCGAATCCAGATGCGAACAAGACGAACACTGCGGGGTCACTTGGCTAAAATCTATGCCATGCACTGGGGATCAGATTCAAGGTATACTGTGACTACCAAAACACCAATACATATAACTCTTGGTGCATAGGAAGATGTTCACTTGCTAGATTGTCTTGCCACATTTAAAATGTCAAAATTGCCAAAACTGAATTTGAGTCTTTCTCAACCAAGTTCCAAGTTCGCAATCACACTGCACTACTCAAACGAATGGAACCTTTTGAATGACGTGTTGAAATCCCTGCCAGAAGCGGCTCTACATCAAAACTTACTAAAGCTCAGATACATGACAAAGAAAACTCTTCTATTGATGCAGCAACAACTTCAGTTTTTACCACATAACAGAAAAACAAGAAGCTGTATCAGATCCTTGCAGTTTTAGGTTGACCATATTTCTGTCAGAACTTTTACCAAGTTCTTCCATGTCTGACCCCGAGCCATTTGTCGGAGCAAGAGCTCGTCCCACACGAGTAATATTAATGCAAATAATTGTTGTTTACCCACAATGCCGTACGCCAAAACCACAATACACCTTGCTTTGTAGTCAACTTCCTGTATTTGGTCCACTTCAAGCAAACAAAAATTCTCATTTGTAAGCAGACCTAGTCCTTTTTTTCAATCTGAATCAGAGAATGAAGCTGACTTTCCAAACAAACAGACTAGGTTTTGATTTAAAAAAGGCTGGGGTGAACGCACCCTTAATTTGGTCTAAGTTTTTTTTCTTGTTTTATATATCTGGATTAAAAAATTAATAAATAACACTGTTGTGTAATTTTTTTGTAGGCTCTTGGTCAGCGCTTCTCAAGATGGCAAACTCATTATTTGGGATAGCTATACCACAAACAAGGTAGGAAGTTTTTTTTTTTTTTTTCTTTTCCCAGATGGTTTACAGCAATAATAGTTAATCTGCAAAAAAGAAAAAAAAGTTTAGATTTGCAAATAAAGTTGTCAATGCCTCTGTGCACTGTACCTGGAAATAATATCCTGGTAGGAGAAACACTACACTTGCATGAAGCAATGCTGTCCACCTGGAAGATAAAGGTTTGACAAGGTCATACATTCAGTGTATTTTTTGAGTTATTGAGAATATTTTCTGCTGGAGAGAGCTCAAATTGGTGCAAGCATACCTTAATGCATATAGGGGACTGCAGATAGAAACGCTAATCATTTCATCCTTTGGTAAATGAAGCTGCATCAAGTACCACTAGAGAGCAAATTTTTGATTAAAATACTGTATTGTATCATGTTCAGGCAACATTTTACAGGATGCTGCCTGCTATTTCTATGGAGCACTGTTTTCTGTTCCTATCTCACTTTGATTTTTCATAATTATTGTGTTTGCTCTAGCAGGGATGATGGTATGATTTAGGCTATTTGAACAAGAAGAAATGTTGCACATTTCTCACTGCTGTACATGTTTCGGTGCGCAATTTAATCTCCCTTTAGCAGCACTTGTAGCTTAGTATTCTTTCGTCCAAACTAGCGTTGTCAAAAACATTGATCTTCAGATACTAATTGACTGGAAAATTTTGTACCTAGTTATATTAATTTGCAGGCGTACCAATAGTTAAATGCCACTTTGGCGTCTGCTGGCTCACAGAAAAAAAATTATCTTCTACCCATTTTAAACAGGCATTGCAGCAGGCAGCCCCACCCCTATAGCTTCTCACTGGAGGAGCTCATTGTTTACTGTGTTGCCTAATTAGCAACTTGTCACTATAATTGGTGAGCATTTAGACCTATATAGCGACCCTTTTTATAAAAAACTAAATAAAAAATTAAAAAGCAACTAGCGACAGATTTATTGACTTTTCTGGTGTTTCTGGAGACTTTGAAACTGCCGTGAAAACACTTAATGTTTAGCGCTCTTAGTGAGTTGCGGATGCTACCGCAGGCCCCACCCCTGTCCAGAAGCACTCAGCAGAGGCTCGTCCTTGATCTGCAAGAAGAGCAGGAGATGAAGAGGAAGAAAATGAGACTTCTGATCCATTATCAGCCTAAATATGAAATGCGCAGAACAGAGTGGGTTTAAAAAGCGTTTGTTTTTTTTAATTAAACAATTTAGTTAAAAAAATGTAAATAATCTTAGTTTGTTTTTCTGTTTATTTGATCTCATCTCAAGTATTTTCTATTCTGTATGTATAGTGTTGTTCTATAGTAAGAAAAAAAAAAAAGAAAACTCCTCCAGTTATGTATATGCTTTGGTTCACATCAAAAGATGAATGTCTAGCCTATTTCTATTTGCTTGTAGTAGGTTTTCTGCAAGGACCTCAGTGTTTGGTTGTTCTGAACAGCTGCCTAGTTGCTGTTGCATCTCTTATGACATAATGGTGCTTTCACCGTGTTTCATTGCAGCTTGATATTAGCAGGTGAACTTGATAAATAACTATTTCTTAGAATGTGTTTTGAGGTCTGCTTAAAGAATTTGTTTGCTTCGTCAACTCAGAGAATCTATTCCCTCAAGGTCCTTTAAATGCTATTTTAAAAGCCATGTCTTTTCCTCAGACTGTTTTTTTTTAAAACTGCTCTACCATATAGGCCTAATTAATGAAGAGCACCTGATTTGATCACCTGATCAGGACTTTTTTATAACGTCTGTCCAGTCAATTTAGGAATATTTTATAAAATTTGAGTAAGACATAAGTAATGAAAAGATGCCATAGCTTTAAAATGGACTATTGGATTATAATATACTCATTGGAATGCTTTCCTGTTAGAGGTATAAGTGGGTATAATTAGGCCTGCCGAGATAAGCAATAAGTCAATTAATTGCACGATAAGAAAAAATGAGGGCAATAAGTTTGTCGGCTGTGTTTTTTCTTTTTTTTCAATCTTACTTTACTATAGACTGTATAACAACAGGTTTCACTATGGAGTATCTCGACTGAACGCTCTCGTTTCGTGCGTAGTGATCTCTCTAGTCTAGTGTCATACTTGACAGCAGCATGTTGCAGCTGACTGCAGGCACGAGACCGTGGTGAAGCACCTGTGCGAGCCGATAATGCTGCATTTGTTTGACAGGGCTGCCAACTCGCGCATCGGCCGTGAGACTCGCACACTGAATCATGTAAATAAGTCGAATGGAGAAAAATAGCTGCGAGCACTTTCTCATTTATTGTATTTTTGCCCCCCACATAAAGGCAGAACACACACATGTAGCCTACAACGTCAGTACAAAGCCCCACTTCCTGGTCTACCGTAATAACCCCCGTAATGCGCAGACATATTACACAAATAGAGTCAGCCTATATACTACCCTTTGATAAAATACACATCAGGAGGAATGCCGGCTAATCGAGAGGTTCGTGAGGATTCCCAGTGAGCCGCATTACTTTTGGACCGGTGTCCCGGCATAAGTGGAAAAGTGCAGCAGCAGCCCGACGCAGCAGCGTGGTTCACTCACCGCTCATAGATCAGTCTGACACGCAGTAATGGGGGGAGATATTTCAGCTTCACAAACGATAGTACATCATTTTCTAGTTGTTTTTTTAATACAATGGTACTAACTGTCAGTTTTGCCGTTTTTTTCTGTCTGAGCCCCATGTTTTAATATTTTTTTTATATATTTTGTAAAGGTCAATTTTGTTTACAGAACAAAGACTTTATTATCCATCATACTTATTGTTTTTGGTTGTGTTTGGTTTTCATTCATTGTTAAGGAGACTGAGAGTCTGTTCTATTTACTGTTTTTGTTTTTATTTAAAATTTCTTCCAGTTCCAGTGTAAAATGTTCTGTAGAAATGAAAGTTTATTGATCTTTGAAAGGGTGTACTTGCATTATTATGGCATTAGCATTATATTAGTTGAAAATGGTCTCAAAATGACAACATTATCACTTTGCGCACTATTATCGCTTATTGCAATAATTTCTGAGAATCACAGCAAAATTTGTTATCGTGACAGGTTATCTATAATGTCCATAGAAAGTATAAAATCTGATCTCTCTCCCTCTCTCTCTCTTTCTGTCTCTCTCTCAAAACAGCCTTTTTATTTAAGAAAGAGGGGAAAAAATAATAATTTGTGTTTGTCACTGTGTGTTACAGGTTCATGCCATTCCACTTCGATCTTCCTGGGTCATGACTTGTGCATATGCACCATCAGGAAACTATGTGGCCTGTGGTGGCTTAGACAACATCTGCTCCATTTATAACCTGAAAACACGCGAGGGGAATGTTCGTGTGAGCCGTGAGCTCGCTGGACATACAGGTACACGATTTGTTTTCAGTGGCTTATAAAAATAAATAAATGTAGTGAAATCTAGTCTCAGTTTCACATGGCACTTAGAGAGGCATTGCTTTCCCAATAAATTTTTATCCTTGGAAAAATGTAAAGCTAGATTTATATAACCATTGCCCATCAGTGACTAAACTTTTTGTTTTAATGAATCACAGGATACTTGTCCTGTTGTCGTTTTCTTGATGACAACCAGATTGTTACAAGTTCAGGAGATACCACTTGGTGTGTAAAAACATTACCTACACTAAATATCTTAAGTTATTATCACTTCAGCATTTTTGTGCACAAGTTAAGACGTTGGAGAAATTAAAGAAATGTCTCTTTAAATCTTTTATTTTATTTTACAGTGCACTTTGGGATATAGAAACAGGCCAGCAGACAACCACTTTTGCTGGACACACAGGTGACGTCATGAGCCTGTCTCTGGCTCCTGACTCACGGTTATTTGTCTCTGGTGCTTGTGATGCCTCCGCTAAACTCTGGGATATCCGAGAGGGCATGTGCAGACAGACGTTCACTGGTCATGAGTCTGACATTAATGCCATTTGTGTAAGTTAAACACAGAATCATAATAATAACCATAACTCTTTGGTTTAGTTTTGGGATGTGCTTTTATACAGACAATTTCTTTTTTTCTTTTAATGTGCCACTGCAGTTATGCATTAATATTTCTTCTTTTTTTTTTTCCAGTATTTCCCTAATGGGAACGCCTTTGCCACAGGCTCTGATGATGCCACCTGCAGGCTGTTTGATCTGCGTGCTGATCAGGAATTAATGATCTACTCTCATGACAATATCATATGTGGCATCACCTCTGTTGCTTTCTCCAAGAGTGGCCGCCTTCTTCTGGCAGGATACGATGACTTCAACTGTAATGTGTGGGACACACTAAAAGCTGACCGTGCTGGTTAGTAATGTTAATATAATCATAAACAGGTTCATAACCATCAAACAAAAAACATGAGGGAGGGACCTCAGTAAAGGCATAGTGCAGTGTTTCCCCTACAAAATTTTGTTGCCATGCTAGTATCAATGGACGAATACCACTGTGACTGATGTTTTATTAACACAGATCAATAATACGTATACCACATACCAATTCTGAATATCACTCTTCCTGTAACTGATGCCAATGTTTTTTTTTGTTTTTTTTTATATTAACACAGATCAATCAAACAGGCACCATAAACGACAACAAATTATGATTAACCAATATGTACATCTTATAAGTTACATGTCAGTGACATCTACTTTGTCACTCACCTCCACTTCTCCTCCAGTTGACTCTCCTGCTTCCTCTACCTCACCTGTGTCACGCTGTTCTGCACCTAACCCTTGGGCTTCTCCTGCCTGTGAAACATTACTTAATCAAATAAGTCGCATACAAATTGCATTCATTTCACATCTATTTGAGTCTGTGAATAAGCTATCAATACTCTAGTAATAAATTATTATATAATCGTCTTATCTTTATTGCAATGTTAATTCAACTTGTAAAATCTAAAGCTACTTATCAGCATCTACCTTTCCTCTCCCCTCTTCGTATTCCAAGTGTAGTAAGCTTGTCGGATGCTCTCGAAGTTACCTTGCCTGTGGACTTTACTAATGAAGTTTAATTAGGCCCCACCTCTCTCCCCATCGCCGCGCTCTGCATGCTGTGCTCACGTGCAGAGCAGATGTCAGACAGCCGAGTAGCCTACAGCTGCTGCTCTTTTTCATTGCAGGTTCAGTTAAGAAATGTTGACGTCCATGCGAAAGATTTATTCTGCATTTTGAATGCGTGGCGCTACCAATATAGCTGCATCAGACTGCCATGGCTAACGCAATAGCTGTTTACATGGAGCACTTTTAATCCGTTTGATCAGTCAGTCAGATTTTTAAAAATGCGTGTCAGCTGATTTGATCGACCACAATCAGAAAGAATTTTTAATCCGATTGTTATGTCCCTAAAGCAGGTCTAGGGGAAGAAGGGAGTAACACAACTCCAGAAGATGCCAATGAGGACACAGTCTGAAAAGTATAAGCCATTTGATGTGAATAAATTGTGAGACAACTAAAAGAATAAGAAAGAAATACAGAAGGGCCAGTCACATCAGGGCCAAGGCCAACACAAAAAACAAAACCCCTCTACCTGAAAATGGAAAAGAAAAACAAAAAAACCCCAACTTACCTCCCATTAAAAAACAAAATTATACAAACCTACTACTTGACAACCCTGACTCAACATAAACAAGAGAAAAAGAACCCACCAGAAAAACAAAAGGGCAGCTCTTCCCTACAAGGTCAATCTGGAAAACCAAAAATACCTCCTACCACTAGACATAACCAAACTTATGCTTAACAGACACAAGGCACAAGTGGAAAGTGGCCGAAAAGGCCCAGATGTGCAGATCTCCAGTCCTTTTATAGGCCCCTCTCAGGCTGGGATTGGCTGGAGGCGGCCATGACCTAATTGGAGAAGGAGCATCTAGAGATGCGGGACAAAAATCAATAAGGGGACTCAATCACGGGGGGGGGGGGGTAGTACAAATCCATTCTGATTGCCTATGTGGTGCACGTTTCTACTCGAACCACGTGGGGGTTACGTGATGTAATGAGTTTCAGGGAAGACTTGAAAAATGGCGGAAACAAAATGGGACTGTGGCAGATAAGCTTTTGTTAAAAACTGAAAGAATTAGGGATTATTGAGCATTTTGACGATCAAGGTAAAAAAAAAAACACAAAAAAACCCGACCTATTCCAAACTAGCAGGCGCTGTGCATGTCAATAGCATTATATCAAATCCGTCTATCATGTCAATACAACGTATAGGATCACTTTTTCTAGCATCAGCTGGAATCTCAGATGAGGTTTATTTCAACTGGATTGATGAAATATTTGTCCATGTAAACATAGCTAATGTAAGGGAAACTCTGTAGCGACCGCAGTTTAGATTTTTGCCAATTTTCATGTCAGACTAAAAAACGTTTTGCTTCTTTTCAAGGTGTGTTGGCTGGACATGACAACCGTGTTAGCTGCCTGGGAGTTACTGATGATGGTATGGCAGTTGCAACAGGATCCTGGGACAGTTTTCTGAAGATCTGGAATTGAAGCCTGAAGGTTTGTTTGGTTTTTTTTTTGTTTTTTTTTTCTCCCCTTTCTTTTCTTTGGCCAAATACAATTTGTTTCCTGGTGTATTTGTCCATTAGCTTTTAAAACATTCAAGGTTCAATTGGGCAAGCTCCTTTTTATATCCTAAATTTCTCTTTGTTTCTCAGATGTTATTTTAACTCCAAAGTTGACTGGAAGACCATTACAACTTGAGAATGTTCACAGCATCTTCAACACTGTTTAAACTGACTTGGACACCACAAAAACGAAGGGAAACCAATGCCTTTCCTACACAAAGAAGAGCACAATTGTTTATCACCTAGTTAAAGGATCTCCTGTGGTATCAAATCAGAAACTTGTGCATTCCTTCTTGGACCATTTTATGTTACTTTGAAAGAGAAAACAACACTATCATCCCATGCAAATGTGTGCGTCTTGAAAGCAAATGTTGGAGTGTAATTGTACAAATTATTTAACTTTTTTTTTCTTCTTTTTTTTAAAGATTTCTATTCTGATGGTTTGTTATTCTTGATGGCTTTCCTTTTTGTCATATTTCCTTAATGGTTTTAGATATGTTTGAATTACAGCTTGTCTTTCTAATCCAGGTAAATCATATAAGACAAATGAGAAAAACATGCAGAAGTAAATGCTTGGATCATACTACACAAGCAGCTTTCAAAATGTCCATGATGTATTTATATTCTAGCTGTTTTTGTTTCATCACAGCTTTTTGCACATGAAGCTTTGCCTCTCAACTAATACTATGTTAATTAATCAAGCACATGCTATAAGTTATGAATGCTCATTCTAGTACAAAAGGAGTTACTGTACGTAAATGATCCAATTAACCCCTTAATTCTTGTACATGCCTTTTTGACTTTTGGTGAGAAAGGGAGAGGTAGCGAGGTAAGTGCAGACATAATTTGAGGCATGGCTCGATTAATATTATATAGCAGGGGGGTTCTGATTGTATCCACTTTTGAGTAAAACACCTCACCTGGCTAAATACACACTTCCTTTGCTTGGGACTGCAGTTGCAACTCTGTGAATGAAATGTACAAATCAATGTCTGAAAATATTGGGTCTATTTTAATTTAAGACATTTAATTTAGTCTGCCACAGATTAATTTAGATGTGCATGCTGTAGACTTGGTTTCAATGGTGCAAAAATCCTTTTTTTTTTTTCTTTTTTTTTTTTTTTTACCAAAAAGAAAAGTAACCTATTGATTGAACTTAATAGGCCAATTTTATTGCTCAATCTCTACATACATCATGTACTGGTAATGCTATGCACTAGAGCGAGCAAGAATGGCGAAAGACTTAAAGACCAACTTCATACTTAGTGTAAAGTATGCTTACCAGTTGTATGGATGCCAATTTTTGTAATAATTATAACAATCATTGAGAATTCTATTCTTAACAAATACTTTAAATCTTCACTCTTAATGGAACAAACTTGCATATTATCCATATTAAAACTAGTATTTTTTCTTTTATTTTCTTGATCTTAAATTGAAAATCAGAGCATCTGAATGACAACCTTTCACTGTATACAGAAGCACTTTTGTCAAGGTTGTGACATATTTTCACTTTTTTTTTTTTCCTGCAATGATGTACAATAAATGTCACGTATTCGTGTGTGGCCACAAGTGAAAATGCAATTCAACTGAGATGGATTCCCTTTTCTCTTTCCATTAATATTATAGAGCTCTGCACCCTTATGTACCTTTTCACTTTTTGTATTTCATTTCAGTCTGTTGGTGTTCCACGGTGAGCTGGATGCAAGATAGATACTGTACTTAATTGTACTGTTATTGATTGAAAATGTAATAAAAAGCTGTTTGAGATCTCTTTTGGATGTGTTGAATCCGAACACTGCACTGATTAATTCTTCTGCAAGGGTGTGTATGGCAAGGCAAGCAGTTTATTTGTATAGCACATTTTATGTACAGGACAATTGAAAGTGCTTTATATAAAACAAAAGCATTACAGATATTAAGATATGGTAAAAGGCAAAAAAAAAACAACCCAGGAAAGAATCACAGAAAATTCATAAATTACATTAAAATGATTAAAATAGAAGTTAAAAAGTTACCGTGCAGAATTCATTTATAGGTGCATGAAAAAAATATTTTTAACCTGGATTTAAACATGTCTACATTTGGTGAAAGTTTGAAGTCTCCTTATTAAAGACATTGTCGCTTTACTTTTCTCCTTTGTTACAATAAATAGCTGTAAGTATGCAGTTACATTTGGGTCATTAAACACGAACATCTGTGACACTGGAAACCTTTTTTTCTTTCAACTAAGCCTAATATTTTAAGGCCTGGCACATAAATGTGAAGGTGGTAAAGCAGCTTCTGTAATATTTATTTGTCATCTTAAAGTCACAAAATAAGCGTTACAATCGCCATTCATAGACCTCAAGATATGTTTAAAACATTCAGAATATTCCCAATATTTTATTTAAGACAGTGAGTTGGAAAACAAAGTTCGACATTTTGATGACAACAGTGAAATTTTCCGAATTGATTTCTTTCTGAAAGAACATTTTCACGAAACTTGAACTATAAACATATGAAATGTTCACTAACTGACTTAATTTTCCTCCACAGAAATCTGAATATTGGATTTTATTTTTTATTTTAATTAAAAAACACTAAGGAACGACTGAGAACACTTTTAAAACGGAGAACATCTACTTCAAATAGTGTATTGTTTATGTGATGACAAAGACCTCATTTCACCGAAATAACTGACGTTTATTTTGTCTGGTATGGGAATTCGATAAGAAGGAAAACCTAAAGTTTCAAAATTGGTCAATGCATGGAAAAAAAGCCAACTTTTGTTTGAAATTTAAAGATCTTCCGAAATTATTAACTTGTATTGCAACCCGCCATCTTCCTATTTCCACCTAACCAACATAACAACAAACGTAAGCTGTCGTCGTGGATGAGATATACCCTGCCTGCCTAAACTACTCCTTTTAAGGGGGGGTACACTGTATGAAACTCCTTGCCTACTAAATAGCTCTCCAAAACGTGATATTCATATACAAAATCAATATCGTGTTGCTTTTGTTGTTTATTAAATAGTTTATCATCAAGGAATGATAAACCTTTGCTTTAATTATCGAGTTAGACAACAGACATAACCCCCCGTGAAATGAAACCGTCCAACCGAATGACGCAGTTCCTTCTTCGCTTAGATAATACCATTTTGGTAGGTCGTACGTGGTGCTCTGTTTTCGCCTCGTGGAAAAGGAATCTTGACGATTTTTTACCTCTTCACATGCGGTTCGAGACAAGCGCGTCTTTGAAATTAAATAACGAATTAAGTGTACGCAAATTACTTAAAGTAAAATCACGGTGTCGTGTTTGTTATCGGGGGATTTCGTGTATTTTACGTTAAGAAGCACGTTTGAGCGATTGTCGTCAGTTGTTGACACAGATCGTCGTAGCAGCGAACAAAGGAAAAGTAAGATTCATTTACGCACGTTAGCACAACTGGAATAATATTGTTTGAGTTAAGACTTGACATTCAGGCTGTTTTAGCGGACATTTTGTTATTACCTTTTTACTTTAGAAGTATTTATCTTAGTAAACACAAAATATAAATTAAAATAACAAATTGGCCTGGCTAATTCTGTTAGCAAGTGCATGCTAGCAAGTTTGGCTAAAGCTAGGTGCAATTTTGGACGAATAGTAAGCCAATTCTAGTTTTGTTTTGGTCCAGATAATTTTCTTTCTTTTTCTTTTTGGAAGAAAATGGCCGAAGGTTACATTCGAGTGGCGGAGGAGGAAAACGAAGAGCCCATGGAAATACCGTCTGAGGATGACGGCACCGTTCTCCTTTCAACCGTAGCGGCTCAGTTTCCAGGGGCGTGCGGCCTACGGTTCAGGAGTCCGGTGTCTCAGTGCATGCGGGGAGTGCGTCTTGTGGAAGGGGTCCTGCACGCACCAGAAAATGGTTGGGGAAATATCGCGTATGTGGTGAACTATCCAAAAGGTAAGCAATTGTTACTTTGCATTCACAAAAATTGTAATTTTACCACTTAAATCAGTGTGTGCCCACCTTATTTTTATGGCATGCATGAAACAGGGGAAATGAAAATAAAACTAAATATAAGTCATGCCGTTAAAAAAAATGGCACGACCTGTACTTTTTCCACATCCACTCAAGTGGAGTTGAGGCACTAAAGCGATTTACCAATGTGAACAGACCCTAGGCTGATATGTATTAGATATGTCATTTATAATCTGCCAAAACCATCTTATGGAAGTTGCAATAACACTAAAATTGTCTGTTTTTTTGTTGTTGTAGATTTAATAAGGTATTGACTCCATTGTCATTTTGGAGATGGAAGTCGTATATTCAAATTACATTAACAGTAAAAACTGGTAAATCAGCTTTGGTCTTAGCAGCCGTTTAGTCTTTATCTTTTTACCTTCTTTTTAGACAACAAGAGAAAAATGGATGAAATAGATGCCTCTTCTGCTGTGAAGATGAAGAGGGGGGATATGAAAACATCTGACCTGATTGTACTTGGTCTTCCTTGGAAAACAAGTGAACAGGACCTGAAAGATTACTTCAGTACATTTGGGGAAGTCATCATGGTTCAGGTATAACTTGGAAATTTTGAATAAAACACTGCACATGAGAAAGCAATTGTTTAATTTCTGTATGTATTTGTTCTCAGGTGAAACGAGATGCCAAAACTGGAAACTCTAAAGGATTTGGCTTTGTCAGGTTCACGGAGTATGAGGCTCAAGAAAAGGTGATTTCCCAGCGCCATATGATTGATGGGAGATGGTGCGACTGCAAGCTCCCTAACTCGAAGGTGAATATGGTAATGTCCATGCCTATACCCACACATAATGGAAAGAGAAATATCTTGTCATGAACACGCTACAACCCTTTTTTTTGTCCCCTATTGTTTACAGCAAGGGCCAGACGAACCACTAAGAAGTCGAAAAGTGTTTGTAGGTCGTTGCACAGAGGACATGACCACAGATGATCTACGGCAGTTCTTTATGCAGTATGGAGAAGTCACAGATGTCTTTATTCCCAAACCATTTCGTGCTTTTGCCTTTGTCACTTTTGCAGATGATCAGGTATTGTATTGAGAGATGGACAGCTTTTATTTTTAAGGCAGTACGGTTCCACGTGTCCTGATTCATGATTTTCTCCCCATAGGTCGCTCAGTCTCTTTGTGGAGAGGACCTTATTATCAAAGGAGTCAGTGTTCACATTTCAAATGCTGAGCCCAAACATGGCAATAGGCAGTTTGATCGTACAGCACGGTTTGGAAATGGTTTTGGAGCCCAAGCATTTGGTAGTAGCCGTGGTGGGTTGGGGAGCAGCACCAACAGTAGTCTGGCTAATTTTGGTTCCTTCAGTCTGAACCCTGCCATGATGGCTGCTGCTCAGGCTGCTTTGCAAAGTAGTTGGGGGATGATGGGTATGCTGGCTAGCCAGCAGCAGACATCCACCTCGGGTAACACCTCCAGTGGAACAAGTTCTAATAGGGACCAGAGTCAGTCTTTCAGTACAGGCAACAGCAACTATGGCACCAGCTCAGCTAGTCTTGGTTGGGGCACAGGGTCAAACTCGACCACGAGTGGTAGTGGGTTTAGTTCAGGTTTTGGGTCCAGCATGGAGTCAAAGTCATCTGGGTGGGGTATGTAAGTTAAGTGTTTGTATGGTAAGTATTGTGAGAGATGAGTCTTTTCAAAGTTTATTTCTGGTGTTAATGCGTATCTGAAAACACTTTTGAGGAAGATGTTTTGTACATTTGGAAAAAAAAATGCTAAAGATTTAATTTAGGATGTGTTGAAGTGGATTGTTTACCAGGATCTCTGACTAAAGTGCTATTTTTGATGTCTTGTTTGTATCCATTTCAACTGGATTCTCTAATGCATGTATTGTGAAATGTGATGCCCATCTTGAAAATGCATGAATGTTCGTGGTTTACCATTATCCGGCTTTGTCAAAGACTTAAAAGGCAATCTTGCATTGGAAAGAATCTGGTTGAAACTTAACTGTTTTAAGTGCAACTTTTTTTACAGTCAAGTTCTGTGGAAAAGCCTTCATTGAAATCTCTTCTGCAGTTCACCTCTCTTCCATTTCCCTGTGAGGAAGCTCCTCTTTGGCAGCATTCTTGGGGTGATATCGGTATCATTGTCCCTCTTCCTACCTGTAAATGCTATGCCATCAAAGAACGGCTTCACTCCGCATGTTCTAAGAGACGGTGGGTGTTTTCACTTTTATCCACTTTTAAATGGAAAGAACTTCGCAACTGACATTTTAAGAACTGATGAGTGCGATTGAGGATGGCTTGTGACGAAGAGTGAAGCGATGAGTGAGCGAACGGAGAGAAGAGTGATACGGACTGGTTGTGCAGTGAAAGAGCCCAAGTTGACTGCTTTCTGAGTGTGTGAGTGGAAGCTGCAGATGCTACGAGCACCTCCCCTTACATGGACATTGTTTAATTAATACTTCAAGATTTTTTTTTTTAATCTTTGCAAGTTTTTCCTTACTTAAGTATGTCTATCAAGTGCAGAAGTATCAAATTGTAGTGGAATGCTGTGATGATTTTTTTGTATTGCTTATTATCTGATTTGAATGCTGTATGGTGTGTGCTTTCATGTTATTGAACTGATCTGTAAGTGCGTACTTGATGTGGATGACACCTGCTGAAGACTCTGGGGGACGCGAGTGATGGTGTGAGAACGTGGAGTGGTGTGCCCAATGGTTCCCAGTAGCTCTTGATGTTTGTGAGGTGTTTTAAAAACATGTCAAATGAAGGGAGTTCTCTAATAAAGTTCATTTGAATAGTTACATAGTTGATATTACTTGAGTCAGTTTGTGAAATCAAAAACATCTAATCCCATTCACATATTTAGGGACCTTGGGCTCTGCTGGTCGAGGTCTCCGTTTGAACCCTGACTGAAGTCTGTTCTGAAGGACGAAGATGGAAGTTCCGACACTTTCAGTTAGTGGCCTTCTCAGACATGACATGGGGTAGTACCTGTGCTTTTGCTGCTTTTGATGGTTTGTTAGAGGGAATCCTCTATTACCATCTATTCCTAAGGTTAGGGGTAAGTTCTTGGGAGATGATTCTTAATTTTTTTGCAATGAGCTCAGCCATGTTTTCCAAGCTTTTTGCATATTGATCTGGCTGTAGAAACAAATGGCATTGCTGGGCCTTGGAATTTTTAAGATGGTATCAAATATTGTGGGTCCAGCAGTCTCAAGCTCCAAGGTTCCCCTAAGTCAGGGATCACCAACTTGCAGGTATTTGATGTGTCTCTGCAGCAACGCACCAGATTCAAATGAATGGGTCATTAACAGACTGCAGAACTTAAGCTGTTTGAGATTCATCTTATTTCAGTTTAGGTGTTGGTGTGTAAACATCCAACACCAGCCTTTTATGGCCAGATTTGATGATCTCTGCCCAAATTACTAGGCGGCACATAAAATAGTTTAAATTCTCATGGAGAAAGCCAACTGGCAACTTGGAAGACACTTTATTATTGTATGGCCATCTTGATACCAAACAGTCTTTTGTATTTGCTTTCAGACAGGATGTAAAGCGGGGGTGCCAAAGTCCAGTCCCTGAGAGCTACTATCCTGCAACTTTTAGATGCATTCCTTTTCTAACACCTGAATCAAAAGGCTCATGCAAGTCATTCAGCTCTGCAGAGAACGAGTCATTCATTTGTTTCAGGTGCGTTGGAGAAGAGAAGCGTCTAAAAGTTGTAGGATAGTAACTCTCAAGGACTGGACTTTGGCACCCCTCATGTATTGTCAAAATGTTGTGGTCCAGTCTTTTTTATTTATTTTTTTGTTAATCGACATTAACTCAAGAGCTTGAAACACAAAATAAACCAGACTTTCAATGACGCGTAACTCTTCATGTACTGGTTATACTTCATGTTTAATTTAATGCTGGACACAAGTTAGGTTTTTCTGAATGCTTTCCTCATTCTCGGCTCTCCTCTTCAGTTTTTCTGCTCTTTCTCTTGCCAGTACTCTTCTTTTTCAAATCCTTCTGCTCCTTTGCCAATTCTTCACTTTTATTTTGTATGTAGACAGACTGAAATAAAGGCATTTTAAAAATTAACTCTGCTGTAAAGTGTTTATACCAAACATACAAGTCCAGTATAATGAATTATGACAAATGGATAGTCAACACTGACTTAATGTTATTTACCATTTTCTTAAAAAAAGGGAAAAAAAGTGATTCTCAAGTTGCTCTACACACCACTACGTATCAGTATGGTGACAAAACTCACCAATGCTGTACTGCGACGGGCCACAAGTTTTACATCCTCCATAGACACCGTGGTTCTTTTAGCATGCCTGAAATAAAATTTTAGATTGTATAAACAATCTTGTATAGTCTTTGACAGTTAATTTTATATTTAAAGAAGGTTAAAACAGCGTACTGAACAGCTAATACTGCTACATAACATGCAACATGCTTACCTTGCAAAGGCTTCTAAGTCTTTAGCAAATACATCTGGAAGCGCACACAAATACGGAGTTAAGACAATAACAAAACTGAATTATACTTTTTTTCTTTTTTTTTTTAAAATGTGTGTTAAGAGGTTTGGTAAAAATGTATGTCTGGGTTTCCATAATTGTAAAAGCTGAGTGTACTGTGGAAAAGAAATAGTCTCCTAAGAGAGCAGTGTTCTGTTGAAACTACAATCAATCACGCACGTGTTTGTGTGCACAAGTTTACATATGGAGAAATGGATAAACTTGTCCAGCTGAGTCACCAGTCATTGACTATAAATTTTCTATTCACAATATTTCTCTAACTTTTATTATTACTACAGAAGGCATACCAAGGTTCAGTGTTTATATTTGACACCTTATTAGATGATGATTCTCTAAACAATAATAAAGAATACAAGGATGGGTGTGTAGGATTGTTTTATATCTATATTAAATGAAAATTAAATATTACAATACAAACCTGTACGTGTGTGGTAGTCATTTGTATTAAATTGGCAGAGTTGTTTTTGTTTCTTGCAATTTACTCCTACAAACTCAAAGTTTTCTCACCACAAAGGGACTTGCCTAAAGTTGGACATTTTGATAATGTTAAAATATTGTTTAATTGGTGTTGTAGTCACTGTAATTTAAGGCTTCCAAGAACTTACAGGACACATCTATAGCTGGACTGTAGTAATTTCTAAGACATATCGCAGTGATATTTTATATGTTGAGCTTAATTTATGATGTATTGTGATGTCCTGTGTATCGACGACTGATCCGGTCACCCACCACACTGTCTAAATGTTGTCTCAGCTATGGCTGCTACCACCTGTCGGCTTAACTTCCTTCGGTGGTCTTCTCCGGTCTTCTGACAGAGACAACCCACTGTATAATGCACTGCTGCCTTTAACCTCTGAAAAAAAGTTAATCTTATTGACGGTGCAGCGACGGAAAAAGAAAATAGATACAGTTATGTACGGTAGGTTTAGTTAATGTTTCTAAAAGTCAAATATTACCAACATTCACAGTACAAAGCTTCTCTTACCTGATGAGTTTCGTCTTTATCTACTGACATTCTGCGGAGAAGCCGGATTTATCAACAACAGTAAACGTCTAGTTTGATTCTTACTATTTTTTAAGGGGCCAAAACCTTCGCGGCAAAAAATTGTCATCGAACCAACAACTCTTTTTTTTTTTTTTTTTTCCCAGTGGGGGAGTTTATTTCCCTTTCCCCGTCTTTACTTTATACATTTTACAGCACCACCCCGTGGTGTGGTGGAGGTACTACAATATATAAACGCCTAGCTTGCATTAATTGAAGCTTCAGTGTGTCCCTCTGAGTTTCACTGCCATAATACAGTATATTTTGATTTAATCAGAAGAGAGTTAGAAAAATATATGAATAGTATGTTAATATTCTCACAACAAGTAGTTTATATAGAACGTGTTTTTGCATCACTGGATTACTATAGTAAGCCAGAAGGCATTAACCATATACTAGCTTTGCATTGACAAGTTTTATTATTTAATCCTTGTATTCTTTGATCAACAGGAAAATCGTACCTTGTAAACACGTATAAATATGCTCTTTATGCACACCCCTTAGACCACATGAGGTAAAGTGACACTTTAGGGCTAAAAATATCTACAAAGCAAATGTAAATGTGTCCATGACTTACAATTTTGATAGAAAAGTATGAAGCATTCAGATTACTTGAACACATTGATTAAATATTTTATAGAATATGTGTAATAAGGACAACAGTCTCACTTAAAGTTTTATTCACAGATTGCTGGTGTGGTTCTGGTTGGGACAGAGATTAAAGTGAGCTGTAAAGGGTTACTTTATGCCTATAAGCAGCAGTTGATTTTTTTTTTTTTTTTTTGCTGTATTTAATTGATTTATTATTTAACATTTGTTTTATCATACAGATGCATGAAATTATCTAATTTTAAGAGCACATATTAGCAGCAAGGTTAAATGTTGACATGTGTCAACACAACTTACCACGTCTCCGTTTTTGTATACGTGTTTACCACATTTAAATCAGAATGAATTCAGCCACATCAAAGACATATTTATCCATATACTCATAGCTAGGGGCACATTAAGAAGTCTCCTTTGTTTTACTGTCACTGTATTTTTCCTTACAGGCTTGGAAAATGAGGATTAGATGGGAGTGAGCAGGGTACTAGTTGTACTGTTCACTTTAAGCCATTGGAGGTCACTACTAGTATGATAAAAAAAATAAATAAAATTATATGTTGGTCTTGAAATGCAGGTAAATAAAAGAAAAACACAAAGACAATCTGATCTTTATTAAGTATGGTATCTTCAATATGTATCTCAGCTCATTTAATGGAAACACACGTAAAGTAAAGGACAATATTGTAAGGCAAGCTCACTGGGTCTTTTTATAAATTTGCTTGCAAACTTGATCTTCACATGTAAGCTCCTAAAAAGAGAAACACAAGCATTAAAAAAACATTCATTTATTTGCATAAATAGGCCAAATTAAACTAAATTAAATGCATGACTGTATTAAAGGCAGACATATATTCTTTTTACAATACAAATAAAAAATAAAATTTTATGTAAGCCCACGAATGTTACAAATCTATATAAAATATTAGGACGACAGGAGTATTGCAAGTGTTCAAAATGAACAGTTAAAATTTGCAGTCATACCAGATGAAGCTCGTCTCCCTGAATCCAGTGAGTCCAGCCCCGGTTTCTTTTTTCTCCTCTCTGAACACACACCAGCTTGTTATTTCTCCAATTGACCACACTCTAGCAGAGGACCAAAATGACACAAAATACTGCAAATTAGAACTTGATATGTCCCATATTACATTATTATAATATATTGTAACATTAAAGTTATTTGGGTTGAAAACTGAATGTGAAAACATTTCGCAGAACTGTCATTTTTGTGCTTGTTGGGCCCACACACTGAAGTGGATCAACTTTGAGACTTCAAAATGAGCTTCTTATTAACATTTTTACCTGGCATGAGCGGTTGTCCATTCCTTTCGTTACCTCTTTGAACTCCTCCCCAATTCTGAATGAACACTCATAATTTCTGAAAGTGGTGATAGTGTGGATTGTGAAATTGTCTCCATCTTGCTTAATCACTTTCTGAGGCTTCAGCAGAGAGGCAATCTTGCGTGTTGCAAAGTCAATGCCTGCATAGCAAAATTAAATCAAATTGAAAGAACACATATTTTTATCTAATAAAGTTTTTTTTATTTGAATTTTCTATCCTCTAAATTTAGGTTCTCCTACTTTTAAATAATGGTAAGGGTGGGTATCATGTTCAAGAGATAAATTAGATTTATACAATCTGAAGATTTTACAGAAGTCACAGTAATTTATAAAAAAAAAAAGAGGAAAGATTTTGTTAGACTTACCAAGTGCGACCATATAACCCTCAAAATTGACATTACTGACAATATCCCATGTTCCACTGTAGTTGATAGGCATTTTGGATGCTTGTTTGACTCTGTGAGACTCTGCAGCAAGAGTATCAGACGTGAATGAAATCAAAGCTTATGTGCGTGATGTTTTATTGTGCGTAAATATGGGGCAAGGGTGATGTGACACTTTCCCCAGTTATTTGAAACATGGAAAGAGAATGGGTGGGTGGAGCAGATCTCTACCTACTCTGTTCCTGATAAATCCTGACAGGATGTGAGGCCTTTCATGAATACACTGCATGTTTAAGGTTGCATTAACTAGTAACATTTCAGCCTAATCTCCAAGTTTAGTCTTTAGTGCAGATGTTTAGCTTTAAAGGGAAACACAATATGCAGCCAAAGTTTCTGGTAGGGGACGTGATGAAATACAATCCTCCTTCAGAACACATGCAGCCAACAGAACAGTGTTTCAGCACGTTTGCCTGGATGTGCAGCATCCATGTTTCTCTACATGCTTATCTTCATGGCGTATCATAGCAGCAGATGGATACCACGGAATAAGAGGCTGAAATTGTAAGTACATTCATGGACAGAGATATAAATATTTACTCTGTGCTGCTGATGTGTTATTTATTCTCTTTTTACAGTCAAATAGTGAATGCAGTGTTCATAATAGTTGTTCTGGCCCCTCAGCTTTACGTCATGGGAAGGTAACTAGGATGCAGATGCTGGCATCCAGCCATGAAGGTCATGAGTTACTTGAACAAGGGGAAATGTTGCATTAACAATGGATTTTGTTTTTACTGAAGGCCAAAATCCTCAAGATACTGCAGACAGCCACTTCTGAACAATTTGTCGACCTCTGTTGCCTTATCATTTATAGCCTCGGGTGAGTTCATCAGATCACACAACCGATACAGTCTTTAAAAAAATTATTAATACAAAGATTTGCTGTCCTCTCAGGTTTTTCAGTGATATTCACGCTAATAGATCCAGTTCCTCAGAGCTTGTGGGCTGCCTATAATGTTTTTGGCCTGCTGTCGTTCGGACATGGGTTGTGTACGGCTATCCTGACCATCACAGCTTCTGAATGTGTAAGACAGTTAAAGAAAGAAAAGCAAACAAACAAAACAACTGCTGCATTAAAATGATTTTATATTCACAGGACAACACCACCCCAGAGCTGTACTACATGTCCCTAACTCTGACAGTCTTCTCTACTTTCAGTACAGGTGAGCAACGTTCTGTCCAACATGTACTTTAACACAGCTTGAGTAACACCTGTTCATGTCCATTTAGGGTTTTTTATGGTGAAAGGAGGATTGTGGTTAACCAACAGGCGGCTCGTGACGGAGACAAGCAGAAATACAGAGTGATAAAACAGTCCGGCTGTCTCCACAGTGACAACTGATACGACACATTTAAAGAATTCATGAGGTTTCTGTAGCACCAGCAGCTGGTAACTTTAAACCACGAGGAGGGAAAAGTGCAAGTGAGTTAATCCGGCTCATGTTTTAATGCCTTCGTTAGAAATGTTTGCTGGGCACCAGAATGTCCGTCATGTAACATTTTCATAGGAAGCAAACATAGTTTACACAGCATGGATTACAGGATATGTTATATAACATTAAACAGATTCTAGTAAGGAAGCTAAATAAAAATTGTTTGACAAATGAGATGCACAAAAAAAGTTTTTTCTAAGTTGTATTATTAAAGGACACATGCAAATTTCATTTACACGATCATACCTTAACTGATTAAGTAAATGTCTTTTAGCTTTTTTGCTCTAAAAACAAACGGAAAAAAAATTCTACAATTTTTTCTGTTGTACCTCCATGTTTTCTCTGAAATGTTTATGCCTCTATTTCTTTCAAACTCCCCGTAAAATCTAATTTGATATTTAAATATTTGCATTGTTGAGCATTTTTATGATAATTTCATTTTTGAGACTCACTCTGCTTTCTGGCATGTTCTAATTTTGCATTCTTTCAATAATTTTTCTTCAGATAATTAATTATCTCAGTGGAGTTAATGCAGAATGACGAACAGGGTTAGATCAGGCCTTGCTCAAGGACCCACAGTAGTTCACCTCTGTTATCAATCTGAGATCTTGAACCAGGGTTTTCTAGCCTCCAGTCCTACTAACCAGTAGGGCATCCTTCCCAAAATGAAAAATTGACTAACGAGAGTACATTTAGCTATAAAATATTCAGGATTAAATGTTGACATAATGTTTTGTGCACACTGTTAGTAACAATGCTGCATCATGCAGTACAAAATACAGCAAATACCCAGAACTGTTGTTAAAAATACTGCACTGCGTCCATTTAACTCTGTCCTCTACATCATTTTCTCTGACACCAGCTAACTCCATGTCCTATTTCACTACATGAAAAATTTCCTCTTCCTGCCTGGTAGTTCAAAACCATCCCAGACTGGCCTCTATGACTTTGTCTCCAAGACATTGAACATATGCCATATCTCTGATGTTTTCATTCCGGCTCCTATTAATCCTTGTCACTCCCAGAGAGAACCTTGATATTTTAATATCTGCTACCTCCAGTTCTTCATCCTGTCTTTTCTTTGGGACCACTGTCTCCAAATTATTTGAGATGTGTTGCTGCCATTCGATTTAAGATAATTTAATCCACTTCACGAAAAAAGTGTCTGTTTCAACATTTGATGTTTACTGTGTTCTGTTGTGAATTTGCATGGTGTATTGAAATTTTAGTTTTCAACTATTTTGGACTGGGGTTGTACTAAAATTCACACATTTTTGACATAAAACCTTTTCATGTTTTGTTTATTAATGTTGATCAAACACATAATAAAAGAAATTCTACTCAGACTCAGTATCATCAAGCTTTTATTTAAACATGGTCTTCAATAGGAGCATTTCATTTAAAGCTCACTGAACTACAGTTGATCTCATTGGAGATCATTTGAATGTAAAAAAAAATAAACATCCGCCGGTTTCATTCACTGGATATGGTTACAGGAATGCCTCGATAGATGGGTCAGAAATGCATTTTTTTTGACAGAGCAGCACCAATATTTTGCATCACATTAATTGTTGCACAAACATTTTTTATTCATTAGATAAAACATATTTTTTTGGAACAGCAGTGTTTTGAGTACTTGCTAACAAATTTTAGTCTCTGCCACTAAACAAAGCAAAATACAATTGAGAATAGCAGATTACAGAGGGACCTGGATATCTGAAAATATATCTGAGATGTGATGTAATTCACAGATAGAGTACTAATACATTGTGTTCTAAGTAAGTTGGAGTTTGTGTTTCCTGCAACTAGCTTTCATCACCGGACGTTTCTAACATCACAAGCTTCAAACTCTGTATTCTAAACTGCACACATGTATGCTGCATGGTAACATCACACTCAACTATACTTGGGCTAATCGAAGAAGGAAAAAAATAAAAATAAATAAAAATCTGCATAGGCATTTGCACTCTCACACACAATAAAAAAAAGTCCATATAAAGTTTTATCATTCCTTTAGAAGAACCTCAACCGTTGATTTAAACAATTTAACTACAAATTGCAAATACCTGACATTTCTGCCAAAAAATTCCAACATTGGTTTTAATGCCACATTGTAGCACAGCCGCAACCTTATTGTGCTGGAAAAACTTCACATTCATTAGCTAAGCATTACTAGCTGGCGACAACTATCCTTCCAGTACCAGAAACCACATATTTCTTAGGTCTAAATTCCTCCATAAGCATGTGGTTCCGCCAAAAAGGTACTACTTGTTAACAGATCTTTTTCTGTTGAAATAAAATTAAATGAAAAAATTATTTATTTATCCCAGAGAGAAATTAATTTTTTTTTTTTCAATGAATCAGCAGGTTTCATTCAATGAATACAGTTACAGGCATGTCACTATAGATAAGTCAGAAATGCACTTTTTTGACGGGTGACGGACCGATCAGGGATCAGCAACTCCAGTTCTTGAGGGCTGGTGTCCTGCAGGTATGGGATGTTTCCAATTTTATTTGAATTAGGTGTGTTGCTGCAGGAAAACATCAAATATCTGCAGACACCGGCCCTCGAGGACTGGTGAAGCCGATTCCTGATGTAGATGATCAACCTCAAGCCCATTAGGATAAGCAAACTGTAATGGTTCCTGAAAGGTGTTTACTTGCTTACTGAGGTGAGCAAATAACAGTCTCTCAAAGGCTTTCATGATGTGGGATGTTAGGGCAACTGGTCTGTTATTTGGGATTGTTTAGGTACTGGAACAAGGCAGGATGTTTCCCAAAGCACAGAAACTCTTTTCTCACTCTTTTCTGGGGCTGACACCATCTGGACCGGCAGCCTTGTTCCGGTTCAGTTTCTGCAGTTGTTTCTTCACCTGACTGCAGGAGACAGACAGGCTAGAGGTGGAGGTAGCGGTCTCATTATGTTCTGATGTGAAGGAATATGAGGCTGTGTTAAGGTCCATGAATGAGCTGCAGGGTAACAGAATGGAGGTGTGACAGGAAAGCTGTGGGCTCGTGGAGGATGTGTGGTTTGTTGGGCTGGAATCGAGGGTTGTGGGTTGATGCTTTGTGTTTTTTTTAACCTTTTGACTGCGATGGACTGCCGACCTGTCCAGGGTGTACTCTGCTTCTCACCTGTTAATTGCTGGGATGGGCTCCAGCTCTAACGTTTTCCTATAGCCCTCCTTGCACTTCTTAATCTTTGTTTAGAGTTGTTTTTGTATTGTCTTCAATAATTCCATGACTCCATTATGGCCTGATCTTTCTAAAAAAGGCAGGCCTGATGATATCACATGCGGTACCAGGTATGATGTAAACTGCTACCAGTATAACACAGGTAAACTCTCAGGGTAAATTATATGGATGAAAACTCATCAACAGTTTGATATTCCGTTGGCAGATCTTCTCCCTCACTGTGACATGTCCAGAATGGCACCAACAGTGGTTAAAAAGAACTGCAATTCCACCCCCCTTTAGCTTTCCGCTGATTTTCTTATTGTGGTCTGCATGTACAATCTTAAAGCAGGGTACAGACATATCAGAGTCTGAGATGTGTTCATACAGCCATGTCTCGAAGCACAAAATACTACATTGCCTGTATTCTTTTTGAGACCTTGTTAGCACTTCAGCTTGTCTATTTTGTTAGCTAATGATCACATGTTCGATCAAGAAATGGTGTGAATTTGCATCCTCTTCAACTTTTTTGGGATTTGATGTTATATCTCTGATTATCTTGATTTATCTGTTGATCCCACTGGTAAACAACTCTTCTGTTTCCATGGAAACTCATCATAACAGGTCTTGAAAGAGTCCAAAGAACACAGAGGTTGTGTCCGAATGTCCACCCTACCCCCTTACCCCTCGTTCACTAAATAGCACACTACATGGTGCACTCATTCTCTTGGCGATTCAGGCACGAAGCTGCCTATTTTTTCCTCACTGCAAACCAGGTGACTACCAGCAGTCACCACGGCAACCACAACGAGCTTCAAGATGTCCTTCCAAATCCAATCCAAAGTTGTATGTAAATATTTTTATTTCTTATGTTGTATTTTATTCTTTGTTGCATATCTATTCAATAAAACCTCTTTGCGGCAGGCATTGTGGTCTATAATGACCCGATTAATGACCATCGATGCTCACTACTTTTCAAGATGCATTGTGGGTAATGTTGAGTGTCCTACTTTTTTCTCTCTGGACATTCGGACACCCATACAAAATCACGTGACCACTATATAGGGCGCAATGTAGGGAGCAGGGTGCACATTCGGACACAGCCAGAGTCAACTGTATTTTAAAAATCACAGCAGTAGGGTCGGACCTACTACAGTTCGCTGACACATTTTGGCCTATTCTAGACTGGAAACATGTTCTACTCCATAATGACTATTGTACTTGATTCTTTTTTTTTTACCAAGTGCAGTTATAAACCCAAACTGGTAGGAAATAAATATATTTATATAAAACATATTAAATCTTTATTATGCAATTAATAAGCAAAAACATGAAAAACTATTGGTCCTTTCGGTGCTGATTTATTTACATCCATTTTCAACAACCAGTTGGTCAATGCAGCAAAAATATTTGATTGAAAGCTGAAAATAAACACCCTCCCCCCTACCCTAAAAGCGCTTCGTAGTCTATATACCAAACAAGACCACCATTGGCAGGCTTCACCCCAGTGACGGGATATTTGTCTGGGATGTCCTTCACTCGACTCAGTTGGGTGACCAGTTCGTGTTTGCCTTTCCCCATTACCAAAAGAGCAACTTTATGTGCTCGGTTAATGGCACTGAAAGTGAGGCTCATGCGCTGGTGAGGCTTGGTGGGGCTCTCAGTGAAAGCCACCAAACTCTCTCCATGTTGGTCCACTTTAACACCAGGGAACAGAGAGGCTGTGTGGCCATCGTAGCCCACACCCAGCAGTACAAAGTGGAAGCTGGAACCATTAACATATTTGCTTAGCTCTTTCTCATATAGCAGCGCTCCTCCATCCTCCTCCACGCACAGACGCTGGTTAAGCTGCACTGGCATGGGATGGATGTTGTAATATGGTATCCTCACATGCTTCAGTAGGTTTTCATGCAACCTGTAAAAGTTAGACTCCAGTTCATCCAGTGGCACGCAGCGCTCATCCACCATCCACACATGAGTATTCCTCCAGGGAAATGAGAAGTGGTGCACGGCCAACCTGTGGTACAGAGCAAGAGGAGTCGACCCACCGGAGAGGGCGAGGTGGAAAACGCCACCCTCGTGTATCGCCGTCTCTGCCGCCTCCTGCATATCTGCAGCAAGCTTCTCAACTAGCAGCTCATTCCAGGCAGACACCATGTCACTACTGCGAAATTTCCCTTGCATTGCTTTAAAACTATCAGATGATTCACCACCCATCTTATCAGAGTTGATTATCACTACCTCAGTGTTGTAGCGAATGTCTTTTCCTTTGAGACGAACGTCCAACATGTCTCCATTGTTAGCACCACCGGGATAGATTCGAGGAAAGGAGCTGGTCAAGCTGCTGAGAAGTGGAGTCCATAAGTCCCAGGAGGCCAACAGGTTTTCAGTACTAATGAAGCAATTCTTACGTCCAGCAAAGATTTGAGAAATAAGTTCTGCGTAAGCTTCCTTCTCTTCTGTTGGAGTTTGCACATAGTAGTCTGAAATGGGCAAACCTAAAACACGGACATCTTTGTGCTCAGTGACTTCCTTCCACTCACTGTCTGTCACAGCTGGCTTGAATAAATTCTTACTAACAAGAATTGCTGGATACAGAAGGCTGCCATGGCCAAAGTAGAAAACTATTTGTTTGGGTTTGCAGTGAATGCTGTTGTGGTTCTGAAAGCAAAAGACATCGTTTTTGAAAAGTATGCGTGCATACCCTATTCTTTCATCCAGCATCTTCCCTGAGGTCAAAAGGATCGGTACATCTTCATACTGGGCATCATCGATGTGAACCAGAACAGCTGAAACACACCCACGTGTTAGGATCACAATGAAGTCTTAATCAGTACAAGACATGAATAAAGTGCAGCAGAATGATGAAAGAAAGTGGATTCACCTGCAAATGTGGGTGTACGGCTCACATGATCCTTTGTCTTGTTCAGCTCCTGCTGAACCTCATCTTTGTAAGTCTGATACTGTCCGATCACAGCTTGATTCTTCCCTAAAGGCAGCAAGGAACTGAAGATTTCCAGCTTTTTTTGCAGAACTTCTTCACTGTTGCTCACATCTTCAGGAAGCTTCATGGTCAACAGCGTCATGACCTCAGTGAGGTGGTTTTGTAGTACATCACTGATCACCCCATACTGGTCATAGAAGGGAATACGACCTTTGAGGATAAAATGATAAAAAAGAAATTAACTTGTGCCATCTCCAATGAGACCCACAGAGTGAGGACACTCACCTTTAACGTCTAGGGTCTCTTTCAAAACAATCTCTATTCTCTGGATATGGTGCCGGTTCCAGATGGGATCCAGAAATTTTCTGTTCTCGATTCTGAATGGAAGTATCTTTGACACCACCTTTGCAAACATACAAAAACAAACATACAAAAAAAAACCAACCTTATAAGATCAAATATTTTAATTGCAAAGATGAGAGAAAATGCTGTGGAGGATTTTCTCACCTGCTTTCCCAAGTAGTGATCAATTCTGTACATTTCCTCCTCCTTCAGTGAGCTTCCAAGTTGAGATACTAGGACTTGAGCACTCCTGTAATCATGTCCAAAAGGTTTCTCTAGCACGACCCTCAGCCAAGCCCCACTGGCAGGCCTACAACTGCTGTTAACCTTCTCAGCAATATCTGCATACGCAAAAGCAGGAACAGAGAGGTAAAAGAGCCTCCCTGTCTCTGTCATTCCCTCCTGCTGAAGCTGTTGCTCAATGTGCTTGGCCAGTTCCTGGTAGTCCTCTATAGTCTTCAGTTGTCGATACTGCGAGAGCCGCAGGAACTGCTCTTTCAGCACCGCACAGCGCTCTTGCGATACATTCTTTGAGCAAGAAACTGCTTTGAGAATCTCAAAGAAAACTGGTAAGCCTTTATCACTGGGTGACAGTCCTCCACCATAGAAAGAAAAGGTGTTTCCACTACTGACCTGGTTAACATAGAGCTGGAAAATTCCCTGCCATAGGTATTTCTTTGCCAGGTCCCCAGTGCCTCCCACTATGATCACAGAAATATGACCAGGTCTCTGTGCCTCTTCCATCTTCTCTCCATTTCCTCTGTGGCCACACAGAGCGACCAGCAGCAGGAGCACAGTCACAAACATTCTCTGGTCCTAACCGTCCAAAACCCTGCATGAACACAGACATGAGAGACATTACATGCAGCCACATATCAGACAGAATTCATCACTGTGTATTAGGGGCTTGTCTAAAGCTTAAAGAGGTTCAGTTATGATCAGAGATTTCTCCTTTCAGCTCTAAATTTTTCTTTAGAAGCTAATAAAATCTACAAATTCTTGTGCAAACTTGTCCCGTTACTTATAACACAGACATCAACATGCAAAGCATCTGTGACTACATTAAAACACAAGTGATTGCTTCATAAACAAGATTTAAATCATACTAGCTGAGATCAAGTCCAATAGACAAGACAGAACAGAAGACTGGCTGAAAATCATAAATGTAAAAACCAAAACAAACAAACAAAAAAACAATAACCCAAAAACAAATGATAATTTACTTAGCAAAGTTCAGGTCCACAGCTTTTTCCCTTTAAAGTCTCCCGAGAGCCTTTGATACTCTCCTGAGTGTAGTGATAAACGGATACTAGGGAGGAGTGGAGACTCTGCACTTTGCTCAGGGGCGTTGAGCTTCCAGTACAGGAGTTGTATTGTTGATCTTTTTTTTCTGGGAAAATATCCCCAACTAAATGATGATTTCATAAGGGGAAAAAAAGTTAAACATACACAAGATAAAATATAAACTGAAAAAAGGACCCACATTTTAAGTTTTGATTCTACAATTGCTTTTTTTTTTTTTTTTTAAACAACACCATTCAAGAGAAAAGCATTAATCAAGGAACAGGAATGTTATTTTCCTTCTAATGGACAGGGTGCAATTCATTTCAGTCCCTCAAGTTGAAAATTTAAACTGTCTGGATAACTTCTCTGATTATTAGGAAATTCAGAGAAACATCACTTACAGTATGACAGTAACATTTTATCAGTAACAGCACAAAATAAATAAAAAGTTACACAAGCTGCAAATACAAAAAGTAATGGAAACTGACTATATGACAGCGCAGCATCTGGAATCCCGGCAGCCCACGGTCATGTTTACACTGTGTCAATTCAAACAGCAAAGGCCACTTCATGACTGCTTCAGGAACAGCTGAATTTCAGTTCTGATCTACTTTAATGGTCACTGCAATCATTAACATCTATTGAACAATTTTAAGATCAATACCTTCTTTGCAACTTAGTCTTATCTTGTTTCACTCTTTCAAAACTGCTACAGTGCTTGTACTTTCCCTCCATTGTCTAATGAGTACGCTACATTGTGTGTTTCACCACAGCTCAACAGAACGACTTAAAGCAGTGTCTTAATTTAGATACTGACATTCCTCCTCTGTAGCTCTTGTATCCAGCAGTCCCAGGCTACATTTTCTGTAAACTATTCCTTTGCAGTACATTTATGCTGCAAATCTACTTATTTGTTAAATTAAAGCCCAGATGGGCTCATATTACTCAAGACTGCCTTTCACATATTGTAGGTCTGATGAAATTCTTGTTTTTTTCTTGCCAGCAAGGGGGGAAACTTGGCCACATGTATAATGTAGATTTGTCTAATGACTAAAAAATTTTGCTCATGGATTGAGAAAGCACTGAAGAGATCCTGTCTCATCTGTTTCTTTGGGGCAAAATTAGTCACAGCGAATGTTCAAATGCAACTCCAGAAATGTTCAAATTTCTCTCATGACCACAGCCCATTGATCCATAATGCATTGTGACCAATTACCAAATCATTAGCCCTCGGCCAAAATACATGACTCTAAAGTCAATGTCCCCTTAAAAATATCTGTGAACTTCAGGTCTGGCTTAACAATTATATCATTTTAATAAAAGCCTGTTATTTACCTGGTAGACAAAAATCCTGACAATCTCTAAAATGTGGTTCAAGTTTTAGCATCCTCATTTTGAAAATGAACTAAACTGTATATTTAGACTGCAGCCTGCGTTATCACATCACAGCAAAATGATGAATGGCTGATGTGCAAAAAAAAAAAGAAAAAACATCCCAAAGACATTCCTGAACAACCCAAATATGTTGCTTAAATTAATGAGGTATTCACTTCCAACAACAGAAACTATTCATTATCCTGACATGCACAATTCGTCCACTTTTATGCAAAGGAAACTCAAATTATGTTCAACTGAAAAAGCAAATGTAGCCAACGTTCAAACTGATAACACTTAACTGCAGCAGTAACTGTCGAGTCACCTTATAGTCACACATTATAATTTCCTGTGCATTATCTGCTGTTACTGTTTCACTCATTAGCATTTAAACATTTAGTCTTTTTTGCATTTCTATTTAGTACTTATCAGTGTTTCTGCTTGCATTCAGTTTAACATAATTGGTTTATGTACGGGCACATGTGCAGATAAAATGGTGAGAAAAGGTAAGGGTTTACATGACAATGATCATACAAACATATGTAAGAGTAGCGTGGTGGAACAAAGATCCAGATAAAGGCATGATAATAAGTGCATGAGGGCACATGCTTTAAGTGGGGAGCTATGCAACTAGATTGTAGGCATGGTTGTAGTGCAAAGGGCATGATGCAAAAAACAAACACACAAAAAAACAATGAATACGTGAATGGAAAATTGAAAGTTTTTTAGTATACAACAGAGCTTACAGCATGATTAAGGAAAGAGTTACAAGAATAAACCAGATAATCTAAGAAGTGAATATTTTCAGGCTTCTTTCTAATGGCAGTAAAAACGATTTAATTTAAATCACAAGGTGATGAAGGATTTTTGCTTGAATCAAAGCTTTTACATAGTTTATTTATCCACGTTTCCATTTATTCTCCATTTTTCATATCCTCTGAATGTGCACATTATTGATGCAGTCAGTTCTTGAGCAAATAGGTCAAAAACTTCAGTTAATGTTTACCATTAAAAGCTATACTGCGACCTTGACTGAGGTACACCAACAAGCTACTTTAGAATTTCTGAAGCCACAGACCTCTTACCAGTTTCTAAAGAAGCTGCATGGGAAAGTTCATGCCGCATTTTTGAAATACATTTTATTGTAAATGTTGTGGTGCAGCCCTGCGATGGACTGGTGACCTGTCCAGGGTGTACCCTGCCTTCACCTGAAACACTGCTGGGATAGGCTCCA
>JBAMHW010000003.1:22554438-22570403 GCA_037177495.1 Rhadinocentrus ornatus
AGAGAGAGAGAGAGAGAGAAGGCCATGGGACCGTGCTCTGTTGTGACTTAACGTTATAAATTTGATAATAGTGATAAAGATTCAGAGTACAATAATGAAGAAACACAACACACAACCTTGTGCAAAAATACACAACTTTCATAAAGACATTTTACAATACAACTTAAAACACAGGAAAATAAAAGAAAGTACAGCAAAAAGAAAGGAATGGCACTATTTTTTACATGAATATTGATTTGTTATTTATAATCTAGTGTATGCCTATTCTAAACCAGATCACCTTTAATACACTTAAAACATTTTTCCCCATAAAACTCCAGGTCTAGAGATGACGTCTATCTGCTGTATTGCCGTTTTGTTATTTATTTTGCGGCGCTCCTTCAGTTTATTACCAAAACAAGAGGGACCCCTGTTGATCACTGAGTGGTATAACTCAATTCTACATCTGCCATATTACCTCCCATTCAGTGTGAGGTTACTCATACCATCATTAAGTGCAGAAAAAAACAGCCAAAAAAATAACAACACCCTTAAAAATATCTATAGCTTGTATTTACTTTAATAAAAAGAAAGGAAGGAAAGAAAACAGGGATGAAAAATAAAAGTTATACAAATGGCTGACTTTTGGTGGGTGGACATCAGCTCCTGTTTGCTCTACATTGTTCAGCTGCTCCGTGTCATCACTCTCTGAATCCAGGCCTACCTCACACAAAGCAGGTGTCCTCTTGGCTTAGTAATGATCTGATTGTTGTGGACCACACTGCCAGTCGTTCTTTCTGGTCCTCCCTTTTATTCCTCTGAACAGATGTTGACGTCATAGCTGCCTTGACTCAGCAGTCTCCTGTAATAATCAAAAGTCAGCAGCAATTTAACCACAATTTTCCCAGAATAGAATTTAAAATGTGTATGTATTTTATCCATCTTGTAAGGTTTGAAATATTTAGATTTTCCACATATCTGGGCTGCTTGAAGACCTGAAAACTTCCTCAACTGCTACACCCAAGGCAATGAATGACTTTTCAGTCTCAACTTTTTATTCGACACCGCGAGTAGGAGGTTTTTAAAGGGTTTTAGAGCAATGATGGACACAAGCGATCAAAGAAAATAAATAGAAACTGGAACACCTACAATTAGGAGACCAACTGCTACCTTACAGAGCTTGTGATCACCTCGTGGAGCCCTCCCAAGTTGGCCGGCCACTATGAAGTGTAAACAGTAAACAGGATGGAGCATCCTGTGTTTGTGTGTGTCGCAGACTAACGGGGGGGGGTCTTAGCTGTTGAAGAGAGACTGAGCCCGTGCAGAGTGTGCTACCCCAGCTGTCACTGCTATAACATCAGACTTGAGAGACCACAGGATGCAGGCTGCACCCTATGCCTCGGTGTGTGTGTGTGTGCTGTCACCTCACACCCCCCAGACATTCTCCACAGCCCCCTGGCTTCCTTCCTCCTCTTTGTTAAGCCTGCAGGCCAGACTTCGTCAAGCTGAGCACACAAACGAATGCATATGAATGTGTGCTGTCATCTTTATTAGGCTGCTTTGCCAACACTCATTACATTTAACACAAGGCTTTACTGAAGGCGATTTGACTTTCAGTCTTATGCTCTCCCCCCTTACTCTTACTTGCCAGACAAGGAGGATTATAGTGACCTCTGTCTGGGATAAATTTGAATACACAACCTGTTACATACTAAAAAGAAAACATAATACCAAGCAATGAATGAAAGAGTCGTTTTAAATGACTCATTGGGCCCTGCAGTAATTTTAGGGTTGGTAATAGATGTTACGCGATATGTAACTTTAAAGGCAAAGGTAATTTCAGGTGGTTTAACATTTCAAAGCATCTTTGTTTTTAGTCTTGCTAAAATGTCTACCTAACCACTATGTTAATATTTCTTCTGCAGCTGCTCTTTGATATATGAGGTCAGTGCAAATGCAGGCAGCGCTGACTGATCAGAGCAAAGTCACAATCAGGCCAAACCCATATTCGTATGAGTAATGCTCTGTTTCTAAAACGCATTCTCACATTTCTTATCTCCATAATACAAAACCTGTCAGAACGTGTTGTTTCTTTTGTTTCGGAGTACTCTCCTGCACAAAATACAGCCCACAATGACAACAGACGCCCGCCTCGAGTTCCAGCTCAGAGGTAGTGTTTCCGGAGGTGGCATGTGGAGCTTTTAAAAGGAAATGACTGAGGACATAGAGGGGGAAAAATGCACGGGCTTTTAAACAAAGAGTAGACAAGGGAGTGGAGAGTAAAGATGCTTCCATGGCCTCTATTCACAGGTTTTGTGAAAGATAAAAGGGTGCTGGTTTGAGAATGGTTTCATGTTGTCATTAGAGCAAAGTTTTTTTTTATTGTTTTTTTTTATTGTTTTTTATATTAAGTCTGTAAATTTTTTGCTGGTGAATTGTTCAGTTATGTGTCTTCTCTGTTACTAGTGAAATGGAGGATGTTACTGTTGCTAAGCAGCAATATCTTGAGTTCTCTGCATATAGTTTGTTTTCCATTATGTAAAACAAAGTTCATACTTTGTGAGCTTTCTGTTATCAGATTAAATATTGTAGAGTAGTTTGAAACTTCCTGCCTTGTTGACTCATTGAAACTTATCATAATCAGGTACATAATCACAAAAAATTCAGTTACTTCTTTCATGTTATTCTAGACCTCAGAATCATGACTTTCAAATAATTCACACCCAGTCTCTCAGCCAGTTTATTAAAAGAAAACTGTTAAATGTTTCCGTAAATTAATCTTTTAACACAGACTATTTATTTTGTATGTAGCACAATTATTTTACTTCAATATTTCCATCCACTGCATCAAAACTTTCAGGTTTTAATTTAGATTTATTTCATTTTAAAGGTGCAGTAATCAAAGTGAAATAGTTTCTGCTGGTTAGGTGATTATCATAAAAAAACATGTGCATCCATCATTTCTTAACAAGGGCTTTAAGGCTCCTCACTGTGAGAGATGTGAGAAACAGTAGGTACATTTTATGTTAGCAATACACAAAAACTCCCCGGTGCTTTCAATAGTGTTCCACCTCTGTTTGCTGATACCACAAGAAGTGAGGGTATGTTGGGGGGGCGGGCAGGCTGAATGACATGGTGTTGCTGCATCGGCCGTTGTTCGCTGACCCACAAAATGCAGACCCAGCCCCCAGTGTGAAGTACTTTTGTGCTGTCATCACCCTCAGAAGCCAGGGACCTGAGGGGCAGCAAGGAAAGGGAGGGGGGAGTTTAGGCACCCGGAGGGTTGAGCGATCTGTGAGGCGGCAGTCCACTCTCCAGCAGGACACATGCTCTGTTAGCTGAATGAAAAGAAGCTTGTATTGTAATAAAAGCATTTGCATACTTGTGTGTTAGAGAGGGTGTTAACCTTTGACACCTTTGAGAACTGGATGACAACAGAAAGCACTTCTCCCAGTCCAAGCATTAACACACTCGAAAATAACACCTAGGCGTCCTTCAATGTGTTTTAAAAGTGAGACAAGTGGTGAGAAAGAGCCTTGAGAGTGCTTGAGGTGGATATTTCCTTCAAGTGTGAGTTTACACTTCAAACTACATGTTTCGGATCATTTGTAAGTGAGGGATATGTGGATCCTAAAGCAGTGTTGGCCTTTATTTTACATAAGTAGATACATATCGTAAAACAAAAGTTTTCTTTACTGAAGAGCTGATATGATAGATGAGAAGTACATTATGCGCTTTGATGATTGGACTAAAGTTATTAGATGAAGAGAAAAATGTGTCCTGATTCCATCTTAAATTAAAAAATGACAGCAGAAAGAATACATAAACACTATATCTGTAATTAGTGAAAAATTGAATAAAGATTTGGTCTGGTTTATTTCTTATCCTAAAGGGTGTACTGTTATCTTCAACTAAAGGGTGTACTGTTAACTTGACATTTGGGTTAAACTACAATTAGCTTTGTAAACAATAAAAGTGCCTGTGATATTGAGGGTCAGAGAGTCATATTTCAACCCACACTTAACTTGTTAATCTATTTCTTTTAACAACATATTTCATTCTGTCTGTTGTATGATTAATGTCCGTGTATGGTAACGTTGGTTCAGCCCTTCAGTTGATTTTTGGAGGCTCTTTGTCAGTGAGATCCGCTGTCTTTGGCTCTCACCCTGAGGGTCTCTTCTTTCCAAGTGCACACTGCTTAAAAAAAAAAGACTTGACTCTGACATTCCTCCAGATGAGAGTTGCTAGGTGATGCTATTGTTAGATTTTCTTTGTGGTCACATATTCATACCCAAATTGTGAGGTTCTTTTAAAGAACTGTCTCATTAGTAGTCATATATTCATACCAGACCACCCCCCCACTTGACCCCTCCTTTACTAGTCGTGGGAAAGACAAGACCTGGACGAGATGTGGAGGATTCAGGCAATTACTTGGATGGCGGTCTAATGATGGTCTAACTTAAACACACTTTAATGTAATCAAAGAAGGATATACAGTATTTGTACTGTATTATTAACACTCATTTTAGACAATTACAACCCCCCCTTAGATGGAATAAGCTTCCAAGATGGTTTTTAAACACATGGTAAACCTTCAAGTGCAAGTGTACAAGAGAAAAACTGCAACCGATTATTTCCTTTCATACTAAGTTGACTTTTTATCCCATGTGCAAAAGAGTATCAATGTGACAAAAATATGCAAGGAACCTAAGAAAGACAAAGTGAAAATGTTATGTTTTATTTTGGAAAGCTGAAGCTTTTTCACATGTTCTTCTTTGTTTAATTATGTGGAAAACTTGATATATGATAATGAAATAAAGGAATTTAAATGGTGTTTCATTTTAATCCATTTTAGTCACACAAAAGATGTGAAGCATCAGCACATGACATGTGAATATACAACAAATTCAGATATTAGAATATTTAAATTAATTCACTGAAATAAACTTATCAATCATATTTGTAATTAATATCAGTAGTGGAAAGTAACCAGATTCATTTACTGAGGTAAGTCTTTGTTACACTTCAACAGATTATTTGACATTTTTGTGACTGGGTTTGATTTTTCCATAATTAATACTGTTCATCTGATTTAATTCATTTAAGTCACAATAATTTGTTCATTTGTATAATATATAAAAATAGGTTCCAATTATATTGAAGAAATAAAACCTTCTAACAAACTTAAATAATAATAAATAATAAGAGCATGGGCAATAATATAAAACATAGACAGAAGTATGAAAATATACACACATACAGTGGAAAATATAAAAAGCCATTCATTGTAATATCAAAATTTTGTCTTTGGTTTATGTGTTGCATAAGTGTGGAAGGTACGGTTAGTGTATTTATTTTATTTATTTTTTATATGTAGGTTGTGTATTATATAATATTATTTTAAGCTGAGATTGGCAGGCGTACTGTTTTATTAAAGTTTTAATTAACGTGTATTTACTAAAAAACAAGGACTTCTCAATGAAACAGGTGCATCAGATGCTTCAACGCGTGGCCCCGCCTACTTAGTACCATATTTGGAAAATTTCCCAGTCCAAAAGGCGCAAGGAGGAGCAATGACGCCACCTGCTTCCCAATGGGCTGTGTGCTCGTGCACAGCCGGTGTAGAGAGGAATTCAGAGAAGCGGAGCCAGCGCCACAGACGCAGAGGAGCGCACAACTTTTTAAAAGTTGTGTGGAATCATGGAGCTACGTGGGGGCACCTTTTTTCTGTTTTTATTTATGAACCGAATATTTTTCAGTCTCCAGTCAAAAGAACGTAAGTATTATATATTTTTAAGAAGTTGTATAAAAACAGAATAAGCGTAACTCAACTTTTACCACACCTCGTGAATCAGAAGGCTTGGAATTTGCTTTCTCCCTTCTTTTACATTATTCAATGGGCAACTTGAACTCCCTCATTTAAAAAAATAGCACTTTATGTTGTGTTATGTTTTTATAGTTAATTTTACAAGTTGTAATAAAATATAACATTTTAAAAAATGTCTGGATAAATTCAGAATGGTTTTATAAAGTCTGAAAAATACTGAATAACACCTTTTTCTTTAACTCAGTATTTTTAAATTAAGTTAATACCAGTCAACCTTGTCAAATGGGACTGGAGAATGGCACCTGTTTGATGGTTTAACATGTCACAGTTTTTGTTTCACTAAGGGTGCAGATTCATGAATTTCTCTCGTCATGGCAATTTAACTGCCCACGCCTTTCTCAGACACTATTAGTCCTGCATCTTAGACCTGGAGGACACGCTTAGTGAAATCCTGAATCAGACCGAAATGCGTGATTAAAATGTCAAAGCATGGCATGTGCCCCACATAAAACTGTTGCCCCCCAGAGATCAAGGCAGATAATTTAACTTTGGAGTCAAATCAAAGGTGTTTGAACTAATTTAATAGCCTTTTAACTAATTCATAAACATCTATTACACCAGAAGTCAGTTAATTTGTATCTGATCCTTTATTTATTCATTTATAATTTTTAAAAAACTTAATTTATTGGCTGAATGTTCATTATGTCACATTGTCTGCTTGATTAGTCATTACTGTGCTTGCTGTAACTATGTCATAAGTTTTTTTTCTCTTTGTCCTTGCAGAGGTATTGCTGGATATGAGAGCTTCAGGATCAGAGTTGGGATGGTTGACGTTGCCATTTGGGAACGGGGTGAGTATTTATACCTCAACAGGCATTTTTAAGACTCCAGGTTCATGCCTTGAAACTGTTCTTCTCTTATAGAAGGACTTGAAGTGAGTAAGCCAAAGTTTTCTCTCAAGAATTTAAAACCTGCTTGGTGACAATAACAGAGGCCTGTCTGCTCATTCAGCCCACTAAAAGAGCTCTCTGGGAGAGATGGAATGAGCGGTAGCTCGGTAAGGTTTGGCAAAGCTCAGCTAGTCTTGTGGACCCTTTCATAAAGAGCTTATGAATGCCATTAAAATGTCACGGTTCAACCTACATTTAAATTTACAATACCAAAGTGCATTTTACATAGACATAGATTAATTTTTCTCCATGGCTAAACTATAAAACTAAATTTTAAGATTTTTTTCCCCCTCCGATTTCTTTTTTTTAATTTAGAGATGGCAATGACAGACAATTGGTATGATAGAAAGATATAAGTTCAAAGAAACAAAAACCAGAAGGAAAAAATCTGGTCCAGATGTACAAAACCATCCCTATCTATAGTTCAGTGGCTTTCCATCTAAAATAGGCAACAGGACACGGAAGTTGAAGTGTGTGGGCTGTTTTTTGTGACTGTTTGCAAAGATCTAAGAATGTAAGGATTGTCATTGTATTGTGGAGGATTTCCTCTTGTCTATCCAAATAAGTTTTGTTTTTTCTGTAACTTTGTTGGATTTGTAAAATATATTTAGATGTGTTCCTGGGATGACTCCTTTCCGTAGGCCTTCTTGGCTTCAACATTTTTAACAGTTTGGCATCAAAGTCCAATGTAACCAGTTAAAAATGAGAAGTTAGTAGTAGTTAGTTTTCATTTGTAACAACCTCATTTAAAAAGTTTCAGCTTTAACTTGTTACATGAATCACACCTAAATTTCAAACATATGAGGTGTTAGATTTTAATATTAAATTGAGCCTTTTAATCTTTTAACGTTTCATTGCTTCCCTCTCATAAAAAACCCTTAATTGATAACAATTTCACTGCCATGCCTCTCACAACTCTGTGCTTACAAAGCTTGTTTAACTGCTATAAATGTTAGTTGGTATTCTGCCGTAGTATTTGCAGGGTTTATGTCTCACATGCATGCACCCGTCTGTGTGTGTGTTTATGGAAAACCACACACGTTGAGAAAGCAACACATGTCCAGGCCAGTAATTTTAATGCATGGAAAAAAGCTGCTACTCACTTCAGTACTTTGAGGTTTTTAGTGATCAAAGTGGCAAGAGCAAAGTGTCCAAATGTTTTTGCTATTCTTTGCTTAACAAAAGAAATCTTTTTTTCCCTTAAATCATGATTTATGTCTTAAAGCAGTGAAGACTTTTCCCCCGTAAATTGATTTGTCTGTTCTTTCTTTATCTTCTTCTTGTTTGCAGTGGGAGATTGTCCAGACGGTTGTAAATGGCTCCCTTTTTTACACCTACAGTGTCTGTAGCATAGACTCTCCTGATCAGGATAACTGGTTGCGCACAACCTTCATTCAGCGGCGCCCAGGAATCAGCCGCGTCTCTGTGGAGCTGCGTTTTGTTGTGCGAGACTGCAACACTTTTGACAATGCTTATGTCTCCTGCAAAGAAACCTTCAACCTGTTCATTTCTGAGGCTGATGCCGATGTGGGAACCAACTTCCGTAAAGGCCAGTTCCGCAAAGTGGCCACAATTGCTCCTGATGAGGTCACCCAGGGCCGTGTGCTTAAGGTCAATACAGAGACAAAAACGGTGGAACAGCTGTCAAGAAAAGGCTTCTACCTGGCATTTCAGGACATGGGGGCTTGTGTGGCACTGCTGTCTGTCAGAGTGTACTACAAGACGTGCCCGTCCACCGTGCAGAGCTTGGCAGCCTTTCCGGAGACGGTGGCAGATGCTCTGAGGAAGGTGGAGGGTGTTTGTGTGGAGAATGCCATCAGTCAGACCACCCCACACATCTACTGCACAGCTGAGGGTGAATGGGTGGTTCCCATGGGCCAATGCCAATGCCTCCCAGGCTACGAAAACACAGGGGATTCCTGCCAAGGTAAGCACGGCCAGAAAATGTGCCATGCACTCAGCTGTGTTTGTCTTCCTTTGAGAGCTGTAATAAGTCAGTGTTAAGAATTATTACACAGACAATTTGATTTATTTGTAAATCTGCGAGTAGGTCCAGCAAGAGTTGCCATGGCAGGCAAACAGATATAAATCTATGAGTAAACAACAGTTTTAAACAGTTTCCTACTAACGCTTTATCACACCTTTACCTGTTGGTTCATTCTTAACATTGCTCGTCTCTCAGGTTTCAGGAATGTGGTTTGGGTGAGACACTGGGTGATAATGTACAGCACAAGAATCTATCACACTTCATGTTAACTTTTGAATTTTAGCGAGGAGCTTGTATTTAAATACAACTGCACCAAACATCCTCATTTTATGTAAAAGTCACTTGAGTCTTAAGAAAAAAGCACTGTTGATTTATTCATGCTAAGGTAAAGTTTGCAGAAAGTCTGTGGTATGTGGTGCCCTCAAAAAAGGACTTTTAAGTTAGTTTGTTAAAAAAATGTCAGAAAGAAAAAGGAAGACTCAGCTGTGGTGCCCACACTCCTGTTTGTGTGGAAGTTGGCCTGTCCTTTGGCATTCTGGGGTGTGGTGAGTTGAACTGTCTGGAGGAAATGTGGGAGGAGAGAGGGTATAGAGTGAAAAAGAAGGAGGGAGGAGGGGCCCAGTATGCTGCGGGGATTTCTGAAAGGAATTCTTTCATCCTCGCGTCACCTACCTAAACCACTGATTGACTACAGGAAGGGTGGTGTGAGTGTGCCAGAATAACTACCTGAGTGGTGCGTCTTCTCCTCACAAGAATTTGTTTTGAGAAGGTTGCCCAGGCAACAGGAACCACAGATTGCAGGGATGATGTTGACACGCCTGCCAGGGCCTAGACTGAGTCAGACTGCGGTTTATGACTCCTGATGGTCTTAGTTACCTTTACTGGTACAGTTTGGTGTGGTTTCTGTTTCTTTCTGTAAGCAGGCAGAATTTTATGTTGGCTGAAATAAAGGCCCGATATTACTGAGTGATCAAAATTAATCTTTTTACCGATCATTTTTGGTAGTCAAAATGCTTCAGATCAACTTTTTTGTGAATATTTTTTAATTTTACAGTTTTATTTGTTTTTAAATGGAGTAAGATGTTTTGAAATATGACGCACACTCTTGTATTTTGCTGCAATATACAGACCCAACAAAGAACAGATTAACAGGTCAATAAACAGATAATGAAAACATTTAGCCCCACAAACTATTCATAGATAAGTGCTTCACTTCAAAGAAAAATCAAGACCGAGCAGAGGAATGTTTCTGGATTTGAGGATCGTGATGATAACCTGATTCTCAGCCAAGCACCTGAACAGGATGTGGGCACAATAAGAGAGGGAATATTTATAACAGGAAAAGACTATTCCAAAGTCTGGATGATAAGCTGATTATTTAGGTGCAAGAAACATGTGTTTCCACGTGAACAAAACACAGTCAGCATTTGCCAATCAACTATAATCTAAAAATCTCAGTCTCATTCCACTTTTATGACAACTAGAGAAAGTGATATCCTGCCAGGCTCATGGAATCCACTGAAGAGCCCAACTGTTGTGGGAAAAGGAAGCAAAGTGAGATGAGGAGGAATGCTGACTGACACAAATAAGCAGGTTGTCCTTGGTAGGGAGCAAGTCGACAGTTGGTGCATGCGAGAGGTTAGTTTTGTGGCTGCTTAGTTAGGTGTGGAGTGTAATTTAGTCAAGAGGATTAGTAGAGCAACAGGACAGCTGTTAGCCAATGACATGCCCCATTCAGCCTCCTTTTTCCTCTTTCATCCGGTTTTTAAGACAGGCAACAAGCACCCTAATCCACGTTCCCACTCATTAGAACAATGGGTCAGTACAAAGAGAAAAAAATGGGTTCAATTATTAAATGCACCAGTGCGGAAATTAAGTTCTTTTCTTATGTACTGTGATTGAAGAGACCATGAGACAATTGTAGCTTAACAAAAGTTTGTTGAATGACTGGAAGTTTTTTTGTTTGTTTGTTTTTAACCTTTGTCTAATACAAATATATGCAAAAAAACAAAACAAAAAGCAATTAGATTAGAAATCCATGTTTCTAAAGTTTGCCTCAACAATGTTTGTAGTCTTGCACTGTGCACATGCTGCTATTTGTGTGCTGTATAATGACTGATGCAACATATTTATGGCACCACTCCATCCAATCTCACAGACAATGGATGAATAGGGTTGGAGTTTCTTTGGTACGTGACGGAGGTCCTGCTGTTCTAGCTCAAGATGAAATGGGCTTGCCTCCCTTTCTTATTCGAAATAACCTCGGCTACACCCCCACTGCTGCCAAGTGACTCCCCAGAGAGAGCTTCTGTTGGTGCTCCAGACCTTTACCCCCTTCCCCCAGCTCAATCCCTCTGTCTGACTCAACCTGCTCCTTCTTCTCCAGTTCAACAGTACTTGGGGTGCAAAGGTCCTTCTGCTTTGGTTGGTGAAGTAACAATACTGCGCCTTCAATCTAGGGTCCATTCGATCTTTTCTCTTAACTACCAAACAGGGCCAGATGAAAGGCTGCTCCCCAGGGAGACAGTGAAATGAAAGCAAAATAGATTAGATGTTGCATTAGATTACTTTTAAAAAAAAAACAACAACGAATAAAGGCCTTACTCCACTCTATATGTGCATCTGCTTCCGTTAAAAACATTGAAAACATTCATCTCCAGCTCTTCTTTTCCTGCTTTATAAGGGACGTGGCTGTAGCCTTGCGTGCTGTAATCTGTGGCTGGTGCCGAGTGGTTAACGGAAGGAAGGAAGAAAGAAAGGAAACACCAGCCTCATTGAGAACTGCAGCTCTTGCATTCTGATTTCTCTCCTGTCTTCATGTTCATTAACCTCCATTGCCCTGGAAAACTGTTTATCTCTGCACTGAAATGTCCATTACAACATTCCACTCATGTCCAAGTTGCCATTTCCTTTTTGCAAAAACAAAAATATTACTTAGTAGAGAATATGAACTGAGAGTTCACAGGGGGGGAAGGGAGATCAGCTCTCCTGATGGATTTACTGCCCTGCTGCTTTCCGGTTGACGCTGGGAGTGCGACCTGAGATCAGGCCTCCGGGCAGAAAAGGCGAGTGAAGGCAGATCGTCAGGGAAATCCCTCCTCATTCTTCTGAATACAAAGACCCAGTGATTATAGGTTGCTCACAACAAATGTTTCCTGTTGGGTGGAAGGGGTTGGACTCACAAAGACAGCCTGATTGTTTGCTTTTTGATCAGTCATTCCTTCCTCTGTTTGTCTGTTTCATATGTCATGTTTAAACTAACACACACCCTCTTTATCTGTTACAGAATGCAAACCAGGCTACTTCAAGCCATCTGTGTCGAGGGAATTATGTCATGTTTGTCCTGATAACACCAAGCCCTCTTCAGCCGGTGCCATGGAGTGCCTGTGTGAGGAAGGTTTCTTCCGCTCGCCGTCGGACCCTCCATCCTCAGCTTGCTCTGGTAAGAACCCTTCTCACCACTCACTTTTAGTTAAAATGAACTTTTAGCTCATTGGAGACAAATTGGTTTTATTTGACTGTCCTGTGTCATGTGCTTCCTACCCAAGCTCCGCCCAGTGCCCCTCTGGACCTCACTTCCACCACCCTGTCAGCAGAAGGCCGGTTGCTGTTATCCTGGAATCCACCTCTGGTGACCGGAGGCCGCCATGACCTCACATACAGTGTAACGTGTGAGATCTGTGACGAGGCTTCCTGCGTTCCATGCAGTGAGAAGATTCACTTTGAGACGGGCCCTACAGACCTGGAAGACACCACAGTCATTGTTAGTGACCTGGATTCTCACCTCAACTACACATTCACTGTGGAGGCTCATTCTGGGGTATCACAGTACAGCACTAAGAGGAACTCTGCTGCCATCACCACTGCTCTGGATTATACTGGTGAGATTTTTTGGGGTTTTATTTTGGCCTTATGTGTTTGGGGTCAGACGCCACTATGTGTATGGTTTTAAATCTCTGATAAAATTAAGAAAACCAACAAAGTATCAGAGATAAATTAACATCTTTTTAGTTATTAAAGAACATTAGGTTTAAAGAATTAATAAATATTTATTTATATTGTACCTTTTACTTAAAGCATTGTACCAAAGTATAAATTTAGCCTGGCCCACTGAATCCTAAAGGCTTTCATTTTCAAATGTCCGTTCCAAGGACTATGATTAGTCACTATTATTTGCCTTTCTGTCTCTTGCCTGTTAGATCCCCCAAAGGTGACATCGATCCATCTGGATGATCGTAGCCCCAACAGTCTGTCTCTGTCCTGGATTCTGTCTCGCAGACCTCCAGCCCACATTAATCACCGCTATGAGCTTATGTACCGCAGAAAAGTAAGACTGAGAGCTTTGTGATCTTTTCTGGGTTTTTTCTCTTGCAAAATTTAGGATGGAAATGTTGAGTTCTAATGAAAATTAATGTTGGATTTTTACATGTTTTCTTTTTAGGATGTTGATGGCGAGCGTGATGTGACCACCTACACTGTCCTAATTTTGGAGAAAAACTCAGTTCAGATTAATGATCTCACCCCAGATACACCTTATATGTTTAGGGTGCAAGCACTGAGTCCTGAAGGCACCCCTGGTAGCTACAGCGTGGAGCACGAGTTTCAAACTTCACCATTAGGTAACAGCAACCATAAAATTTAAGTTTGTCAAATATTTCTTTATTCAAATGTGTAGCTCAAGATGATAAATGTTTGTTCTCTCTGTAATTTGCACAGCTGAATATCAGATCCAGGGCAAGTCCACCATGGTGATGGGAGCAGTTATTGGAGTGGCTGTTATTCTGCTTGTTGTGGTAGCCTTCCTGTTGCTGCGTAGGCGGTAGGTTACAGCACACTTCATAACCACATTCAACATGTGTGTCATTCAGATAAATATTAACTACAAACCTGTAAACTATGTGATTATACACCACAAGCTGAAGTAATGAAGGACGGCAGTTTAAGGAGAGTTTATGAGTAATATTTGGTGCTGCTTTTGAAACTATTTAAACTGAAGCTGACCTGCAATTACAAAAAAGTCAGTCTGTATTCTGTTTTGTTATAAAGAGATTAATCTTGTTTTTCTTTTAGGCGACTGAGCTCCCATGGCAGAGGAGGACCCGAGGATCCCTACTTTTCTACAGGTCAGCAAACCATGCAGTATTTTTTTCCAATAAAACTTTACATAAAATTTAAATTTTGCATAAAATTCTGGTTAATATGTGCTTTTCAGATCAGCTTAAGCCGCTGAAGACATATGTTGACCCACATATGTATGAGGACCCTAACATTGCCATCCAAAAGTTTGTCACAGAAATCGACTACAATGCAATTAATAAACAAAAAGTCATCGGTGTTGGTAAGAGCACATTTACATTATTCATTTTCAGTTTAATTTATTCTCTGGAGTTTTTCCAACATTTCCTCCTGCTGTCTGTCTGCCAACCAGGAGAGTTTGGGGAAGTGTTTCGGGGTGTGATGAAGACTCCGAAAGGGGAGGTGGCTGTAGCCATCAAGACTTTGAAACCTGGCTACTCGGAGAAACAGCGGCAGGACTTTTTAAGCGAAGCCAGCATCATGGGTCAATTCTCGCACCCAAATATCATCCACCTGGAGGGAGTCGTCACCAAATGTGAGTCAACAACTTCAAGCAGCGGTTTTACAGTCTCTGTACATTTATTTCTATTAGATTCTTGAATGACTTTAATAAACATAACTTTTGTACATCTTTCAGTTAAGCATGCCATGATAGTGACAGAATACATGGAGAACGGAGCTCTTGACACATATCTTAAGGTATGTGTTTGTTTTTTTTGTCGTGAACACGGGGGTAAGAGGGCTTAAAAAAATAAAAAGGAATAAAAGAAAAGTCGAGACTTTTTATTTTCTCTGTATATTTTTTACAATAAAAAGAACAACAACTGAATGTTAACTCTTGCTTTCTTCAGGATCATGATGGAGAGATCCTCTCGTATCAGCTTGTGGGAATGCTACGAGGAATAGCTGCTGGAATGAAATACCTCTCGGACATGAGCTATGTTCACCGGGACCTGGCTGCAAGGAACGTCCTTGTAAACAGCAAGCTGGAGTGTAAAGTGTCTGACTTTGGCTTGTCACGTGTCCTGGAAGATGATGCTGAGGGGACTTATACAACCAGAGTAAGTCTATCTACTACACTTCACAGGCTAAATGCATAACCGCAAAGAGCAGCCTTCACTGCTTTTTATATACACTGCTCAAAAAAATTAAAGGAACACTTAAACAACACAATGTAACTCCAAGTCAATCACATTTCTGTGAAATCAAACTGTCCACTAAAGCAACACTGATTGACAATAAATTTCACATGCTGGTGGAAATTATAGGCAATTAGCAAGACACCCCCAATAAAGGAGTGCTTCTGCAGGTGGTGACCACAGACCACTTCTCAGATCCTATGCTTTCTGGCTGACGTTTTGGTCACTTTTGAATGCTGGCGGTGCGTTCACTCTAGTGGTAGCATGATACTGAGTCTACAACCCACACAAGTGGCTCAGGTAGTGCAGCTCATCCAGGATGGCGCATTAATGCGAGCTGTGGCAAGAAGGTTTGCTATGTCTGTCAGCGTAGTGTTCAGAGCATGGAGGCGCTACCAGGAGACAGGCCAGTACATCAGAAGACGTGGAGGAGGCCGTAGGAGGGCAACAACCCAGCAGCAGGACCGCTACCTCTGCCTTTGTGCAAGGAGGAACAGGAGGAGCACTGCCAGAGCTCTGCAAAATGACCTCCAGCAGGCCACAAACGTGCATGTGTCTGCTCAAACGGTCAGGAACAGACTCCATGAGGGTGGTATGACGGCCCGACGTCCACAGGTGGGGGTTGTGCTTACAGCCCATCACCGTACAGGACGTTTGGCATTTGCCAGAGAACACCAAGATTGGCAAATTGGCCACTGATAAAAGCAGGTTCACACTGAGCACATGTGACGGACGTGACAGAGTCTGGAGACGCCGTGGAGAACATTCTGCTGCCTGCAACATCCTCCAGTGTGACCGGTTTGGCAGTGGGTCAGTAATGGTGTGGGATAGCATTTCTTTCGGGCCGCACAGTCCTCCATGTGCTCACCAGAGGTAGCCTGACTGCCATTAGGTACTGAGATGAGATCCTCAGACCCCTTGTGAGACCATTATGCTGGTGCGGTTGGCCCTGGGTTCCTCCTAATGCAAGACAATGCTAGACCTCATGTGGCTGGAGTGTGTCAGCA
>JBAMHW010000003.1:22570503-22588697 GCA_037177495.1 Rhadinocentrus ornatus
CCATTGATAATTTTTGTGTGATTTTGTTGTCATCACATTCAACTATGTAAAGAACAAAGTGTTTAATAAGAATAGTTAATTTATTTAGATCTAGGATGGGTTATTTTAGTGTTCCCTTTATTTTTTTTTAGCAGTCTAGTAACAAAGGGCACATTGTTAATAGTATTTCCAGTCTCGAGCATCCAATTTGAGGTGTTAGTCTTTCATCGCCTCATATTTCCACTCCCTTCACTTATTATATATGATTTCTTAATGGTTCTCTTCTGTCAGGGAGGTAAAATCCCCATCCGCTGGACTGCCCCAGAGGCTATTGCATACAGGAAATTCACATCAGCCAGCGATGTGTGGAGCTTTGGTATTGTCATGTGGGAAGTCATGGCATTTGGAGAACGACCCTACTGGGACATGAGCAACCATGAGGTATGTTTCATGTGTCACAACTCTTATGGTTGTGATGAGTGATAGTTTTGGCCTGTGTAAGGCATGTGTTGCAAAAAAGTCACTCTTGGGCAGTGTATGGTTTCCCATTATCCTTGTCAAATCTGCTGTTAAAGTCAACATAAGTGCACAGCAGTTTATTGGACTGCTGCCTGTTAAAATGACTGTTGATCATAAATATACGTTGAATGCAAGAGCTGCTTTCACCCTGGCTCGCTCTCTTCCTCAGGTCATGAAGGCTATCAACGAGGCTTTTAGGCTTCCTGCCCCAATGGATAGCCCTTCTGCTATCTACCAGCTCATGCTACAATGTTGGCAGCATGACCGCTCAAAACGACCTCGCTTTTCAGACATTGTTAACATTTTGGACAAACTTCTCAGAAATCCAGAGTCCTTAAAAACCATCGCTGACTTTGACCCACGGTAAGAAGGTCATTTTTTGTTTAAGTCCATGTTTTGATAAAAAAGTAAAATAGATTAAACAAAAAGAAGTGATGAAAAAAGAGAAGCAGTAATGTGCTTCACTCATTTAAAGTGGTTGTATCATTGAAAAATATAATAATCTAATCTCTCTACAAATCGATTAATTGGAAAATGTGCTCTTGTAGTTTTGCTTTAGTCCATGCTAAAATACTGTAACTATTTCTTTGCTAATGTTTTTGTAATTCTAATGTCATCATAATAAATGTGTGATCATTTCTGTGGAGGAATTTAAAAATACAAAACTCCAGCTTTTACTTTATAAAAATTACTTTTCAATTCTCATTATGTTGACAATTAAACTGTATTTCTTTTTCTTTCTTTTTTTTTTCAACTATGCAACCAATTGAGCAGCTGTAAATGATGACTAATCCAAATACCTGTTGTTCTGTGCAGCGTGTCCATCCGGCTGCCCAGCACCAGCGGCTGTGATGGCACCATGTTCAGATCTGTGCCTGAGTGGCTGGAATCCATTAAAATGAGCCAATACAACGAGAGCTTTGCCCGCGCTGGAATAACCACCATGGAGCAGGTGGTCGCTTTGAGACACGAGTGAGTGCTCACGTTGCACAGGTGCAGCTCTCCAAAGCTGTGCATGTTCATCCGGCAACAGGCTGCATTTTTATTAGTTACACAGGGAAAGTATTCAGTTCTCAGCTGGAACATTTGCTATCCAGTTTGTCAGTGGAGGATTAAGCCACTCTGCCTGTGCGTGTGCCATTCCTCTCATTCCCTGCTGTTCCACTGATATTTCAACCATTTATCCATGGCTGGTGGCTAATTATTTTAACTATTACAGTCACTATTTTAATTTACTTTTTTATTTGTCTGTTCATTACTTAACAATGTCAGTTATGTATGCACTAAAAAAGGAAGAACAAAACAAAAAACAACAAAAAAGATTAAACTTCAATTTATTTCTTGAACCATTTCCTTTCCAATGCCACTGTCATTTCTGTATACACTCTGAAATGGTGTTTGTCATTTCTTTCAGAGACATAAGGAACATTGGAGTGCGATTGCCTGGTCACATGAAGAGGATAGCTTACAGCATCCTGGGCCTGAAAGACGAGACAAGCTCCCTCAGCGTGTTTGCAGTGTGATCTAAGCATTCCTTTAAATCAAAGTGCACTGACCGACCATGCCATTTCACTCATGGACGTCTAAGACTGTGTGGGGGTGGGGGTAGGGGGGTGAAACTGAGCCACACTGCAGGTTTTTTTTGTCTGTGGCACAGTGTTGCGTGACTGAAGATGACCCTCCAAATTGTTCAGAAAGGACTGAGACCAAACACATCCATGTACTATAGGATAAGAAAAGAGGATATTTTATCTTTATATAAAAAGTGTAATATGTTGAACATATACAGTTTATGTTATGTAGGGGATAAAACTAAGTGCTTGTTCTTGTATTGACAGAATGACTGAAACTTTCAAGGCTCTTTTGTGATAAAGGGCAACTTTCTCCAAGCACTCTTTCTATCCTCCAGTGTCTGTGGATCCTTCAATCTTTTTAATTTTTTGTGTTTGATGAGGCTTTTTCAGAAATTTTGGAATTGTTATTCCACTCAGGGCAAAGAATCCCACATTTTTATGTGTGCAGTTTGTCGCTTCATCACACCTGTTCATGTGTTTGTTTACATAACTTCTTAATACAACTGTTCATTTTAATTTATTATTTATTTTGTTTTATATTTATGTCATTTATTATATGAAATAACTGATCTGGTGCATGTTTGCCAGGTGGTGTATTTCTGTGTTTAAATAAAATCAGTGCTGCCATTTGACTGGATCCTTTTTTTATATTTTCAGCAGCCGTCGATGTGTTTGTTTTTAGTCGTGTCAGCTGCATGTCTCATGGGATGTAGTGCTGATCAGTTTGTCAGTCCATCTACTTTGGTTTAGACTTAAATATCTCAGCAACTAGTTGAATGGCTTGCTGTGAAAATTACTACAGATGCTTGTGGACAAGAGATCTTGTACATTCTTCTAAATGCTTCTTAAGACTTAAAAATTATGCCTGCGCTGATAAGAAAATGTGTGTCGTATTTCCCTCTTGCCATTTGGTAGAAGTTATACTTTACAGGATACTTTTTTAAAATTTAGTTTTAGTTGGAGAAAATTTGCATATACTCTTTATAAAAATTAAAAGAACTCCTTAAATGTCTCCATTCAATGGACTGGAGTTTGTCCAGACTCCCTCCATTAGCTTCCAGGAGAATGTGGATGAGTTGTGGTATTACAATTTATAGATAGTAATTGTCCTGGCTGGCATGGTTGCATGCCAATAGTCCACTGCTTTTATATCTAATGGTCACACAAACAAAATATCCTGCTGTCTACATGCATGTCCTGACAATGTTTGGACTTGATTTGCCAAAGCTTGTCTGGAAGTGAAGTGAAAAATTATTTCACAGGGACTTCCCACACTTTGCTGTTAAAGAGAAAGACAAACCCTACAAACTCTCCCCCCAGCTTAAACTTCAAAGAGAGGGATAAATGACAGTTATCTCTGATCAGATTTTTGTGAGATGTGGACTCATGATTTGTTGTATGCTCACGATAGAGAAAGCATTTCTTCACTATGGCACATGTAACATTTTGCATAAATACAATAAATCAGAAACAACCCAAAACAGGAAATTTAAAGCAACCCTACGAGGTACCAACTAGGGTGAATTCTAAATGTCAGATTTTTGAATCTTAAAAGTGAGCTAACAGTGTAAGTGGAGTTAAACAACATGTTCTTCCTATAATGTTTTCCAATGCCTTTTTTTTTTTTTACCTCTGAAGTTTGTTCATTTTTAAAATGTCTTGACTTTAAAATATGACTTTTATGACTTTTCCTACAGCTGAAAACCTGAAGAAATTTTGGAATTTTTTTTAGCATTTCTTTAACAATTCTATTGACTTTGCTTCATGGAGCTTGTTTGTTGATGGTTGTCATCCAGACGGGGTGTGACTTTGCAAGGTGAAGAAGAATGTTACACTTACACATAAATGTGCTCCGTGACCACAGCCACTCCGCCATGTTTAACTGCCCAGGCTAACTGAACATTTTTCTGGCACAGTGTCATTCTCATGAGGAAAACACCTCTTATTTATCTAAAAAAGTTAATAGATGTTATCTGTGTGTGTCTACAATTGTGATCCTTTTATTTTAAACTTCAGATTGACATTAATCAGTACGTGATGGCTGGTAATTTTAGCGTATCCCTTTGCACAAAAACATTTCCGCACCCTTTCTCTCACACAAACACAAAGACTCACATGGTCCTTGTTCTGGGTGCAGCTAAAAATTTTGGATAACAGTCCAACAACAGTTCTGACACATTAAATATCTACAATCCGTGTCATATTCCAGGCTAGCTGAATCATTCAATCCAAACCACATTCACACCCACCCGCAGTGGCACCCACAGATGCCCAGTAGCTATAAGAGAGTCTGATATGTTGACAGCTGGAACACAGACAGAGGTATTTGCAAGATCAAAGACAAGGACAACCCACTTCCTTAGCTTGTATGGAGGATAGTCAAGGTAATTTCTCTGATCGAAGATCATTACCTCAAAAGAACTCTGAAGAACACAGATTTACAGGTCAGCTCAACAATTACAGACACAAATATAATTATTTTGTTGTTGCACTTAATACAGCTGTGAAGATTATGTCTCAATAAAGAAATATTTATTCACCAAGTGTTTAAAAAAATCAATCGATTTAAACATCTTCTAATCAATGTTTGACTTTTACAACCTGTTTCAGGACATTCATATCCAACAGGAAAGATTCAGGTTATTGGAGATATTTTCCAATTCATGCTCGGTGTGAGTGAATTTTCCCCAGAGGATGTTATTGTCACATCTTCTAACAACCTAATAAAAGTCCACGCTGAGAAGGTGAGTAATGCAAACTTCCTGTTGTAAGAAGAAAAACATGATCTGAAATAGAAACAACAAGATCATACAAATTATAAACATTACAAACATTTAAAATGTGGTTTGCAGAATAACTGCTGATATATTTGTTTTTCTGCAGCTTGTCTGTCTTTTCTGACGATTGTCAGTTTTGTTTTCTTAAAGATGTTGCAGGTGTTGTCTGTCTTTTTTTCTGCTAAGACTAAAGAGTTGATGCTGTTATATATGGCGTAACCATTTTTTCCTTCTTTTCTTCACTCTCTATTTTGCTTTTATTTACTTTCTTTGGAAAAGAAAGTAAATCAAAGAGAGGCTGACCCCCCAACTCTCTCGTCAGGCCCAACATGTAAAATTAGCAATTGCCTAATTGAATAATATGGAATACTACTTATCAAGAGGGGCCTTATATCCATAAAGCTCCATTTTAGCAAAGCAAATTAGTTCAGGAAAACACAGCAGACAGACGACCATTTTCTATGATGCTGGACAGGGCAAGGTAAAAAAACAAACAAACAAAAAAAATTCTAATTTAATTTCAGACTTTTTATGTTCCAACATGTCTTGCTTTTGTTATGCAGTTGGGTAAAGAGGGCACCGTAACAAATACATTTTCCCACCATTGTAAACTACCATCAGATGTGGAGCCATCATCTGTGAGCATGTCGATGGAAAGTAGAGGTGTCCTGACTGTAAGAGCTCACAGGGTATGTCAGTATTTAATTATTTTGTATATCACATTTAAATAACTGATAAGCTAAGTATTTATTTATTTAAAGTCACTTTGCGTCTGTTTTATTTCAGCAGATGTAACGTCAGCTACCTCAACCTCATATGAAACACTGGATTTTAGCGAACTCAAGCGATGGACGACTGAACTACTCGGTGCAACATTCATGGAACATCGAAAATATGACATACACCAACCCAAAGCACTTGGATATATTGTGAATGCTTAAAAACAAACAAACAAAAAAATAATAAAAAAATAAATAAAAATAAAATAAAAAAATTCCTTTACAATTATGTGAAATTTGAGATACAAAAAACAACGATGAAATTCGTTAATAATTTCTGAAATGAATAATATTCCAATAAACGAATGAAAATGTTAAATAAATGACTATACTTATCTCACATTTCTTCCTGTTCTGTCTCATATAACAGCCCTGACGAAAATGATAAAATCACCACACGTGGAGTATGTTTATAAAACGGATTTTTATTGGATTAAGAGACAAAGTGTTTGCTGGCCATGTCTTTGAGATGATACGTCTTTCTTAAAGACAATTTTAACACTCTTTTCTCTGTGTCAAGATGCATAATCATCCTGAAAAATTGTCTACATTTTTTTTTTGTTTGTTTATACTTAACCTTTTTTCTATTAATGGAATTAGGACACAGTTTGACATGCACCTGTGCGTTACTATTGAGCCAAATAATTAGTGTTATCTTCCGTGATCCTATGTTTATTTACTTATTATTAAATTTAAGGAAGTTTACGAACAAGAAACAACAACAAAAAGAAAGATTCTGATACTGTAGTTAATATTTTCTTCCAGTTAGTCTCGTTGATGACGGGCTCGGACAGAACTTTAAAAGAACGGTAAAAACTAACGGAAGTGACGACAGCAGTAGTCATGGACGTTTTAGTTTACGGAAGTTTTTCTTGAGTGGGCTGCTAAACGTAAACGTTACAGTCACGGTGGCTCCTGTGAATACGCTGTATGACTGCAACATTACTGCCTTATCATATTTACATACCGAAGTTTAATTTAAATGCTGCTTTCTGTCTCTACAAAGAAGCGATTGTTTGTTTGCTTTGGGATTAAACCGAGTCGTGTGTTGCTAGTTTCGGTAGCATCATGGCATCAGTTCCCCCTCCAGGATCAGTTATAGTCGCTGACTGGCATCGATGTAAAGAAAGCAAAGAATATTTCAACAAAATTCTACACAAGAAGAGACGCAAGACATTTGGTAATGACAAATAGTTTCTGTATTTAGCCGAATTACTTTCTTTCTATGAAGCTTAGCAACTTATTAGCAGCCTGTGATTATTTTAAAACGCCATTTCTTTCAGTTGTCTCAGTGTGACAAAGTAAACCTTGATTGTTGGAACTTTAGAAACCCGAATTCATTACAAATACTGACTGGCAGATAAATGACAGAGAAATGACTGGAGCAATAATAATAATAAAAAATCACAGAAAACAAAACAACTCGATGTAAAATGTTCCACATTGAAAACCATCAGACCAGAAAAAAAAGCTGTAATATTGTGGCGTGTGGGTGCTAATGGCTGTTTTATGTACTTTTTTACTACTGGTGAACAAAATTTTTTACTACTGTTTCCAAATTTGATAGCCCACATTAATAATCTGGAAATATTTAGAAAGTTTCTGGTATGCATTAAAATGTTTGAAAGGAAGAAGAGATATTACCAATTCTATCTAGGTCCTTTGTCATCAAATATGTTCTCAGAGGAAATATACGCTATTTATTCAGGAGGTGAAACACTTGTAATGGTTTAAAAACTTGCAGCATCTAATTTAAGATGACTTGTTTAAGAGAGAGAGACAACATGGTCAGTCAAACATGGTGAGGGGAATATTCAAGTGAGCATAGCCAGTTCCTGCATTCTCCAGCTTCACTCTGTGTCCTTTGTTTAAAGAATTTAAACTGCAGCAGGATAATGAGTCCCAAAACATCACAATGCTTCGAGGGATTACTTGAAGACTGAAAAGTGATGACTTTCATGGATTTTCCTCTACAGTACCTTGACTGCAACCCTATTAAAAATTTATGGTGTGACTTGAAGACGTGAAGTAAAACATACCACCACAAAAGGCTCTTTGAAACATTGTCGGATCCAGCTGCGATTACATTGGTCATAAGGATTTGTATGGAGGTAATGCAGCTAGAGCACTTCCCAGGATTTCACTGTAGATAACTGAAAAAGTGTCTGAACAAAAAGCGAAGAAAAAATTAGTCATTAAAATAAAGGTTTTTCGTGTGTATTTTGTGGGAGATTTCTTAAAGGTACGCACGTCACATTTAATAAATAAATCAATACAGATGTTAAATAACTGAAGATGCCTCAAATTATTCAGGAGCACTTTTGGTTGCTATTTTGGTCACAAAGCAGATGATTAAAAACTGTGGTTAGAGGCATACTGACAGTACAAAAAATTTTTTTATGGTCCTTGTCTTACAGGCCTGTTGGAATCTCCAGTGATGCCCCCACATATAGCTGTAGACACAGTTCATTATAAGATCTTCATCTGTGGCAAGAGTGGAGTTGGAAAAACTGCTTTTGCTGCTCGTCTTGCGGGCCTGAACATTCCTAATGTACACCATGAAACCACAGGTAGGTTCAATAGGCAGGTATGATTGTTTACAGAGATGAAAGAGAATAAGCTTTTTTCCAGAAAGTCCTCCAGCTAACGTGTTACTGTTCTAGGTATTGAGACGACCGTGGTGTATTGGCCAGTGAAGCTGAAGGAAAATGGCAGAGTGCTTTTCTTCCATCTGCAGCTGTGGGATTGTGGAGAGAACGCCTTACGCAGATTTGATCATTTGCTTCCAGTATGTATCAGATCAGTCTCATTCATTTATTGGCATGAATTAAACACTAATGAAAAAGAAAAAAGGCTTATAAAACAGACAATTTTATCACTCTTGTCTTCCAGTCCTGTAAGGAGCAGGTGGATGCCATCCTCTTCCTCTTCTCCTTCACTGACAGAACATCCTTTGATGAAGTGTCAAATCAGATCGCTAAATGGACCGAGCAGTCTGTTGTCAAAGTGGTGGTTGGCACCAAGTATCCTTAATGTTGCTTATACTGACAATTTACAGAGATATCTTTTGTACATCCATTATCTTTGCAGCTCTTGACATTGCACTAAACCTTATTGAAACTGGAAAGTTTCAATAAACATTTTTTTCCCTTAACCTTTCCTTTTGATTTGACCTTTTCATGCACTGTGATGTGGCAGAAAGAGATGTCAGGGAGTTCCAGAAGAAATGGAGTTTACCAGTGCTGTGTACAGGTGGAGAGGTCAGCAATGGGCTGGGTGACGTAGCCCCTATCTTCAACTGCCTTGCAGAGAACTTATGGCATCAGGATTGTGTTAGAGCGGGAGCAACCTCTCACCATCCACTGCAGGAGGCAGTGACTTTACTTTAAAAAGGTTCCAGTCCAAAAGTTATTTTTGTTCATTAAGATGAAACAATCTTAGTGACAGCCATGATTAGAGCTGGAGATCAAGATAAAAGGGAAGAAGTTTCAGTCCTTTCTTCATAATTTAAATATGATACAATCTTTGATCAGATTGCTGTCCAACAATTCTGTGCAGTGAGAGGTTGTTTTCTCACAAAGACAGAACAGTGAGAACGATATTAGGCTAAATGTGACATAACCTTTGTGAAAGGGGGACAATTCATCTTAGCACACCATTTAAAAACCCACCAACTGGATGCCTTCCACTTTTGTGAGGGAAACAATGCAATAGATACAAGTTTTAGAGCAGCATAAGCTGGCACAGCAACCAGAACAAAAAGTCCCTGTACCAGTTTCAGTAAATGGTTTTGAATAATTCCTTTCTCCATTGACAAACATTTTTGGAGGAAAAAAAAAAGGCAGTTAAAAGAAACTTATTTAAAGAAGAAAAAACAAACAAAACTAATGTTTTGCTGCATGACTTTACAAGCTGGAAAACCTGCTTCCTGTAACCTTGTTGATTTAACATGTTTAAACCAAGATTGTTTAGAGTGCTTTACATCCCAGAAGATAGGAATGCTAAAAATAGTGGATAAATTAATAAAGTGGTTCATCAGCTAACTAATCTACTTAAAAAAAAAAAAAGTTCTGTGCATGCCACATATTCCAAGAAAATATTGCTGAGCAGTTGAATCTCACATTTCACTTGTGAGAACATGAGATTTTCTGTCAAGTTGTGACAGTATTTGAGGCTTCGCATCAGGCTGATCAGATTAGTTCATAAAAGCTTTATTTGGGAACTTTAAAAACAAAAAAATTGAACATATTTTCTAAGTTGGGCCACTAATTTAAGTAATAATAATAATAATAATAATAATAATAATAATAAAATCCCCTATTGGTGAAAATTGTATAAGTTTCTGTGCATTTGCCAACTGTTGCAGTGCTGGTTTTATGACCGTGTTAGGAGAAAAAGTGAAAAATTAACCTAAATTTCCTTTAAAAAAAAAAAAAAAAGAAAAAAAAAAGATGTGGACAAGAAAAAAAAAAGTAAAATTTGGAAAGGTGTGCAAGTTAAGAGCATAGATAAATAAATAATAAAAAAAGCAGTGTGGTGATGGGGTCTGATTTTTATGCCCATCACTTTTCAGATGACAGTGCCTTCTTCCATACTTCTTTGTCCGATCTGCAGTAAGAATCAAACTGGGTTAAAGTCATGAGTCCCTACTTCACATTTTAAATTAGAGATCATATGTACACCCATTTTACCTTGTGCGTGCTACAAGTATCATGGCAGTTGGATGTCCCGTCCGACTTTGAGACAGATTTAGCAGAAAAGAGTCCGGAGGTAATCCCAGGACTTCAGTCTTCAGATGCTCTACAGACACATGTGCTGGGAAGCGAGCGTGATCCACTACCATGAACCGCTGATCCCTGAACATGATACAGATGTGGACAAGAAAAAAAAGAAAAAAAAGTTTAAGTCCATGTAGAAACAGAACAATTCAGCATTGAGTGTTGGAGTTACTTTTTAGAGGAGATGATCAAAAGGTCATTGAAGAGGTGGAGGTAGATGTTTGTAAATGACATTCCTGAGCTGGAAGTGCTCTCCAGAGTCAGCAGTTTCATGGGTCCTTGAAGGATCAGAAAACGTGTGCCGTTGACCAGAGGAACAGACTGGATGGAAGAGCATGCATTACAATTTACTGCTTCCTAGTTAACTAACCATACATATGCATCAAAGTGAGCAAAAAAAAAAAGGAACAGAAAAACCTTAACGTTGCCAAAATCTAGTAGTGTTTCCAGGCAGACTAGTTCTTCAAGTCGTTTCATTTTTCTGACCCCCTCATCACACTCGGTCACAATCTGGTCAGAGCAAAAACAGTGGAAGTACTCATTGCAAGAAAAGCCATATCCATTTGCTTAAAGTTATAAATGGGGACAAAAATAAAACCCCACAAATACAAAGCTGCACATTTAAAATCTGGACTGTTGATAACATGAGTGTAATTTCTATTAGACTGGATTTGGCTCAGCTAAATCCGGGGTTTAAATTTTCCAATAAATCACCTCAACTGCAGTTACAAGTCATTCAATAAGGACATAGAAGGTAGTAAAAAAAGTGAGATGTAATGGAGGGAACATAGGAGAAAAATGTTAAAGTAACGTCTATGTAACTGCACATATCTGAACAGCTAACAGTGAATGCCATTACCTCATGGATGGCATTAATTGCCTTTTTCAGATTTGATGCAGAGTCAGAATCTGGTTCAGTCAGTTTCAGGATGCTCTAAAGTTGGAAGAAAAGAAAAAGCCCCCCCCCACACACAAAACTTAAACCAATACCAGAATGGATATTTAAATATATATAAAAAAAAAAACTTATGTAAAAGTTTACCTCCAGTAAAAGTTTTATGCGTGTAATTCTCTGGAAGGGAAGGACTAGAAATGATTTGAGTGTCTGTCTTTGACACATTGGGTTGCCTTCAAGTTTTTTTAGTGTATGAAGAAAGTTTCTGTTCAGTTTCCTTTTAATAGGGAGAGAAAAAACAAACAAAAAAATGGGTGGGGGCAGTTTAGACTGAATGTTATGAGAAATTGGTGATGCTGAATACAAGCAGTGGTATTAATATCAAAACAGACTTACAGCAGCTGGTTGATGAGGGACTCTTGGTACATCATATTAGTCACATAAGGTACATAGAGTTTGTGAAACTCCTGGTAGTGTTGGAGCACAATGTCCCCAACCTGGGACATTAACATGTTCTCTCCTAGTCGACTTTCCAGATCCATAAGAAATCTAGAAGAGATGGGAATCCAGCTAACAAATACGGCCTGAAGAAAATCAATCCAGGCATTGATGCTGTGGAGTTGCATGTCAAGTAAGAGACCAAAGTCTCATCTGTGTATTGTTCATTTTAAATATTCTTTTACCAAATAAAGCTCAATCAACCTCCTGTGGTGATGCCATTATTTTTGATACCAGGTATAACAAAAAAAAAAAAAAGAAAAAAAAGGAGCTCTGACCTTTCACTGGCTGCCTTCACTTGGCAAATGTTGGAAAACAAAACATGATGCTCCATTTTGGTCAGAGTTGTCTTCAATGCCTTCGATGCAAAGAAATGCTTGACCGCCACATCAAGACTTTTTAGATAAGATGCTTCAGAGCTGATCAACTCAAATATGGACTTTGGAAGGAAAAAATATATAAATAAGGTTTCAGTGTTGCAAGAATATCTCTGCAATAATTATCAGGGCTGGTACTGTAATCATCTGTGTTTCCCATAAAAACAAACAGTGGGCATGTGTTGTCTCCATAGTAAGTGTCTGGTATAAAGCAAAACACTGACCTAAGGGCTTCAATTCCTAAAAAGGAAATTATTATAAATAATAATCATCGTCGTCCTTGTCATTATCAAAACACATAGCCTCTTAAGTATCTTTTGTTTAGTAGCTATGTTAGCATTTTTTTACTGCCTTATCGCTTCCTAACCCTTATCAGATATCACAAGGAATTTAAAATTGAATGTAAAAAAGGCATAAATAGAGAATGCAATCTTTATGGGATTTGCAATCATTAATTAAAATGAATTAATTAAAATAAATTTGAACAAGTTACTGTACACTGTACCATAATTATGAAATTAGATTTACTTAGTAAAATATAAAAAAAACTGTGCTTATTACGCACCTCTTGAAGGCGGATCTCTGCAGTTGTCAAGGTGCTGAGCAGACCAGATGCTTTCACTTCATCCAAATCTTGCCAGAGGGTGCAGGAAGTCACCCTTATAGGTTGAGGTGAGAATAGAGATGCGCCAGGTGATCTTTGCTGAGGGGACTCAGTGCCTGGATGGCTGCGGGGGCTTGGCGCCGTCTGCAGGCTCCGAAGATTCTGGGGCTTTATCAGTTCAGACAGGCAGCCATCTTTGAGTCTGTGAATATCTCCTCTCACAACCTGCAGACAGTAGTCCTGATACAGTGGGACTGCAGACCAAGAAGGGGAGAGACAAGCAAGCAGCTTTGCATTGCATTAAAAAGTTCTCCTTCAGTGACTATCGAGACCTATATAGAGTCAAACTTACAAAAATGAATGTACTTGGACTGGAATGACACATTTAACATTTCCTCCTCAAAGGTATCTGCTTCCCTGTAAAAGGCCACATTGAGTTAAATGTAAATCCTCTGCAAAGACACACAAACTTAATCACCCTTCTTACATTTCATGACTTCTATCCAAATAATTCAGTGGGGACAAAGCTGAGTCGTCTTGCTGAAGTCCAGGTGCTGAAAACTGCATCGTTGTGGGAACTTTCAAATCCCATGTGTGTGTTAACGCCATTGACTTTAGAGCTGTAGAAATGTCTATGGGAGGACTAATACAAAATTATACATCATCAGTATCCTACATTAACAAAAAAGAAACAGCTTAAGTCTTACAGCTGCACTCTAAGCTGCAAGAGGGTCTTACCTGTAATCCTCAAGGCCATTTTCCAGCTGAGATACCCCTAAACGAATCTGCTCACTTGTCTTCATGGTTGGCATTTGTGACACAAAATTACTGCTTACATGGTTACTTCCAGCACAGGACTGCAGCTTAGAGACGCCTTTTCTCAAACAGTGACTCTCTCCTTTTCTTGGAAACCAAAATGAGCCATGTTGATTTAGTTTGAGACTTTTCATACACGTGACTTCAGCTATGAATTCTCTTTAACCCTAACCAACATGCAACAACAAAGGCATCTTTCATTTGGCCCCAAAACACAAAGACTAAAAAGTGTGAGCTACATGCACTCTGAGCTTTGGGGCAGCAATCACATAAACTAGAAACAGGTGTGATCTTTCTTCCTGTAGAGCTTAAATCAGGTCTACAAACAGTCTGTTGGGTTTTTATGCTGCAGAAAAGATAGCTGTAACTTCCAACAAACTTGACTCATCCTTGATTGTTCTGACTCATGATTTTAATTAATCATTGGTCTAAAGCTTCAAAAAGGCCTTGTTAATCAACTTCACTCATCAAGATGACAAACATCACAGAATTGATATTTCTGGTTGAAAAAAACCTCCAACAAATTATACAAATACTAGTTTTATTTTATTTGCAATTTAAAATTCCATACAAGATAAAAGTAAATAATTAAATCTGCCTGAACATTGTTGGTATGACTTTAAAAAAAGCCATTAAAATCATGGATATAAGATGTACTGACAAAACATTTGACTGCCATTAAAAGGCCATATGTAAAATGAAAAGTGGATGTTTTCAAGTTTGGACACACTGATGAATTGACAAACATAAACAGGACTTTCTGAACAGGAGCTACAAACGGTTTTGTTATCCACACAAAGCTGAGCTTTTAAATTGTGGAAAATAATACATACAGCACAAGATACCTTCTGTAAAAGACATACTGAATCAAAAAATGCTGTCTATGGTCACACGTCGACAAGCATACTTTGTATTTTAAAGAATGATAATAGCTAGATTAGGGGCTTTCCACTTGCCTGTGGAAAAATATTTGTTAATATGATAAAAAAATTATCTGAGCTGCAACACTTTCCAAACTGCAGCTTTTTTAATATGGGGCTCCGATTTGTAAATAAAAGGGACAAACATAAAAACAGCCTGACCCTTTTGTTAGCCAATTAGGACTAACACTACCCCATTTGACTGCTGAACCGATTAAACTACAAATTAAACATAAACAATAGTTTATGACACATGGAATTTAAGTTATAATATTCAATGGTTCACAAAATAGCTTGATGTTAAGCATTTAATAAGTAAATGTTGGACAACAAAACAAAAAGAAAATCAACCTTTGATACCAAATCTTTTCATAAAAAAAAATTAGGGGGGCACCCAAAACATCTGCATGCAAACACACCTCACGTATCTTTTATAGCCAGAAAAGTATTACCAGTTATCCTTTTTGATTTAGAATATTCTTTATGCCAAGAAAGAGCATTTCCCTGTGCCTTTATGTGCTCTGTCCTGAAAAGGGACTGAGACATCTGGATCAATAACAGGGTATAAATAAGACAGATGCTGAGTTAGGAGGCTAGGGACTCGCATGACGGTTATGAGTCTAGGTGGGCACAGTGATACTGCGGGCCAGAAGTGCCAGCAGGGCAAGCTCCACGACCCCATTGGCTTGTTCGAGTGCCTCCACAGCCTCCCTGGTAGAAAAGCCTGCTGCCTGGATTCTCTGGATGTGCTCAGCTGGAAATTGTTCTATAAAGGGATGTGGAGAGGGCGGAAGAGGGGCTGGAGATGGAAGCTGGGGGGACTGAGCAAAAGGAGAGGCAGAGGTGGATGAGGTGTTTGAAACTTCCTCTGGCAACTCCACTGCCACTGACAAAGGGCTGAAAAAGGTGTGCTCAGTTTGGAGAGTGTCTCTGGTGTTGGTGCCAGAGGCTTGTCCATCTGCAATCCCTCTCTCATGCTGCCCCTCAGGTGGTTCCCTGAACTCAAAGTCCCCAGCAGCATCAGGAGGAACCTCTGGCTCAGGCAGAGAAATGCTGATGTTACTGGACTCATCATGCCATGGTTCATCTGCCCCCCTCTCCTTGGACAGAGTTTCTGCTGTGTCTCCGCCCAGATGCGGTTCCTGATCGGAGAGGTCAGGCGCAGTACACTGAGATGGTTCCTCCTCAGATGCAACAGTAGCATAGTTAGCTTTGGCATCACTTGTTTCTGCACCAGTGGTAATGGTAGCGGAGGGGTTAGGGTGAATAATTTCAGGTGTTGGGGTGCGTGACTCAGAGGAAGTTTTGTCTGAGTCCTGGTGGAGAGAGCATGATGGGGAGCAGGAAGTGCAGCGGTTTTGGGATTGAACAGAGTTGTTGGATACCAGTAGCTCATGAAGCTCCTTCAGTGCTGCTGCCAGCGAGGGGATGCTGTCAGAGCTGGAACAGCGATCTCCGTCAGGTTGGTGCCTCTCACAGGACACCAGATTGTTGGAGGCAGCGGGAGACTCCATTTCAACTGAGTCAGGCTGGCCAGGTGCCTTTGGACAGGCCTCAGTGGTATCTGCTATATCAGACTCTGTTGCTTCCTGCTCCATGGGCTGAATGGGGGAAAGTTCCTCTGATGTGGTGCACTTGGAGCTGTTTTCCTCCTCAACTGATTCAGGACTCTCTTCTGTAGCTCCAGGTTGAACCTCACCCCCTGGATCCTGGGATGCTGTGGACATTTCTGCAGGAGGGGTACATGTATAGAGGATATCTGTAGAGGGACTGGGTACAGTTAGCACGTCAGGGTTGCTATGGAGAGACAAAGGTTGAGGGTGGATACTTGGAGGTGGCGACGCAACCTCTGCTAAGGATGAAGTATGAGGAAGCTCCTGAAGGCCAGGCTGCCCCTGGCACTGCCCTGGTGCCATCGCCTCCTCCCTGGTGGCAGGGGCAGACTGGGAGCGATCCAGGGTCGGGCTCTGGGGTTGACCACATGAAGGGTTTTGGGATGGAGAGGCAGGTGAGGACATTTGGTGTAAGGTTCTGGGTAATGTAAATGGTTGGGGTTGCAGTGAGGTAGTTTGTCCATCTGCAGTGTCTAATGTGAGAGAAAATATAACTGAGAATCAGACAAATGGAAGCATTCTGAGTGGGTATCTTAAAGATTTTTTTTTTTACTAATACCTTTGAATTTTCTTTACAAATAATTTACAAATTTTAAAACTTTTCATCTTGTACTTATTCAGAATAAGAATGTGAATAAGTAAAAACAAAGTTACAACATCTACTGAGCAGCAAAATAACAGCAAAACAAAATAAACAAATAGCAATGGACTTAGCACTGGCAATGGTCTTGTGAATTTGCAGTACCTGGTTGGTAGGGCCCTTTCCAGCTGTCTCCAAATGCATCAGTGCTGTCCTGCTCAGGGGTTAGGGCACACACCACACACATCATGCAAAGGGACGGAGAAAGTTAGCAGTCACACACAGGGCATGCAACCAAACTATCCACCTTTTCACACACTCAGATGTGAAAAGTGTCATCCAAAAACAAATTGAGCCCAACCCTGACAAAGAGGTTACAGGGTAACCACATACTTTCACTAAACCTCAGTAGGCATGTCATTAGAACATTTAAGTGATATCATAACTATATCTAATTTTAATTCTTCACAAAAAAGACTTGACAAAACAACTGCTGTGCCAAAGTGCGCACTCTGAGTCTGAATTCACTGCAGCTTGGTCTGCGCACTGATGGAGTATCATTTTTGTCTCAATCAGATACAACTATCAATAACAGAACAAATAATGCCAGTTACATTAATAATTTACACCTTGATAAGCATTAAAGGGAAAAGCACAATAATTTTTCAAGACTTCAGAAGGTGTCATTGTGTGAGTTTCCTTTGTAAAACACCAAGATAAATTTAGTAGATTATATAAACCCCCACAAATTATTAGAAGAATCAACTCACTAAAATTTCTTATACATAAAGTTTATCACAGAATGCCAATATTTCTATATATTATTCAAGCTCATTTATTTTCATCAATGGCCAAGGACGTTTTGTTTCATACAAGGGACAACAACACCTTATCAATAGATGGACCGCTCCACAGAATGCTCAAACACTGACATTAAAGAACATTCAGCTGGAGTCAACCACAATAAGTAGTTAACCAGTCGACTGACACTAAATCAGCTTCATGTGTTGCACGTTATATGATTTTAACAAAGCCAAATGTGTCTTAAAATGGTGTAAGTCTTTAATCAATGAGAGTTAAGTAAAGTGGATTAGTTATACTGACAGCAATATTATTAGTATGTCAACACTTTGTTTGCTTGAACAGTATTTTCAGTACTGTTCAAGCATAAACAATAGAAAAATAATATGTTTAAAAGTTAGCTTAAACTTGAGCAGTTTCTTTTGGCAATGCAGATTAAATGTTTATTACATTTTATCATTTCCTCTAAACACCTTAACACGTGTTTCACAATTACAGGATGCTTTACTTAACAGCTATGACACAATTGGAAATGTATGAAATTAATTTTCTCTGATTAATAAAATAGATTTTTGCAGTGTTGGTGGGGGGGGGAGGAGGGGGGGGAGGGGGGGGAGGGTGGGGGGGGGGGGGGGGGGGGGGGGGGGGGGGGGGGGGGGGGGGGGGGGGGGGGGGGGGGGGGGG
>JBAMHW010000003.1:22597203-22611661 GCA_037177495.1 Rhadinocentrus ornatus
TGCTGGGATAGGCTCCAGCTCACCCCGCGACCCCTAATGGGAACAAGCGGTACAGAAAATGGATGGATGGATGGACTTTTTTTTCCACAAAGAAACAACCTGCCACTAAATGCACACCTGGTAAATGTTACTTTTTCAAGTTTGTTTAGCAGCTGTTCCAGGAACACATTCCTTTCATTCAGGCTACCAGGTAGAGTTGACCTTGTTCCACATCATGAAGACACTGCTTGAAAACACAAAAGCGATGTTACAGCAGGCAATCACAGGCAGAAAACTGAATTCCCATAATCTTATCCAGGTCCATATCCCATTTGTTGTGGTTGTAGGTTCTGGGTCATGATCACTCATCTAAGCAGTTTGGTGCAGTGTGTTCAAGGTGAGAAACTAAAGTGGAAGGAGGGGCAGTTCTTGCTAACTATGTCAACAATGGTCTCTTAGTTCCCAGGGGCTGCTGGCTGAGCTCATAAGATCAAATTAAATTGTTACAGGGTGACATTGTGTCCCTTGTGCCCCCAGTGCATATCAAGCAATGTCCCACATCTCTTGATAGTCTCTGGCCTTCCACCGTTTCACGTCCTTGCGTAGACTTGCATCCTCAGAGCACAGCTAAATTTAACATCACAGGACACATATTTTAATGCCATATTTTGCTGCTTGCTGGATATATACTCTCAAAAAGGAGACAGACATTTTAAGAAAAGAGATTACCATCAGTGATTAGCATTAGTGTCACAGAAAAACAATCACACAAGTCAATATGAAAACAGTTCAGAATAATATTAAAAGTGAAAATCACCTTTGTTACAAATATGAAAATAAAAATGTACCTCTGATTAGAAACAGTTTCTCATCCACTATTCAGGCCCTGGGTTGAAGAGATGTGGCTTAAATTCCACACTTTTCTTATGAGCACCAGTTTGTCTGTCATACTTCTTGCAGGTCTTCACTCACAGTTATTGAAATGCAACTTTCATGAGAAAGAGTGTAAGACTTCCAGTAACATTGTGACACAACAAAAATCCCTCTTCTACTCTCAGCACCAGATTAGCCTTGTGAAGAGGTGTCCAGCTCAATCTTACTCCTCCTTTTCCAGTCATCTTCATATTATATTTATAAAATGCCTCAATTTTTGTCACCAAGATGATTTTTGTAAACAAGAAGGCAAAATCCTGCACTTGGTCAGCTACCTATCTTGCGTGCCCTCAGGTGGTCCATGTGGCATGCTATGCTGCCTTTCAATGCTGGTTGACAGATGGTGATGAACTCTTAAGCTAAATTTCCACTGCATGAACATGAACTTTTCTTCATCCTGTCCATTTTCACTGCAGAAACTAAGACCTTAAAAGACTTCCAGGGGAAAAAATTAATTTTGAAAGATGGCCTTGTAGGCTGTACCCTTTATACTCAAATACTTAATTTTTGAGGTAAGGCCAGTAACGCTAAACATTGCAGATTGGTTGATTCCCTGCGTTTTATTTTAACTTTATTTTTGTCTCAGTTATCTCAGGTTTAATATCCAAGGCAGCTTATAGAATTAGCAAACTTCAAGCGGTACTCCAGGAATGGCTGCTAATTGTAATCACAACATTGACACCCTGATAATTACTTTGGTAACTCCAGAATAAAGAAGGAGACAGTGTTCATATTGTGAAAAGAAAACAATAAAATCAGCGCCGTCAAAATTAATTCTTTAACAGCCATTCTTTTCTAAGGTATAAATAAGAATATTTAAAAACGTGTTATCAAATTTTAAGGGAATGGTGCAGATGTATGCTTACTAGTGTTTCTTTTGCAAAGTGAGACGTACTGGTAGGCAAAGCTCCAACTGTGAAAATAAAATAGTTAAAGTGTTAATTTCAGATTTTTTTTTCTTAGCGATCAAACTCTAAGACACAAATGGAAACAGCACAAAACTCCACAGAAATGTGTAACATAGATTTTGAATTAATACTGTGACTTGGTTAATTAATACAGACTTCTTGGTTTTCACGCTGCTTGATCGACAAGGGGATACTCGTCTCTATTGTGGACAACACACGACGCAGCTCAGGGTGGTGGTGCCAAGACTGCAGCAAGTGCAGATGCGGTGGAGCATCATTTTTGAGTTGTCTTGATGGGACAGATCCCAAATAATATAGGAACTGAAATAAGGTTTTAAAAACTGGACAAACAGCCTTGTAAGTGGTTTGATTAGATTTGTGAATGGCTGTTTGTCTCTTTGTGTTGGCCCTGTGAAGGACTGGTGATGCTTTTTAAAGGCACCTAACATGCTTAACAGTGAATCCATTACTCATCAACTCCAACATTCATACTTGGTGATGGGAAGCTACATGTGTAGCCACAGGTGCCCTGAGAAAACTGATGGAAATGTGGTAGCCAATCCACGCTAACTGCCGCTCCAACCACCACCAAACATTCATACACTAGTGATATCAACACTGGAGGCATGGTGGGTGAAGTGACTTGCCAAAGAACACAACTTCAGATTCACATGGATTTCAACCACGAACTTTCAAGTTATTGGATGACCTTCTCTACTCTGCCAGTCAAGGGGCTGCTCATGTCAGCATGATACTGCTAATATCAGCACGGGGAGATTTTTGTCTGGTAGTGTAATAGTTTCTGGGGGGAAGTGTGCGGTCTGCACCTGCGCTCGCAGGCAGTTAAGGACAGGAGGCAGAACATTGCAGATGATGAATGGTTTATTCCAAAAATTCAGACCAAGGCTAGAAACTATAAAACTAAGTCACTGAAAAACAGAGAAACTGGGTGAAACTATGGGGAAACCATGAGGATCTGACAAGGAATAACTAGAACCATGGGGTGTAAATACACAGCAAAGGTAATTAACAGCAGGTGACATGAATGACAAATCAGACCAAGTGTAGGGGAGACTGGGGATGGTTGTAACATTGGGAGAGTTGGAATGCCACCATTTACATCAATAAGGAATAAAACAGGAGTCAGATGATCATTTCAGTGTTTACCCACTTCCTTCTCAATCTCACATGGCAGTGAACAAGGCTGAAAACACATGTATGCTGATTTTATTGAAAAAAACTGATTTTGAGATAGATTTTTGGTTTTGTTCTCATGTAACTGAAAATAAAACTAAATGACTTGCAGTTATAATGCATCACCCCCTTGCCAATTTCAAACCACTATGCTAAGACAGCTAGCTAAACATTGGCTGACAGGGTTGGGGTGGGTTTTAAAAATGATGTTAACAGTGTTACAAACATTCCCCTACATAAAACTAAGTTGTTGTTTTTTATCTGATTCCTTTTAAAGCATGCCTAGGCAATGGAAAAGAAAGAGTGGGAGAAGTGTGTCTGCTGATGTTTCATAAAATGCATTTGATGAGGTCTCAAAGAAGGGATAGTCAGTCAGATCAGTGGCAAAGGAACATGGAGTCTCTCATGTAACGCTGAGCAGATACTGCAAATCACTGCAGAAGCTGAGAGACCAGGGATCCAGTGATCTTTCTAGAGTAGGCTACAGTAGAATAAAGAAAATCAGAAATAAAAGCAGAAGTAACACCCCCCCACCAAAATAAATAAATAAATAAAAAAAGCTGAAAGGCAATGCTGACAATTCTGAGACCTCAGTGATGAGAACATTTGTGTTATCTGCATGGAGCCATTTTGCAACTCAAGGCCAAAGAAAGTGTGGATAAAATGTACCCAATGTAGTTAGTCTTTGGGCCAACTAAGCTTGCACTCCAGAGCTACCAACTTTCATTTGTCAACATTGTGATTTAGATTAAGAACATAGTCCAACAAAACATGCACAATTGTTACAAATTACAAAATAACCCTGACATGAAAAAACAGGAAACCTGAACTATGATCTACACATAAACTAAACAAAAATGACAAAACCCAAGACTAAAACCCAAGATCCTAACATAAATATAAGAACAAGAACCCTAAACCATGACTTACACAGAGACTAGACATGACAAAACCACAATCCTGAAATAAGAAATTAACAGGAAACTGAACATGACAAAACCTAAACTAATATATAAACACGGATTAGACATGACAAAACCCCATGATCATGACGGGTAGATCATAATTTGGGGTTGTATCATAAGTTTGTTTTAGCTGCCAAGTAATTGAGTTTGAAAAAAAGAAGAAAAAAAAGAAAAGAAAAAAAAATTCAGCTCATTTAAAAACTGAAATCCTTCATCTACACTGTGAATGATTCCTTTCTTACGTCATTTGTTTTCGCTACAATGAGCTGTTTTGTGTAAGTGTAGGTGATCTCTTTTTTTCGTTCCGTATAAAAGGGATCTCATTTCCGTCTGATGTTTCAGGTCTCACACACTGTTCTGCTTTGCACAGGAAATTTTACTAAGATTAAAGATGGCTCTGAGCAGTGTACTCATATTAGTTTTGACAGTTAATGAACTTGTTACTTTGGATGCTTTTCATTGCAGAAAAGGTAAAGTGGGACTTTCTTGTGTTATGATTTCAGTGTTATCTTGTCTTACATTTCTTAATTCTGCAAAAGACCGTAAAGTCATGTTTTTGCTTTTGTCATTTTATTCTTAATGTACTTTAAAAACTGTATTGCACTATGACTGACACGTGTTTTTCTTTTCACACTGACAAATATGTGAAGGTGAGAGAATAGTCGTTTCTAAAAATGACAGAAGTTGTCAAGCTTGCCCTGATGGTTATTACCAGGATGCAGACAATGATTCTCAAAAGTGTAAACCATGTAAAAATTGTCATTCAGGTAAGACCTAAAGCTTTTATAACACCAACAAAGAATTGTAATTTAAACAATTACTAATAAAGTTGCAGTTTTGCTAGAAAAATCACAAATGTGTAGCACACATTAAGGCTACAGAATAAAAGGAATGCTTTATTCTCTTTCTTCTTGTTTCCAAATTGGCTTTTAATCCTATATTTCTCTGACTACTTTGACTACAAAAATGTCCCTTTTTTTCTTTTTCTTTTGGAATAAGGGAGTTTTGTTCAAGAAATGTGTACCAAAGTGACAGACACAAAATGCCAATGTAAAACGGGATTTGTTCCCACCATGGAAGGTTCTATCTTGTGTAAGTGCGACCAAGGACACGAACCAAGAGGAAATGGTATTAAACCCAGAACACAATAACATTTCAGTTATTCTCACTTGTCAGTAACTTTTTTTTTTCACTCAGTCATTATTTCTTCCCTCACAGACTGTGTGAGGTGTAATTATGGATATTTCAGCCCTGGACATAATGCACCTTGTAAAAAATGGACCGAGTAAGACTGCTGTTTTCTAGTGTTTCAATAATTTTCACTTGCATGTGATGAAATGTTGCAGCATTGGCTATATTCTTTAGTTTTCAAGCTGTTTCTTCTTCTATAATTCATTCTAGCTGTAAAGTCACAGGGGAAAAAGTTTACGGAACCTCAACCTCTGATGCCATCTGTAACGAGCAAACGGAGAGTAATCTAATCACAATAGCTTCCACATCAAACCAAAGTGTTACCTTCACACGCTTAACAACCCACCGTCCACATGAGGGGGCTCAAACACAGATGAGGCAATCTACCACCAGTACAACTCCTCAGGCCAATGACAGTGGGCGAGCACAGCCCCCTAATCATATAAACTCTGCAAACCACTTTGGTAAAACACTCACTGCCTTCTCTTCTGATGCAGCCTCACATTAAAGAATAATATAAACTAATCTATTGATTTTTTCTCTCATTTTACCAGGTCAAGTCCTCCTCATTTTTGGAATTGCTATGCTGGTTGTACTCACCCTTGTAACCTGCAAGCTGTCTGTCCATCCTTATTTGAAGAAAGGACCAACATCGCGTTGTATGTGTCAAGTAAACTGATTATGTCCTTAAGGGATGGTTGTGGCATTTTACTGAAATCTTTTGTTCGCTATGAGTCAAAATAGATACCACCATCATGTCTACATTTAAAATATTTTTATGGGCCTTTGCTGAGACATTGCCTTACATCACTTTGAACTGGGCTTAGGGAGCTGCTTTTAGGTTTTTATGCTAAGCTAAGCTGACCAAATGTTGGCAGTACTTGGGCAGCCCAGGTATGAAAGAACTATCATTACCAAACCAAAAGGAAACCCATTTTATTCTTTTGCTCTATAAACACCTTACATGATAATTCTATTAATCATGCTTTAATTTTATTTGCAGTGAATGACTCATTGTGCCGACCGCCAGTTGAAGAAAGTGGTGATAGCAGCGAGTCTTCTACTATAAAGTTAAACCCAGAGCCCTGAGGTGACGCTTTTCATGACACTAATCTGTCACCTATAACTGTGACTTTTCAAATCAGATAATCATCATTTGAATAATTTGAAATAGCTGAAAAACGTGTTGTTTCATTGTCGACATACATAAGATAGTTATCTGTATTGTAACAGTTCTGTTCTCAAGCTGCAGTATGGTCAATATTTGACCTTTTTTGTTCTGTTGTAAAACAATATAGAGTGAATTAGGAAAAATTCTGTATGTATCATACTTAAAATAATTTTAAAAGTATTATGTTCTGTAATAACATTAATATTGATTACAATGTTATCTTTTTGCTAACAATATCCATCTGCATCAACATAATATTTATTACAAATTTTGAATAGCAGATTTATGTATAAATATAGTCTGTGAATATGTGTATACAAACTTGTTTGAGCAGGTTTTGTAAACCATCTGACACTGTATATATACTAATACACTTTAACAGGGCCTTTGACAAGTCTGAGAAATTTACAGTATGAACAAAACAACACCACTGATGCAGCTGCTGAAAAGCCATTTGACTTTCTTCATACTATTTTTCAGCCTCTGGTTCTGTTGGGCTTTTGTTTGCTCTGGCTTCTCCACTGGTAGCAGGTTTTTTCAACCTAACGAGACAAAGAAAAAAAACTTTCTGTGGTATGTGGGGTTGGGGGAGTTCCCATGTGGAGGTTAAAGTGCCTCTCGTTTTCCTACTGAAAAATGCCTCCGCTTATGTTTTTGTGATCTAGCCAATGGAAAGATTGATTCTATAAATGTGAAGACTTTGATGTTGTTTATACCTTTACTGGAGTCATTTCTCAGTTAAGGACAGTCAGAGGAGTTATGAAAGCATGCCCTTGTTACTTCTCTTCATTTACATATCACTAAGAAACCAGACATAGTCGTAGTTTTATTCTTTGTGAGCTGTAGGATCTACCTTGAAAAACTCCTTCCTGGAAATGTTTTTTTTATTCAAATGAAGTATTCATATAAATGTGTTCAGTTTGGTTTTGTTCATGATATATTTAAGTTATTTACAGTTTCTGTTACTTACTTACTTAAGTTTCTTAAGTTTGATATCAGCAATAAAATGTTTACTCTTTCAGATGCTTTTGGTGCAATAAATAAAATAAATAAAAGGTTATGGTAGTGGTTAACACTGTTGCCTCTCTGTGTGTTGGCCCATTGATGAACTGGTGAGCTATTCAGATTTCACCCTGCTTCTCACCTGATAGCATCTGGGATAGGTCCAGCATCCCAGCGAATGAGAAGGATAAACTAACAAACAGTGCAAAAAGCCCCTGCAGTAACTGTCTGTAAATGTCAGTAATCCAGGAAGTTGTTGTGGTTTCAAAGAAATATAGTCATATATATGGTTAAGCAAACCCTGACTAAGTTTAATAGAAACTCATTGAATATTCACGTCATCAACTCATGTTAAACCAGAAGTATCTACAGTACGTGACCATTTTTCAGTGGTTCTTTGTTGGTCTTGATCTTCTTAATGTGTTAATTTTTTAAACAGTTTTTTACGCTTATGTCTAAAATTAACATTACCCCATTAATATTTCTGAAATGTACCCATTGATTTTGCTCTGCATTTCTGTAATAAAGTGCCTCCCAGCATTTCTTCTTCATTTTTTGGTTAAACCAATAAACAGATTTCTTCTGCATTTTGATGATGTTTTGATATAATGTAATCATCACACTTCAACATAACACTCCAGAGGATTTATTTCAGCTGTTTTCACTTCAAAATCCTTCTCTAATTTTAGCTGTTATTGTAGTTCTCCAATTAGTTATTTTAACCCATTAATAAACAATATCCGTTTGCTGTTAAACAAAGGTTTTTCCTGTTCCCCTTCAATCTAAACATTCATTTTTGACACATTTTATTTAGTTTAACCATGCACAACTAGTTTTTTACATGTTTAATTAGTTTGGTTAATTATTACTACTAGTTTAAGTTATTCGTTTTGGTAATTTATCTCTTATGTTTAACTATTTAATGCATTTATTTAATGCTCTAACTGGCTGGTAATAATCAGTTTATTCTATATTGCTTTCATGTCTTAGTTTTTTTATTTATTAATTATTAAAAGTCTTTTGAAGAACGAGGTGTGAAGCAGACTTACACCAAGGCAGATTTTTCGAGTTTTACACGGTATAAAACATCATTGTCATAAACACTAGTTTTCAAATGTGTAGATATTTTAATATTTTAGATTTAGAACGTTTCTTGTCAGCAGGTCAAATAAAAGCGTTGAAAGGTGGTAAATACTGTAGTTCTACTACAAAGCAACACACTTTAACCAAAGCAACACCATATGTCAGCTGCACTACTTTCCATCCCCGCATACCACAAAGTCTACAGAATGGGTGATTTGCATATGAAAATGGCAACTCCAGTTTCAAAAGTGTCAGAATTGCTCTTTGTGGCTTTAAAGTGACACTTACCTCTGGCTCCTGTTAAGAGCTGCCAGCAAGTAAGCATTACAACCTGAAGAAGGTTTCAACGTGCAGCCATGTGGTTGTACCTACGTGTGTGAGAAACAGACAGGAAAGTAAATGTCTTTGATTATTTTGGTGATACAGCCACAGATCACAAAGTTCAAATGTGTGTAAATTCAGCAGGAGTTCTCACTGAAACGCTGGTGCTACTTTTAAGTAAACTGTAATCTTCTACCACTACAGTAGTACTGCTACTTGTAGATGAAAACTACAGCAATTAGCAAGATTTCGCATCAAAACTTTACAAAACCCCAAAGCTACTCAGTTCAAATAGTAAATCTTGTAGGCCTACATGCAAACTATCATGGATCAAAAAAGAAATTAAAGTTACCCGATAGAATTATGTAAAGTTCATATAATTTCACATTCAATATGAAAGAACAACAAGATTAAATAAATTACGCAATAGCTTGCTATTAATTAATTTGTAATTGTTAACTTCACAGAGCAGTCTTTGTTAGAACATGTTAAAATAAAACTATCACAGGTTTTCCTTTGCCGGAGCAATCCAAAGACATTTGCTTTACAGTGATACGGATCAATCTTTTATTAGTCCCACAGTGGCGAAATTCTTTCTCTGCATTTTGACCCAGCCTAGTTGTTGGTTAAGAGGTCGGGGGTCAGAGGTTAAGGGCCTTGCTCAGGGAGCCACTGTGGTTTAAACCTCAGTTGCCATGCCCGGGACTTGAATCCAGCTTCTCCAGACCCAAGCCCACCTCTGTAGCCACTAGGCTACAACTCCCTCAATACATGACATTTGTCAAGCTGGAATCAGTTGTTTTTACTTGAAAATTAATCCACAGGCATCCTCAGCATTTCATAGCTGTACATGATTTCAACATGATTTAGCTTTGCCTTTCTTTTACCAGGAAACCCCAGACTTCATCGGCCACACCACATACACTGTGAAAAAAGGTCAGTTAAACTATGGTGATCTGAAAGGTATGACTATGCACACACCCACACTCAGTTACTAGAAAAACAAGAACCAACTGAAAACCTTGATCCAAATGCTGCAGCCAGAATACAGAAAATACATATCTATTTTTCCCATGGCTATAGTCCACATTATCTTTTTACCAAAACTCAATTTGAGTTTCCATTGTATGCAGTACCATTCTAATGATACTATCAAATACTTTGTATGACCTCAGCTGAGGTTTCACTGAAATATTGCAGAGCATTGATTAATGAGAAATCACGTCTGCATCTGCAAGCACTGGCACACTTCCTGGTTTCATGAATTCAGCTGAAAGTCTGGCACACAACTGACAACACTGACCACAAATATCAAAATCACTGCCTAAATATGCTCAAATTGCCTGAACAAAAACATGTTGCAAAGTCATTTAATGCCATAACATTTTTTTTTAACATTTCCACATGTGGGTTGTTCAAGATAAAAGTACATGCTGAATCAATGTATTGACATCAACTTTGCAAAGTTTTGTCTGGTGTGTTACTGGAGCTTCACCCACACTATGATGATAATCAGCTGTCTACCCGCAGTAAAGGTATATCCTATGCAATAGAATACTGAACAAAAGTAGGTAAAAGACACTTTTAACATTACTAAAATATTTATCTTATGAAATTGCGTATCTAAACCCGATATAGTCATTCTTCATCTTGATACAACGGAAGCCAGAATGAAAATACATACAAAAAACATGCACACTCTTGCCTACAACTGGAACATACAGTTTATTGGAACAATGTGTGCAGAGAACTTCTCATATGGTTTCAGAAAAACTGAAGCACGATAACGATAAAGTGGAAACAGAATGAGACAATCAATCCTTAAATTTTTTGTCCTATTAGTAGTATTTTATTTATTTTATTTTTATTTTATTTTTTTTTGTAAAATCTGAGAACTCAACTTAGCTATGGCAACAGCTGTAGTCATTTATGTATATTACTCAGAGTTTCTGTTCAAGCGACTCATGCATTACTTTATGTTCCGAAGACTTATTAAAAGAACACACAATTCAACTGTTCACAAACACACTACAAAAATATCTGTCAAGGGCAAAAGGTGCCTCAGAACAATAAAAATCCAAAAAAGAGAAACTATATAGAAAGAAAAATAAAAGCCATGATAGAAAAATGGCAAACTGGCTAATGCATTCAGATTGATCAAATGTTGGCTTGGGACCTGAAAACTTGAACCAAATAAATAGTGGTTTTCTTCTTGAAACGTGAAGTGTTCAATGGACAAAGACTGGGTTTACCTAAACATGGGACCAAATAATCAATAAGCTTAATAAAGTGAAGAAGGAGTAACATGACAATTAAAAAGACTTGGGCAAAAGTGGAGCTGAATGCGATGTTACATGTCCATCTTTGGAGCCGCTGGATAGTGTGATGGTCTATTGGCCAGATTACTAGGTGGAAAATTCAGCCATTGTTGCATTCAGAGCTGAAGAAGAAGCAGATTGAGTACCATCTCTCACTTCTGGGTCAATCTTGGACAGATATGACACACACAGAGCAGATAACGAAGGCTATGAATCCGATCATTGACCTTCGCAATCAGCAGTTATCACCATACACATACACAAAATTCAGCAACAACTTCTCCTTTGAAATATAACACATTCAATAAAGTACACCACAATGATCATTAATCAGATATACTTTAGTTAATAAATACTTTTGTTTAACTCTCTCACACTATATCCAAATGCTAGTAACTGTACAACAAAGGCAAACAATCAGCTGTGTTGGCGTGAGGGTCACAAGATGGCTGCCACTGTCATGGAGACGATGGAGTCATAAGATTATCATGTGACCAGTGAACATGTAGTCCGTTGTTTTACATGTTCAAAGTCCTTTCTTCTGTTAGTTAAAGACAAATCAAAATTGTTGTGAGTGTTGGAATTTCACAAGTTGCCGGGTTAGAGGAAAGAGATGTTAGTTTAGCATGAGAACAATTCTTAAACTTAACTAAAATAACATTATTAATTTGAAAATACAAACTCAATCAAAAACTCAGTAAAAAAAAAGATTTTTTCTTTTTCTTTTACGATTTATGCAATATTAAAGAAAATCCTCCAGGATCAAAGCAGGAAGAAGAGTGATCCCATCAGAGGTCTGGCTGGAAGACAGACTGAATGAGGGGAGTCCTGGGGGCTCTTTCTATGGATGGAAGAAGTTGGTGGCAACCTGGAAAGGAAAGTAGTTTCCAAGGTCTTATTTTTAATCCACAAATGAATGTTAGGGTCTGTGGCGCCCTAACACAAGCCTGTATCAGCTCCATAAGGCCCCTCAAGAGACCTCTGTCATGGTAGGGATTGGGAAACGAGGGTTGACCTTGGAAAACAAATGCACTTCTCCCCAGATATCACCACCATTTTCCTGCTACAGGATTTCATACTTTGGTCTTTATTATGAAATCTGTGCTGCTCATTGAGTTGACTGTCCCTGGGAGGAGAGGATTTTTATTACTCATGAGGGAAAGATGGCAAAACACGCTGAAGATGAGAGGATGATGCCTGGGCTATCAAATTCAATCTGTGGAAAAACTTGCCCCTTCACATCAAAGCTGCTCAGTCTGTCTCTGGTTTTAAGTCTCTACTCAAGACCCACTTCTTTGCACTGGTGTTTGAACAAAATTGAGCTTGACGTTTGCGTGTTTTTACTTTTATTCCAGTGTTATCATTTTATTTTTATAGATTTTTATTGCTTTACTGTATAGTGTTTTATCATAGTGTTCATCAGCTCTACTGTCACAGACCGCAATCGCCTGCAGAGAGTGGTGAAGACTGCGTCCAAGATCACCAGGACTCCACTGCCCTCTCTGCAGAGGATCTACCTGCACAGAGTCCACAGGACCCATCCCCAAGATGGACTGTTCACTCTCCTCCCCTCAAGTAGGAGATACAGGAATCTGAAATGCAGGAGAACCAGACTCAGAAACTCTTTCTTTCCCTCGGCAATCAGATTCCTTAAAAGCTGATAGGAGTCTTTAACAATGGCCTGTACCCTGCACACTGACTTTACTTTATGTTGCCAACCACAGTAACTGCAATATTGTTTACTGTTTATGTGTCTTATTACTTATAACAGATATTGCACATGCATCTTACCGTCCACCTCATGACAGTTTTTTTTTGCACAGCTAATCATTCATTGCTGAATGTGGCACAACAGTTCATGTAGCACACTGCACATTTATGTATATAGATTATTTATAGTATTTTTTATTTATTTATTTATTTATCTCATCTTAATCTTTATCTTCTATCTAACTTTCTTAAGTTTTTTTTTGTTTTCTATTTTATATTCTTTTATGGCATTCAGTGCAGACAGCAAAGTAAGAATTTCATTGTTCAGGGAAACTTGTTTCCTTACTGGGCAAATGACAATAAACACTGAATCTTTGAATAGAGTGACACATTACCGGTCCTGAGAGATTGTTGACAGTTTAATTAATAGCACTCCTGGGCACCAGTGATCTAGCAGACTTTCAAAGACCCACACAAAACTTGTACAGATTTTTTAGTGACACATCCCGTATAGATGTCTAATTCAGGATTGATCTTGCATCCTACCTGTAATATGAGCTCTCTGCAGTCCTATCTTGACAGTGGTTTTATCTCTTGCTCTGTCCCTTTTGCTTTCTCTTTTTTTTCTCTCTTCCTCAAATAATGTCTTCTTGTGTTTCTTTCCTGAATCAGCCACAGCAAATATTCAAAAAGTAAGTGTATTTATATCCACTTGCTAGCATGTGAGATGGTGTGTAAAGCTAAACTAAGCTGCAACATTACATGGCGTCCAAGAAGAAAAAGTTCTATAGTGTAGTTTCTCAGCCTCAGGATGCTGCAGGGCAGCGAATGCTCCAGAAATGGACATAATAGATGTCACTGTGCCATCAAACAAGTCGCAGAGTTTTAAGATTGTAAAGTTACTTAGTACCTTTTTAAGGATTAATGCTTAAAACCTCTCTTTTCTCTGGGAGATAAACAACTTTGTTTATAAAAGCAACTAGGTCTTCAAAGTTTATCTTGTTTTTATTAATGCAGTGACAGAGTGCATTTAAATGCTACAGACGCTTTGAATGCAAAATTTTATTTTAATTGTGCAATATTAAGAAAAATCAAAGCCATAATTGAAGCTATTAGGAGTTATAAAGAACCTGTAAATAGTTTTGTTTTTGACATTGAAAAGGGCTCAAATCTGTTTTTTAAGGCTTTCTAGACACCCCCAAATCCCCCTATTACACACATTGGTTCTAAACAAAGTTAACAATGAGCCTTCTTTACATTGTAGGTATTACTATCTATTGATTGGCCACCCCACACAGACCTCTGCACATGCTTCACATATGTATATATATATATATATATATATAAACTTATATGTGTATAAAACAACAACAACAACAACAATAATAATGATAATAATAATAATAATAATAATAATAATTAATTATTATTATTGTTATTATTATTATTATTGTTACTATTTTTTATAATTATTATTAGTAGTAGTATAATCATATTAGCTACTAATTATTATTAGTGATATTTCTTTACTATTATGCTATTATTGTTAGTGTTATTATTATTATCATCATTATTATTATTATTAGCATATACCTTTGCTGCTACAATCATATACTATCTATCTATCTATCTATCTATCTATCTATCTATCTATCTATCTATCTATCTATCTATCTATCTATC
>JBAMHW010000003.1:22611761-22622554 GCA_037177495.1 Rhadinocentrus ornatus
ATCTATCTATCTATCTATCTATCTATCTATCTATCTATCTATCTATCTATCTATCTATCTATCTATCTATCTCTGTCTTTCCCATAGAAAATTTCCTGGTTTTTCCCCTGCCCACTTCTACAGTTTAAGCTGGAGTACCCAGAGATAAATGCATGGGGAGAACATGTAAACTCCACACTGCTGTGATTTTGCTGTGAGGCAATTGTGCTAACCACCACCACCACATAACATATTAGATCCCAATTAACTGAATAAGGAAAAGGTTGTTAAATCATACTAATGCTATTTTGAAACAATAGAAAGCTTTTTTTTTCATGAAAAAGACAAAAAAACAAACAAACAAAAAAAAAATGTAGACATAGAATTTTTATGTCAAGTGTAACGTTTTACTGAAAAAACTCAACGCACCCACACACATCTAATGGACTGTCATGAGCAGTCTTTGTGGTCTTCCTGAGAGTGCTATCACTGTGTCTTGCTGAAGAAACCACTCTGACTGACGTCAGCATGAAGCCGTATAAAACCCCAGAAACACGAGCAGGGCAATATTTACAATGGATTTCTCATTTTTACTTATGTGTGTACTGAGCGTTTGGACTATAGGACAAGTCATAACACAAGACTGCAGTGATGGGCAGACTGCGATAAATAAACGGTGCTGTAACAAGTGCCCTCCAGGTAAACAACTTATTGAATATTTAAAAATAAGAAACTGCTATCTATAAATCTCTTAAATTGTTAGAGAATTTTCTGTGTGGAAAAACTCGATAAGAAAATGTTCTTTTAATTTCTTTCTTTAAAGGCACTTACATGAAGGAGTTTTGCTCTGACACTCATCAAACCGTCTGTCATCCTTGTGCAGAGGGCTATCATTCAGATAAACACAATGTTTTTGACCGCTGTGAAAAATGCCAGTCATGCGAAGGTAATGCTTGGGAGAAATATATTTAACACTACAGGAAAAAGACTAAATCTAGAGTGGTTTAAATTCTTTATTGTTTTTATTTGCGATAAAATGTGCATTTACAAATCAACAAAAACTGAGTGAGAGTTAAGGGATGTGTTGTGGTTTGAATTCTTGTCCGTGTGCAGAATATTCTGAGAAGTGTACATCAACCACAAGAGGAACCTGTTCTTGTCGGTCTGGTTTCCTGTGCGCCAACAACATCTGCTCAAAGTGTGAGGAAAACAAATGTGCAATATGGGAAAAACCCAAAAGGACAGGTGAGAATGGAATCATTTTAAAGTTAAGGAAAAACTTTTTTGTGACATGCTGCTTCCAATTTTATGTTCTGCTGTTGCAAAAAGGTTTCAGTACTTAGATATAAATAGCAGTCATAACCTTTTGTGACTGTGGGTGTTATTAGTGGTCAACATGAATAATTATAACCCACAAAAACTCTACTTTTAGAAATGTAGGCTGAATGTGGTATGAATAAGAAAAAAGGTCACTGCTTATTTTTTCTATTTTTCTATCTATGCAGAGAAATCGGCTTCAACTGAATATTCGTATCACTGTGAGCCTAAATGCCGGGAACAGGAATTATTTGATGTAAACGATAATACCTGCAAACCCTGGAAAAAGTAAGAAAGTTACAAGAACAGTTTTTCTTATTTACTTTGACTGCCTTTATTTAATCAGTCTTAAATTCTCTGAGCTATGTCTACACATTTCACTCACTTCAAACCTAACTTTTGTTTCCGCAAGCTATCCACTGCCTCTAAATGAAAAGTTGTTCTGTCATTGTGGGAGCTGTGTGGGTCACAGGTTTAGATCTTTGTTAACAATGATAACCAACAAAAAAAATTTTCTTATAAACAAAAGCGACTCATTTAAACTATACCTTTAGTTTAAAGAATATATTGCTGGAAGGTGTTGGTGCTTTGTGTTGTGGTGGTTTCAGCTACAACTGTCAACATAAAGGAATCATCTTATGGCTAATACTACTTAATTATGATGTCCCACCCTGTTTGAATTCTTGCTTGTGTTGGTCTTACTCTCAGATGTAAGTCGCTTTGGATAAAAGCGTCTGCCAAATTACTGTGGAATAGAATAGAATAGAATAGAATAGAATAGAATTGCTATATTAATTGGCCGATTGCTATATTAATACACACACACATTACTATTTGTATTTATTTTGAATTTTTTTGTAGATATAAGTGGGGAACTGCATCCAGATAAATTGGCTGGGAACCACAGACTTGTAATACATCAAGTGTAGGTTATAAAAATGGATAAATATATGTAAACTTATCACCAGAGACATAGTGTTTACATACATAATTTTGGTAAGAAGCTGTTGCACATGCAGACATGTTTTCTAGCAAGCGCATTGTCCTATGTGAGGCTTTAACCCAACAGTGGATTTGATGAGGGGAATTGTTGCAACATTAAGTCATGAAGGAAAAACAGGGGCAACTGTTGTTTTGAATCTTCTGAAGGTTTTACTGACAATAAAACTGCTTTGCTGATCAAAATAGTTTTTTGATCAGTAAGCCATTCACAGGTGGCAGATGATTTTACATGTGTGAATCTACAACACTGTGCTGCTGTGGCACAATACCTGCCTGTGCCTGTGTTTTTACTAGTTTACTCTTCTGAGAATGGCCACAAATATACTTCCAGTAGGATATCAGTTGAATACATATTTAGGTCTTAGTTTTTCTGTGGAAGATTTAGCTTGTGTTGTTTCTGATGTCTATTTATATCTCAGACAGGTATGGTTGGTTGTAAAGCTTAATTAAAGGGGAGCTCATTAAAGAGATTCTTTCACATTAATAAACAAGTCACAGTTTCCATGCAGAATGAAGAGAAGGAAGTATCTTTATGCAAATAAAAAGTGTGAAATAGTCCATATAAATAGTCTGGTCCATTCAGATAAAAGCCAGTTGTGTGAGACATGCTTGTCAGTCTTTACTCAAGACATGTTGCAAATACCTTATATAGTTTTAATGTAGTGCCAGTTTACCCTAATATTAATCTATTTATCTCTCTATGCAGACAAATCATCATGTTCAGGGTTGTTGGTATATTCAAACTTGTTAAAACAATGATAATGAATAACTTTCAGTTCATTTTAGTAGCGGTATGTTACAGTATTCAAGTTACAGCTGAATGGTTTTTATGTCCACATTGGAGTCATGGTAACCATGTATTACACAAGGAGTGTGTATTCATGGTCATTATCAGAGATACCGCTGTATTAGAAAATGACAAAGAAGTGAAATTCAAAGTAACATTAACTCTGATTGTTGTGGTCAACAGTTGCAGCGATCTTGGACTTGCTGAAAGGATTCCAGGGAACAAAACTCACAACCCAGTTTGTTATAACCATGGTATGTTGATACTGACACATCCTAGTGCAGTGTTTTTTATTTATACGTTTTTATTAGTTAAATAAAATAAGGTACACTTTTACAATATTGTATTTAATTTACCCAATGATTTGACTTTTTTCCAGAGAAACAAAAACACAAAGACCAAGGCTTTATCCATGTGAGCCTGTGCATTGGATTAGTCATGTTCTCCCTCTCCCTCTTTACTTTTGCTTCTTATTTTTGTGCAAAGAACTTGAGGAAACAAAAAGCAAGTAAGCAATCTTTAATGGAAAAACATATCATGAAGTCAACTGAACTCAGCATTACATGTAAATTTAATTTACGAAAACACGTAGGAATTCACTTAATTATCCAATAATTTGTAACAGCAATATAGCAACACAAACAAAGCTCACTTTTACATGAAGTAGTTGGTAAACTTGGCATAAAAAAGAAAATACAAAAGTGTGCCTGATTACAAAATGAACTCCATGATGCCAAGACTGTGAAAATGTGGTGGAAAAGCAACACAATTGCACAAAAGAATGATTAAAAAAAATTTGAGGGCAGTGATGGGAATTTGGTGGAAAGTGGATGAAAATATGGTATTCCACTACTGACAACATAATTTGCACTAATTGTCTCTGCCACAGATAAAAAACCTCACCCAGTGGCCTTTCCCCTGTCCAAGGAGGAGAGTGGGATCCAGCTCATGATCCAGGATGATTCCAAGGACATCAACAGTTCAAGCCTGCAAAGTCTGGAAAAAGTCCAGCTGGATCTCAACACACATATAAATATCTATCACATTTAATGTAAGTTGCTTTGGAGAAAAACGTTTACCAAATGACTGTAGAATCGAATCGAATAGAATCGAATAGAATCGAATAGAATCGAATAGAATCGAATAGAATCGAATAGAATAGAATTGAATAGAATTGAATAGAATAGAATATCTAATTATAGGAATCTGTTCAGGTTCAAACTGTCTTCTCGATTATCAAATCTCTGTGATTAGATGTCAAATCTTTTTTTCCTTCTTTGTCAGACCAATGAGAAAAGTTTTTTGTTACCTTGACATGTTCCATCTACATCTGTTGTCTTCCTCGGAAGGATCATGTGTTGTTGCTGTGACGTGTCTTATCAGCTGTTAAATCAGCTGTTTTCGGGGGCTTGCCAGACAGCAGGGGACAACCATGACCCCTGCTGTCTGGTGCTCATCACCAAAGAAAAAGTGAAGTTGGACAAGAGCAACACGGTGCAAATGAAAATGAAATGGGTATGTAACTTTTCAAAAAGCAAACTCACAAAAGCAGCAACAAGAATTTTAGCAAAGGTACTGAACTATGCAATTCTGTCACTGTACAATACAAATTGTTTAATATTAGCAATGGAATTGGCATGCACACATATTGAGGACCAAGGACAGAAAGCACAACAATGGAACAAAGTCGCAGGCATTCTCAAAACAACAAGGATCGCACACAATAACATTACTAAGGAGAAAAGAGGGGCCATTCACACATTGGGAAAGGACAAAAACACAATTTCTTTCCAGAAGACAAAGGCAAAATCACTGTCATAATGAACACGCAGGACTATGAAATGCAAATGGAGGATTTACTGCAAGACACAACCACATAATAAATTCTGAAAAAAAAATCCAACAGAGGATTAAAAGAGGAAATTAAAGACTCGACTCAAACTATTACTAGACCCAAACAAAATCGACAAAGACACAATCACCTGGCTTCCACTGCAAGTATCACACCCTGCATATATGGCAAGAATTCCATAAACCAGGCACACCACTACAACCGCAGCATAGGATTGGTCAATCTATGCAAAGATCTGGTAGAAATACACACAGACCCAACACTGTAAAAAGACTTAAAGAAATGACAGATAGATGAAACACTGTTATCAAACGATGTTATATTGCTGTTCACCAAGACACCAGTACAAGTCACATTGCACATAGTTGAGAACAGGACCGGACTGTTCATTGACTGCAGTTTGTCGCCATCTCCACCTACCTCCAGTTTAAAAGGAACAATCTACAAACAGAAAGAGGTCTTTGCCATCGGGGTCCCCCTGCTGGCCTTCATACTGTAAATGTTTTTTTTTTTTTTTATGGAAGACCTAGAGGCCAAAGCTTTAAAACAGCACCTACACAATGTAACAACAGTTTTGGGACAAGGTATGTAGACAACATACTGGAGAAAATCAGGAAAGGACATGCATCCACACTCACCGAACATCGGAACCAAATGGAACACACTGGAAACATAAAATTTACACATACAGAAGAAATAAACAAACCCGTATCTTTCCTGAAGATGACGATCACACACAAGGATGTTAGCAGCAAGTATTGAAATATACAGGAAACCCGCCCACACTGATCAATATCTGTTATGATCTTCAGAACACCCAACTATAAACAACTGTCAGTTATCAGGACTCTGTATAAACGGGCTACCATAGTCGTAGACTCACAGTACAGAGGGCAGAAGGAGCAGCATATAAAAACTCTTCTGTTAAACTGCCAATAACCACAATGGGCCATAGATAAGGGAACAAGTTAGGAGGAAGGACTAAGAAGAATACACAGAAAACAAAAAACATAGACAGGATCAAGGCTAAAGCAGAAAAACAGGACACAAACTGAGCCATAAAAGATCACTGCACAAGGGAAAAATCAGATTATGAACTGGACAAAAGCAACAAGTACAAGATCAGAGAATCCATCGAGATCAGGAAGCAGGCCTTAAGGACCATCAATAGACATGTGAGATCGTATACCAGGGATCACGAAGCCCGGACCTCGAGGGTCAGTATCCTTCAAGAATTGTATGTTTCCGTGCATCAACACACCTGATTCAAATGACTGGGCCATTAACAGACTTGTGCAAAACTTGACAACAAGTTGTTGAAGATCTATTTAATTTGAATCAGGTGTGTTGTAGTAGGGAAACATTCAATACATGCAAGACACCTGCCCTCGAGGACTGGACTTTGTGATCCCTGTCGTACACAGCAAGGGATTCTTTGCAGGTACCCCCCCGCAAAAAACAGCTGATTTAACAGATGATAAGACACATCACAGTAACATCATGTGACCCTTCTGAGAAAGACTACAGATGTAGTCGAAATACGTCAAGTAGAAAAATAAACTTTTTTCTCATTTGTCATACAAAGAAGGAAATAGAGATTTGACTTATCTGATTATAGGGTGTATGAGTGACTGTACTATAGATGCTGTCTTCTGCCTGCTAAGAATAAACATGTAGCTTATGCAAGCTTCTACAAAACACTGCAAGTCAGTGGCTTGTGCATTACAAAATAACTAACTTAAAGGTAATTAAAAATGCTCCTTTTGAGTAAATAAAGCTAAACACAGTCAAAGACTAGTATGCTCTCTGGGCTCTGCTTTAAGAACAGCATGTACAGCCTGAACCCATCAGAGAGCAAAGCTCAGAGCAGCCTCGACTCTCTTAAATTAAGCTTGATAAAGTCAAATACTGCCTCATAGTTAACTAAAGGGACACTATACCAACCTAAATGCCTCTAGAGATTCTGTGAAAGTTGATCTCCACTGGAATGGATAAAAACAGGAAAAGTGAAAGACCACCACTTAAGGCTATTTCATTAACATTATCTGCTTCTGTGCAGCTGCTTAATAGAACAGATGCTGGGGTTTGATTATATGTAAGTTTATTTACTGATGTGTAAATGTAATAAGTAATATAAGTAATGTGTAATATAATCTCTATTTTCTAACATTTCTTCTTCTGTCATGAAATAACAATAGTTATCAGAGGTATGGGATCTATATGAAAAACACAAGATCCTGCTGTTGGTTTGCTGAGGGACAGTATGCTTTGTTTTCCTATCACATTTGAGAGAAAAATGCACATTACATTGGATGATGTAATCTCATTAAACATTAATTGGAATGCAGATACAACGTTAGAGTGGGATAACAGATTGCACTCTTTAAAGTTCTTATTGTTCTATAAAGTTTGTCCGTGTATTTTGGAGGAAAAGACTAAAAGATCATTTCTGTGGCTTATACAATTTTTTTTTATAAGCAGGTACATTCTTATATTTATAAATGTAAATTTTTTTCTATTTTATTCTATTGCAGTTGATTTTCTAGGCTCTTAACATACATTGACAAATTTTGGTGGGTGGGGTGGGGTGGGTGGTGGAGGGTTTGCTGGAGAGGCCTGGACCCCCTGAAAGTTCATGAACCACCCCTGTGCCCATCCCAATTAATTTTTTTCCCCATTTTATTTTTTTTAATCTTAAAATAACATTTATAGAACAAAATATCCCTCTTCACTCTCAGCTCACCCCATTTATTCATAAGTGTTCTGTTTTGTCTTGATTCCAATTTGAAGTTTTATTTGCAACCTTTATTCTCATTTTCCTTCTACAGAAGAGTTGCAGCAACTTACATGTTTGTGCAGATAATGCCCACATTATCACCATATCTCCTTCTTATGTATTCTATTCTTCTTTTTGTGGAGGGCAAAACCACTTCAAAGAGGCTTTTTGGAAAGCCGCAGAAGCTTGTACACAGGAATGCCAATAGTGAGAACTTCATTCTTGCAAAGAGATAGGAACCCTTTCCAATATAGGCATTAATTTAAATAAGTCTACCAAATCAAATAAAAGCTTTGCAGCAGGTTTTGGCCCATTAGTGCCTCTTTTTTAAGTAATACTTGATTTATTCTTTAAATATTTTTCATTAGTGTCATAATAATGTCATTCAACTTAAAAATGTTACCTCATTCACTTACTTTAGTCTATCTTAGCACTTCACAACTTAGCACTTATTTCAAAACTGACACAGTATTTTCATTTTGAAAGTTGTAACTGTGCATTGATTTCCATTTAACTATTGTAACATAGCATTGAACTATTACAAAGTCTCCCCAGAGGTTCCTGAGGGGAAAAGTGCAAAATAATAAATGATTGATAAAAAAAATCGTGATAAAATCTTGTGTAAAGTTATTTTTAAATGCTTATTTGCCTGATATTTGTGTGTAGATTTGAACACACATTTAGGGGTACGCAAAGTCACACACACAATGGTTTACACATTTGTTAGCCAAATATTACAATTTTTCAACCATTAATTAGTCTAATTTATCCTCATAATTAATAATCTCTTCTCTAGGATTTTGACCCTATGAAGTGGTGATTCTTACTCTTTCCAATCACATGATCAGTTGTTTTTTTTCTGTTCCATTTGCTTGTTGTGAAATAGGTGAAAAGGCTTTTCACTCTGCACCTTCTGCTTGGAATATGTTGCAGAAAGACTGGAAACTAACTCAGTTAATTGCATGGAGCATTTTTTTTTCTTTTACCTGTCCTGTCCAGCATCATAGCAAGCAGAATGATAGTCTGGTTGCTGTATTGTGCCAAACAAACTTGCTTTGCCAAGGGGAGGCTTATGGGTATAAGGAGCACAAACCCAAGCCACCCCATCCCGAAGACGAACTAAGTCCCAGAAGAGAGACCAGCCATCCAGAGCAGCCTGAGCAAAGGGTCCTGGGGCAACCACCTCCTCACACCACCCAGGGGGAACAGGGGTGCGAGAGGACTCCATTAACCTACCCCTCCCCGCTCCTGACTGTTTATGAAGTTTATGTTGTTTGCAATTAAAACTGAGGGACATTGACCACATTGTGCTGGGAGTGAGGCCACCTTAGGTGCCCCACCCGCCAAGCACTACATGGCACGCCCCCCAGTTGTTGTTTGTGTGTTTTGTTTCTTGTGTTTTTGGAGTCTAAGTGCAATTAAAACTGATAGGCATGTTGCCACAGGGTGCAGCCGAGGAGGCCACTTAAATGGCCCCCTCCGCTCCACCCCGCATGTTGCATACGCCTCCAAAGTCCCTACATGTGTGTGTGTATTTGTATAAGAGAGAGCGGGAAAGAAGAGGGATCTGGGCCTCTGGTGGCATTAGGCACCCCCGCTACCCGAGAGGTCCCCCAGGGAAAGACAGGCCAGGAGCAGCTGCTCCCCATGACTGGGCAACCTCAGCCAATGGGCCACCACCGACCCCAGAAGGCACCCACCCCCCACATGCTAGGGGGGAATAAGAGTAGAGGGAGGAGGACAGCAGGAGAGCCCAGACTCACCGCACACCAACGCCAGGCCCACCGAGGAAGGGGGGGAGGAGAAAGGGGAAGGAAGAAGGGGAGGGAGGGGGGGACAGAGGGAGAGCCAAAACTAACCGAAAACCACCCCCAGGCCCTCCAAACACCCCCCCCCCCCCCCCGCACAAGTGCACGTGATCCCGCTCCACCCCACATACACACCTATGACCTTGCACACTCCCACTCATCCTAGCACACACACTTCTCACCCACACACACACAATATAAACATACACACAGTAAACAAACCTCCCAATCTCACCCCTAGCATCTCCCCCTCCCTCCCACCATGCCCTGTGGGAGACGTCCCCAGTGGACCAGAGGATGGCACCCCCGTTCCCCCGGAAATCCCCCAGAGCAAGACAGGCCAGGACCACTTATGACTGGGCCACTAAGTGACTGCAGCCAATAAGCCGCCGCCGACCCCGGGACGTACCCCCCCGCCACACACCCAGGGGGGAAGGAGAGTAGCGGGAGGGGAATAGCGGGTGAGCCAAGACACATGGCGCACCACCCCCAGGCCCACCCAGGCCTCCCCCACAAGCTCATGCATACACACACACACACACACACACACACACACACACACACACACACACACCTACATACAACGAACCCTGTCTCACACACAAACACCTCCACCTACCAATACCCTGAACCCCACTCAGCCCCCCTTCAAAACCCCTACACCTCTCCTGCCCCCAGGCCATACCCTGGGCTGCAACCAGACACCAGGGCATACACCAACCCACACCATGGCAGCATATCCGGGCAGACCCAGATCCCGGCACATACGGACCCCACCACCTCGAAGGTAGAGGGGGCCACCCCCAGGCACCAGAGCACAGAACCACTGTACAGCTCGCCCAAGAATAGCCCGGTCACCCAGCCGAGGGCTGACGCCCACCGACCCAGGCACCACCAGTGGCCTCACCCCCCGCCACGAGGCAACCTCAACCGCTGGCCCTCATACACCGGACCCTGAACCGCCTCCACCGCAGGGCAGCCCGGTCCCGCAACACAGGAAACCACCAAGAACCCGCAAGCACTAGTGACTCAGCGCCATTATCCAACCCCCAAAGGCGACGAGGTCACAGTCCTCCACCTACACTAAGTGATGGAGCCAATCACAGGGGACAGGAGGGATCGAGATTCAACTAACTGGTTCTTTGAGGAGGAGGCAGACATTGTCTCACTACTGATTTAGTCTACTAAGAGATTCCTAAACTGCTGAATACACAGATTGTTTTTAGTTTTCCAGTTCACAAGGATAGTTTTCTTTGCGATGCATAATGCCGA
>JBAMHW010000003.1:22628689-22696207 GCA_037177495.1 Rhadinocentrus ornatus
TTTTTCAGAATGTTGTCAAACATTTTATAATCTCTTCTTACTTTGCTATAAGGATGCAGTTAAAATGCCTATGCTTTGATAATGGCTTGTAATTACAAACAAAGCTATAAACCTCTGTTGAGTTTTTATTTAAAGATAACGTTTAGTTAACCATGCTTTTTATGATTATATTGTCGTTGGTTAATTACACCTTACATTTAAATATTGTAAGCTGGAAAAGTTTAAATCTGTATCCTTTACTAGAAAAGACCAGTAGAACTTAGAAATTTATTGGAAGAACTTGTCACGTTTGTCTAATAAATGCACAGCTGACTTGCAGATATAAGATCAATGCCTCCACCAAAGCAAGGCTTATGCAAAAACTACTTAATCAAATTTAATAAAACTTGTTGTAGATGTGTAGGAAGAACCATTATGTAACATATTCCTCAAATATTTAAATGTCTGTAATTTCTTTCAGTCTGGGCATTTCAGTGAAGACATGATCCCTACAGTCGGATTCAACATGAGGAAAGTTGCTAAAGGAAACGTCACCATCAAGGTTTGCTTTTAATTTGTCTGCTTTTGTTAGAACATTACGGTTAAGACGTTTGGTGAGCAGTAGATTGTAAAGTCATCACTCCGTTCTGATAAAACCAGAGTATCTTGTGTTCGTTCTGTAGATCTGGGATATAGGAGGACAGCCAAGGTTCAGGAGCATGTGGGAGCGGTACTGTCGGGGTGTTAATGCAATTGTGTGAGTGTCTAACACCTTTGGCAATTTTCATATGAATGACTGAGGGTTCAAATGAATCAATGGGGAACTAGTACTGCTGGTGAGTCAAACAGTTTTTGATGTGGCTCATTTTCAGGTACATGGTTGACGCAGCAGATCGAGAAAAGGTGGAGGCATCCAGAAATGAGCTTCACAATTTATTAGACAAACCACAATTGCAAGGAATTCCAGTAAGTGTCGCTCTCAATTTTGTTTTAAATCTCTATCTAATTTCTGTAGCACATATGCAAAAATTGTGGGTTGTCTTCAGGTTTTGGTACTTGGTAACAAAAGGGACCTACCCAGAGCTCTAGATGAAAAGCAGCTCATTGAGAAAATGTAAGTATGAATCAAGAAAAAACAAAAAAATTTCTTTAATTTATGACATATAAAAATGGAGGCCTTTTACACCAGTTCACTGTAAATTACAACTTTCATAAAAATGACCATATTTATTATTTTTGATGTAGAGCAATCTTGGAATCACTATCAGAATATTATTATTTGGAGTTTACATTTAAAACACTGATGCTGTTTTTTCTGTCTCATTTTCTTTAAAACTTTATGACACGTTGCAATATTTAGGACCATTTCTTCTTCCAAACTGGAGTTGCTTTTATTTGTAGTTGATTGGCTCCCCCTGCTGTCAGGTCGGGAATGTGCCTGTGATCTTCAAGCTCCGTATTAATCACATGGACATTTAGTTTGAATGCCCACTTTGCTTTTTTATTTTTCTTACTTCCCATTTTTCTTTTTTCTTTTTACAGGAATCTGGCAGCTATTCAGGACAGAGAGATATGCTGCTACTCCATTTCCTGCAAAGAAAAAGACAACATTGGCAAGTTGCAATTAATTGCAATGATTTCTAATGACAGAAGGGATGTAGAAAATAAATATATCTTTTTTGTTAGGTGTGTTTTCAGACAGTTTAATATATTTGTTATAAATGTTGAAACCTCACATTTATATATTAAATCTTATTCTTGTGGGATTCTCCATTTTTCTATGAGCGTTGTGGTGAGTGCAAATGGCCTGAAAAATCCCAAATTCTCTCGAAAATGAGTTATTTTCTCTTAACTCAATGCTCTTCCTGAAACACCGATCAGGCTGCTGTTATGACAATGCTGCTTTTAAATAGCAATAAAAAGCTTTTCAGAAAGAATTGTTCACAATCCCATCAAAAGTCTCAAAACACAACTGGAATGCAGTGCAACTTCTCTAACAATAAGCAAAAATATGAATTATTGAAAGCAAATAAATACTATATTAATAGTATTGGTGTAGTTGAATCTGTGCAAAGAACTGCAATCACATTGTGTTTAACCATTAAATTAGTAATGATTTAATGATGAGTTGCTTTTCCAATCTTGCATATTTCTTTGATTCCAGATATCACACTTCAGTGGCTCATTCAGCACTCAAAGTCCCGCAGAAGCTGAAAATGCAGGAGCTGTTTTTCCAACTGTATTTGCCATGTTTATGTCACATCCTTACCCTTCTGCAATGATGTATAGATGCATATTCACTTCATGAGCTGCACTATTCTGCTTGTTTCACATCTTTTTTAAACAATATTTTTCAGTGATTTTCTTTTTCACAAATCTGTACAATGCACTACTAAAAAAATACTGTTACCAGTTTTAAGGAATGTATTTGGCATTATACATCTTGTGAATCTGTACTTTAACCAAGAGAGAGAAGCTGACTACTGACCCCCCCTTTCATCCTGCAGGCATTAATCAACTGATCATATCCAGTGGTTTAGAACATAACTTCATATTGGGTTTCCAAAAACACCCTGTCTCAGGCCTCACAAAATGAGAAAAGTTGTTCACACAGTCTGGGTATGATGCCTGGTGATGCCTGGAGATGGCTGGTAATGGCGGTAAAAGCTGTACTCTGTGATTGTCTTTTATGACTGTCACCCTTTGCTTGATCAAAACATGAATATTATTTTAGAAAATTGTGCATTAAGTCTATTAGGCAGGTCTGTACAAATATCAATCTAGTATGATTTTTACCAATGTGGGATGTGTGTGTATGAATATATGATTCTATTTAAAGTCTGAATGTACTAAAAGTAAAGCTGTACAGGATTGTGTGGTTCATATTAGCCTTTGTAAAATAGCCCCAGTTGAAACATGTCTTTTGTGCTGCCTTAATGCAGAGAGAGTGGTAGAATTTAAAGTGCCTTGTGCAGTGTCTCTCATCTCTGAAGCAAAGCAGCATGAAAGGTGTGCCTACCTGGATAGTTAAAAACAACACGTCAATATATATATATATATAAAATTAAAAGGCATGCTTTTTCATTTACACGCGCCTCTGTTATTTGTACTCCCTCTGAATTTCATGCTTCCTTTACTAATTTTCAGACTGTAAACATTGACAATAATGTAAAAAAGTCTAAACATTGATTGGTGGTATGCAACTTCGCTATAAAGATATGACCTTGAACATAAGCCGGTATACCCCTTAAATACTCAAAGGATATACTTCTGCTCTCATTGACCTCTGATTGACATTTGGTGGCACACATGGAGGATAACAGGCCACTAAATAAACAAGAGTAGAGTTCCTTGAGCCTATGAAATTGTTTGCCTGTATATATTGTTTTTATGTTTTCTGACTTAAAAACACACACACACACACATATATATATATATATATATATATATAGATAGATAGATAGATAGATAGATAGATAGATAGATAGATATAACAGTCACCTACCTAAACTGTAATATATTTATTTGCACACGTGTCAGCGTGCTTGCAGTGTCAATGGTTATGGATAAGAAGAAATTCAGTGGATGGACACTTTTTGTGTGGCCTATAATCCATAAACAATCAATACATCTAGTACTTTTGGGAGCTTTTTGGAAAGTACTCTCATATCTGTTTATACAGCTTTAGTATGATTGCCATCATTTTCATCATATTTGAATGTAACTGGCCTTTCTTCGGATCTTTTGAGATGCAAATTTAACCAAATAGTTTTTCGATTTCTTAACGTTCTTGTGGCTGTTTTCTATTGGTGCAGAGTGCTGAGATGCCACGAAACACAGTGGAAAATTGACAGCGCTGTGGCCAATCAGCGGATAAGTTTGCTTTTCTTACAAACCAAATGCGCACACGCAGAGCCAATCACACCTGGGAATCTGGGAGGGGCTAGTTTGTTGACAGGAAGTGTATGTGACGCGATTCGCCACCACGATCTCTCTGTGTTTGTAGTTTAGCTTGACAAACAGCGGACCTCACTTTTGGGCACCTATGGGAGGTATGTGGACGTGAATTATGCGTTTTAAGATCGACCTGGGGCAAAAATGCAATGGAGGTCGATAGTAGTTGGTCTGGTCGTATTAAGACTCTCTCTCAGCTGTGTGCTGTGGTTAGCTTTCGGACTGGGAACCAACCTTAGCTGGGGGTTCAACTTCCACCTTAGTTTTAATTTGCACAAATTAGACTTGTTGTTCAGGGAGGAAAAGGAATCCGACCCATCTGCTAACTCGTGGGCTCAACGAATACCGGGTCCCAAGTATGAAGAGACGGCGACCACCTGTGCCAAGGTTGGAGCGGACTCTCCGAAGAGATCTTACCTGAGCCTCTTCGATGGCAACAAGGACGAGTACGTCCGGAGATACAGCTCTTTCCCGGACACCCTAAAAGCAAAAATGAAAGCGATGGCCAAGGAAATGTTCTATTTCGGATACGAAAACTACATGAATCATGCCTTTCCAGAGGACGAGCTGAATCCCATTGACTGTAAAGGGAGGGGTCCAGACGTGTTAAACCCGTGAGTCATCCTGAAGTGGCTGCACCTGATCCTGTCAAGTACAGTACACAGTGATGGGCAGTCATTTATCCTAACTTTACTCTGCGGACTGCGGTTTGGCTTTTGTTTGCTGTCTACGTAGCTTCTCCTGCAGCTCACAGTGCTGCTCAGCACTGATCAGGTTATGATTGGACAATAGATTCAGTGGGCCTTGATGAGGATGAAGAGGGGTTTTTATTTATTATTTATTTTTAATCGCATTGAGATACTGTTCAATTTCCTGGTGAGTAATTTAAAATCAGGGAAAAGAGTGACATGAAGAAATAGTTTATCAAATGGTAATACACGAAGAGAGAGCTTCACTAATGCATACATATTTCTAAGTATTATTTAAGCAGCTCATTATGTTACTTAACTACAGAAAATGGTGCTATTTGCTTTTCTCTTAAGTGTAAAGGGACTTTCCTTCTAAAGGACAAAGTGCAAGGACTAAAATATTTAATCATAGCAAAATTATGGCAAGTTAAATAATGATCACAAACTATGACATTAATCTAAATAATCCTGAGATTCCATAGTCTGTTATTAATTCACTGGTACTGCTGAAACATGGAAGCAATGTAAAAAAAGAAATAAATGGAAAAGTTGTTTTGAAATTTGGGAATTGATTATCTGATATGTAAGCAAATCAATACCATTTCAAAGTGCAAAAGGGATAAATAAATAGAAATAGAAAACAAATAAGATATGTTAAAGAAAGAATCCTGCAAACTGATTACCACATACAGTTGCTTTATCGTGGTTTTATAAAGTCCAGATACAGTTTTTGTTCCTCTGCATCTGATGCCAAGAATGTTTGTGCAAGTGCCCTTTTTTAAAATTGAGATAAACAAAACACAAAGAAACTAGGATGTCATATTAAAAAATATTTATTTATGTGTACAGGTCATATCATCCTGTTAACAAAAAGTTATTTATTCTAAGTACCACTTCGGTGACTAGCACAGATCTGCCTCGAAACCCAAATTCAATTAGGATAAATTAATTTATTTTTATTACTTTTGATTCTGCTTTGTACAGGATGATATTGTTTATTCCCTAGTTGTCAGATTATTCTCAAGCCTTGATGGCTGAATGGAAAGAACCCTGCACTCCTATTGAACAACCAAACTGTTCTCTAGATGCAAAGCATGAAATGCTGTCAATGGTCCAAAATAATAGATTAGAGATAAAAATAAATTAGATACATTTGTGTTAAACAATGTTGTCCATTAACACATCTTCCAGTCAGATGATAAAATGTTTTAATGCGTAAAGATTCAGTAACAGACTGTTGATAATTTAAACAGGATTAACCGTGACTAAATAAATCATACAAAAAGGGCTTGCGTGTCAAAGGAATGATAAAACTGCAATTTTCAAGTTATTTCATTCAAAAATTAAAATTCTTTTGAATTGTGTTTAAAGCTGTTGTATCGGAGAATGAGAACGCTTTGTCATCAGATCAGGTTTTGTTTATCTTCAGTGTTGCTAGTCCTAAACTTTTTGCTGTGAGCGTTTACCCAGTTCAAGAGAAAAGTCCTCCAGTACTAAGATTTACATTTTTCTAGGTCATCTGCAAAGAAAAAAAACTTTGCACATAGATCTAAAGGCTCCTCTTTATTAAAAATTAGATTTTTTTCCCATTAATTATGTCTCCCATTTGTGCAAGAAACCACAGAGTCTGTTTGTACTGCTTTTGTTTCAGGTCAAACATCAACATAAACGATGTCTTGGGGAATTATTCCCTCACACTCATTGACACCTTGGACACTCTGCTGGTGAGCTTTATTTCTACTCAGTTTTTTTTATTGTTTAGTTCACACAATGTTCTGGAGAGTTGGATCAAATTCTTTTGAGCAGAAACAAAGTTGGAAATAGAAAACTGGAATCTGCAGAACTGATGCAGTGCTTGGTAGCCTGTTAAATCTAAACATGAGTTTTTTTAAGAAGCTTAAAATATTTTGTTTTATGCAAAAAAAAAAAAAAAAAATTTTAATTTAAATTCTAAATATATATTTATACCACTGTCCTGCACTACATTTAGGGTAATGATGGTTAAAATGTCTACTGTTGTGGGATTCCTGCCACCCTCAACCTCTCCTTAGAATCAGGTTATGTGTCACTGTGCTCATCTGAAAACTGACGGTTAAGGTATTTCCTCTTCTCTGCGCTTGACTGCAGCATTTGCAACCCTAAGCAAAACATCAAGGCACTATGAAAGAAACTTGGCTTTGCTTTGGTTAAACAGGGTGTTTTATCTCCCCAGGTGCTTGGCAATGTGACAGAATTCCGGAGAGCTGTCAGACTGGTTATAGACACGGTGTCTTTTGACAAGGATTCAACTGTGCAGGTTTTTGAGGCAAACATCAGGTACAAGTGTTACTCAAGCTGTCGCTTGTGGTAAATTCTGAAACACGTGTGTCAGTACTTTATATATGACCAATGTTTTCTTTTAAGTTATTTGGTAATGCAAGTTACTTGGCAGCTTTTTCAGCAACCTTTTATTTCAACATGGCAATCTTAAAACATCTAGCATCTTCAGAGGGTTGTTTAAGCTGTGGCCTTAATTATGTTACACACAGACATTACACAGGCAACAAAAGTTAGACTTTTGAACTATTTGTCTTTGAAGGATCTTGGGAAGTCTCATCTCAGCACACATTCTGTTGACTGACCAAAAGCATCCATTTGGGAAGGTTGGCTTTAAAGGTTATGACAATGAGCTGCTGCATTTGGCTCATGACTTGGCTGTCCGCTTGCTGCCAGCCTTTGAGAACACCAGTACCGGGATTCCTTACCCCAGGGTAAGTGAAAAATTCTTTTGTAGTCCAAATTTCTCTAAATAATTGCTGTGAGAATGTCACCCAGCAGCTTTGTTCATTTGTATCTTGAACACAGGTGAACCTGAAGACTGGTGTTCCTCCTGACAGTGTCAACGAGACCTGTACTGCAGGAGCTGGCTCCCTGCTGGTGGAGTTTGGCATTTTGAGCCGTTTGATTGGAGATTCGACATTTGAGTGGGTGGCTAGACGAGCTGTCAGAGCTCTGTGGAGTCTGAGAAGCAACGAAACTGGTCTATTGGGTTGGTATAGCTTAGAAGCTGTGTGAAAGACTCTTTCTTTTTGCTCTCCTGCATTCTTTACATTTTCGCTTTGGCCACATGATGGCCCTGTCATTTTAAAGTTTAAGGAGCTTTCAGTGGTTTCTTTCTTTAGGAAATGTTGTAAATATCCAAACTGGTCAATGGATTGGCAAGCAAAGTGGTCTTGGAGCTGGAATGGACTCCTTCTATGAGTACTTGCTTAAATCATACATCCTTTTTGGTGAAAAAGAGGACTACCAGATGTTTCAAGCTGCTTATAAGAGCATACAAAACCATCTGAGAAGAGGGTGAGTCATTCATGGGAATTATGGCCAAGTGTTTTGGTGGTATTGTTGTGATGTGAAACAAAACATTAGGGTCAGAGTTTTTCTGGAACTGGCTAGACGATGAGGAACTAATACTGCTGTTTTTCAGTGTTAATGTTCTGGCTAGAGCATGTGGAAAGCTGGATTCTGTTGCTTAAAGTCACGAGTTTTCAGATACAGGCACATGCAGTGAAACAAAAAGTATTGCACATCAACAAACATTGATGGGTCACTGTTGATGCTTTTATATCTTTGTAAAGATGTTGCAACTTTCATTTTTACATCCAGAAATCTACATTTTCTATCATTTGGAGAGACAGAATGGCATTACATACTGTATAACCGCCTTCTGCTTCTTTTTTCTTCTGTTTCCAGACGAGAGTCATGCAATGAAGGAGAGGGTGACCCGCCTCTTTATGTTAATGTGAATATGTTTAGTGGTGAGATAATGAACACCTGGATTGACTCTCTTCAGGCCTTTTTTCCTGGGCTGCAGGTTAGGAAGCTACCAACCACATAGAAAGATCTTCTATAAAAGTGAAATTTTTGGGTGTTAAACTAAATAAGGCCATACTACTCTGTTTCATAGGTGCTGAATGGTGATGTAGATGATGCTATTTGCCTGCATGCATTCTACTATGCCATCTGGAAGCGCTTTGGAGCTTTGCCAGAGAGATATAACTGGCAGCTCCAAGTACCTGACGTCCACTTCTATCCTTTAAGACCAGAGCTGGTGGAGTCAACCTACCTCCTGTACCAGGTGATAGTACTGACCTGTTGTTACAGTGTTCTCATTCATGTTGGTGACTATTGTCACAAAGGCATTATTCAAGCCAATTCAAAAAGACTTGAATTGATTTGTCTGCCAAGTGGCCTGAGATGACTTTGCTGTGACTTGGTGCTCTACAAATGAAGCTGAATTTAATAAAATTTTCTTTCACAGGCAACCAAAAATCCGTTCTATTTGCATGTTGGAATGGATATTCTTCACAGCCTTGAGAAAAATGCCAAAGTCAGGTCCGTATCTTTTAATTATGTTTTATATTCTACACAATCCCTACCTTTTTTGGCCGTATGTGGTATATTTGTGTCTACTTTGAGCTAAGCCATGTTGTTTGCAGATGTGGGTACGCCACTCTCCACCATGTGGTGGACAAATCCAAAGAGGATCGCATGGAGAGTTTTTTCCTCAGTGAGACCTGCAAATATCTTTATCTGGTAAGTTACAGTCAATAGTCGACGGGTAAATTCGTTGTCGACTATTTTTATTGTCAACTATTGTCGACGTCGACTTATCGTTGCAGCTCCACTTTTGAATATGTAAAACAATTGGCCACAGAAGAAGCTGTAAAAGTTGAGAGATTTATTCTGACACTTGTTTTACATTTACATTTGCATTCAATGCCTAAACCTAACCAATCAAGAATTGCCAGCAAATTTGAAAAGTGACAGAACTGAATATATTTGGTAAGATGGGGCACAAAATCGGGTTCATGGGGCCACTAGTCATTCCAGTCTACCTCCTTACTAGTGTTTTTGGGAATATGGAACATGGCAAACATTACTATTGTGACATTATGACAATGCAAAAATAATTGAATAAATAAAACACAAGTAGACAGATCAGAGTTTTTGACGGTAAATGTACGCATGTACAGACTTTGAGCCTTCAAATTGTATTTCTTTGACAATTTTCAAACTTTATCTGTAAAACTATTCTGTGGATTAACTTGTCATGTATCATAACAGGAAGCAAACAGTTTTAGGGATAATAGATTTCCACTTGACAATGACAACATGCTATGATGGAAGCATTTATGCATTGCATATATAAGGACACTGTATAGAATATAATGACATTAGTGGTGAGTGTATAAACTTTTTAACCAGTTCCATATCTTTCACTTACTGAGGCTGGAAGAGAAACAAGGTATCATCAAGTCACATAAAAATTGGATTGGCCCTCTCTAGAACCAGTTTTTCCTTTGCTGCTGAACAAGGATGGTGATGCTGGCTTTCTTGAAGAGAACTCGGTCTTATTGAAATTATAAAGGTCTCATTGTAAGTTAACTAGGGATGCATGATATATCGGCATTAATATCGGTATTGTCAGCAAAACTAGGTCGATATTAACAGCCGATATTTATTTTCATCTAATTGCTGTTTATGTATGTGTGTCAGGGGGGGGGGTTTGGCCATGCGGCTATGTTTGGACATGTGACAGCGATGCAGCATTACATTATGGGATGTAACTGAAGCTAGAATAGAATAGAGTGGACCATACGGACCATAGAAGCAATGTCAGCGGTGTGGTAATTTTTCACAGTGTCAAAAGAAGATACTCGAAAAGTAGCATGCAATATTTGCAAAGTTGAAGTGATGCGAGGAGGATGCCGTGTCAAATCATTCAACACCACAAATTTGATCTGTCATCTGAAAAACTACCATCCAGAAGCTAACAAACAATGGCGGGAAGCTAACATCCCTAATGTTTGTATAATTTTTATTTGTACAGAATTTGATAATCTGAAACCTTTTGAAACAAAATATATAGGTCGACATCGGTAAATATCGGTTATCGACCATAATCGATAATCAATATCGTATCGGCCAAAGTTGAAGTGATGCGAGGAGGATGCCGTGTCAAATCATTCAACACCACAAATTTGATCTGTCATCTGAAAAACTACCATCCAGAAGCTAACAAACAATGGCGGGAAGCTAACATCCCTAATGTTTGTATAATTTTTATTTGTACAGAATTTGATAATCTGAAACCTTTTGAAACAAAATATATAGGTCGACATCGGTAAATATCGGTTATCGACCATAATCGATAATCAATATCGTATCGGCCAAAATTTTTATATCGGTCCATCCCCAAAGTTAACAATAACAAAAATGTTTTTTAAAGATATGTCATGTCATGAAAAGATGTTAATCTTTTAAAAACATTTATTTTTTTAGTTTTGTCTGAATGACCCAGCCTTTTTCCAAGTTAAATTCTGTCTATAGCTACTGCTTCAATGAACGATTTTCTTTTGCATGCCTTTCAGCTCTTTGATGAGGACAACCCTCTTCACAGATCTGATAACAAGTACATCTTCACTACCGAGGGCCACGTCGTGCCTATAGACAAACGCTTCAGGGAGAAACAGTGGAACAATTTGTTTCCATGTGAGGAGGGAGCGTTGGCAGAAGCTGAGCCGAATATCCAGCCACCCCGAAGCAACATCAGCAATGTGAGACCCCTATCTTCAACGAGTCCACACTATTTCAACTGTTTGGGGAATGGTAAGAATCTTTTCTAGTTACAGTTTTTTCCTTATTTGTCTCTGCAGTGTAACAGGATCCCAGAGGAGCGACGGTATGCTCTGCCATTAAAGAGCATCTACATGAGGCAGATTGATCATATGGTGGGACTTTTTTGAGTAAAAGGAAAGGAATGGAGACATTAAAAACCTTCGGTGCACCTTCCCAGTTGCTGATGCTGCGATCTTAGACGAGACTCTCTACAATTCAAAATCTTTGTCCTGTCTGGTCTGCTGTTCTGGATTCGGACAGGAAACCGACACTAACCGAATCCTGATAAGTTTGATTACGTGCTGTGTTAAATTTAAAGTTTAGGTGGGTAATTTTCTCATTTGGTGAGTGAGCATGACGTCAACAAAGACGACAACTCTGTTTGGAAAATGGGGTGTCGTCTTCATTGAAGTTTTGGATGGTAACAAACTGAGAATAAGTTGTTTTAGATGAAATTATCTTATGGAGCAAACAGAACAAAAGTGTGGTCAGGTCTAAGTGTGTGTGTGTGTGTGTGTGTCTGTGTGTTTTTTTTTTTAAGTAGCTGAGCTCTGAATCATAATGTTGAGTTTATGGGAACAGTGCCATTTATCCTTACAAATATAAAAAGCATAGCCTATAAAAAAACACGCTTGAAAAAAAAAGAACACGATAATCCGTGCCTCTTTGCAGTTGATTCACTTGACTACATTTGTGCTTTATCATAAGGGCTGCACATTAATGAAGTAATAGTTTAATAGTAATAGTTTATGACTTAAGCACATACAGTAAAACCCTTCTCAGCATGAGGTTGCTTGAAACTGTGCCTGCACAAACAATGCTTTTCTCTTGTACATCTGATGTCAGTTTTCAGATTTGTTGAAACAGTTGTCAAGTCTTGTTCACTATAGATTTCCCCCGCATACACAGCACTAATCATAATGCAAGGGAAAACTGCATCCTGCCTGTTGGCTGTGAAATATGTTCTCATAATGCTGATTAAACATAATACTTATAAAAACAGAATTCTCAGAGGCTCGTAGTAACTTGATATCTTACACAGAGCAAATAGCTGTGCCATGACCCCATGAAAGTAAGTTTCAGGATAACACTTTTAAGTGCCTTCTATTTGTCTTGGTCTTTCTAGATGCCGTACTGTGCATATTAGTTGTGGATAACATTGTTGAAAATGTTTTGAGACCACTGTCGATATTGCACAAAAAATGTCATTCCATGTGTATGTGCAGTTTTACACGGATGACATGACACTCTTCTGTTTAGAATTGACAAACCAAGCCATAAAATGTGTGTTTGTTTTTAATGCTAGGTCATGTTTAATACGTGTAAAATCTTCTACTTTGTGTATGATTTTCTTTTGTTTAATAGACAAAGAAGTTGTCTTTCACTGTTTTTCTTAAGTGCATCATACCTATTAATTACCACATGGTAAGAACTCAGGGTTTAATAGAACTAAAGAAATGAATGAATGCTTTCATGACAAATAAAACTTTCCTGTATTGTTGTCTAGTATGTCTTTAGATAATCTTCAGTATTTATATTGCAATTGTTACAGTTTGGTTGGCTTAAGGTCAACCAGCACTGAAATACTGTGAATATGTGTTGCTAGTCCACACTGAAAGTATGCTTGGTTAATATAAAGTGCCACTGGGTGCATATCCTTACTGGACGTTTACTGTATTGGTGGCTATACTAAATTATGTCACAGTTTAGACATAATGTCTGGCTGTGGAAGGTGGCTATCCGTTTCTGCACGTTTTAATTTCATCAGTCTTTCTGATAATAATATTCTTACTTTGTATTATAAGGTGTATTCATGCGTTTTGGTAAGTTTATATATTCATTTTCTTTGTTGCTAGGAATAAATAGTAACACTGATACACCTAAATGGTTTGGGTAACGGATCCTAAACAGCAGGTAACTTATTTTTGCTTTCGAACTGGATAATAGATTAATCTGTCATGGCTTTTGCAAAATTTTGCTCAATGATTTAGGCTTTGTGGCACTTTAATGAGTAAACTGTGAAGACATTAGCTTGAGAGGAATTAAGATTCTTCTGAAAATTTGGTGAAACAATGGAACTGCATTGTAAGCCAACCAGTTATTGGTTACATTAGGTTAGTTTAGCAGAAACACTGGAAACGGCGGATAAAAATTGTGGCGAGCCACAGAGGAAAAGAGTGGGGTTTAACTTCTAACGTCCTCTCTATTATTAATCTTAATTATTATTTTTTTAATCTTATTATTATCTTTACAATAATATATATATTTTCTTTTTTATCGCAGTCAGCTAGGATTAACAGCCTACACCTATACACATGGCCACCGTCAGACTAAAGCGAGGATGATTTGTTGCTTTTCAACCTTGCGCAACAGGCAACAGGCTCTGTCATGAACGTAGTTGTTCACTACTTGCTTGTGTACTATTCTTTGTACTTTAACTTAATTTTATTACTGTCAATCTTCCGAAATCTGGCTAAATTACCCCCTACATTGCCCCTACCAGATACTTGCATATTGTAGCTTGCAAATGCATAGTATTAATTGTTGAGGACATGTACAAATGACAAAACAAAGGTAAAATTTATGATCTAACGTAAGTCTGAGAGCAGAGGATATTCTGTGATTTTGATACCTGAAGCACTTTAATTTGCTTGTTAATTGTTTTAATTTTTTGTGTTTGGCAGAGTGGTTAACAACCCGTTTGTCTGTGATGTGTCAAAGTCACAACATAGATTTCTTTCTGCTCCACACTTTAAGCCAAGCTAAGTTAACCAGCTAGATGTTTATACGTAACCCTCCCAAAAAATTGTTATTTGTCCTCTTTCTAAAATAGAATATAATTATCTACACACAATGTTATGTGAGCATTGCTGTCAACTGATTTTTGTTTATATTCTCCATGAAGTCCCTTGTTTTATTATTCGACTCATTAGTACACAGAACATAAAAGTTTTGTGTACTAATACTAATAATATGGCTCTATATGCAAGCAAAACTTTTGTATTTACATTTAATGAGAAATTTTTATTTAATTTTTTTTAGGTGCAACATTTGGTGAAAGTAGTGTTTCTATTTTTTCCTCAAATCTTCTTTCCAATCGCTAAGATAATGCCATATAAAGACAAGAATTCAAAACTTTTTTCAGACTGTTTCTTTAATCTATTTGTGTATAACATATAACTGTTTAATCTCAAACAAGAGCAGCTTTGGTGCTTTAATGGAGCTTGTAGTATCCTGTGAAATGAATAAATGACAGATTATGAGCAATACATTGCTTTGTTGCTTTTAATTAAAAATAATGGAAAAGTGCTGAATTTTCTACAGAAGCTTTAATAATATTGACGGTTTACATTATTTTCTGTGGTTTCTGTACAGGATCGTTTGCTCAAAGTCTTTCAGACAGGGTTTATTTTTAATTCAAAGATATATCTACCACTCAACAATATTACAGATCAACATGGTAGAACCATACATCAATTCTCAAATAGAAATCTGGTTATTTATATACACTGGCCCTTTCAGCTACGGCAACAACTTCTAACACTTCCCTCAAACATTTAACTTGTGACCTTCGTAAATTGTGTTGTAAACTTCTCTGTTGTGTCTGTACATAAAAGCCATTTCTAGTGACCAGTTCATTTTAAAGGCTAACGAGGCTGAAGTGCGTATGCAGGTGGTGATGATGTCTTCTTTGCTCTTTGGCTGTGTACTGACTGCTTACTGGAGCATTAGCTGGACATCTATTCACATTGATAAATGTGAGAAGAAATCAGTTTATGCTGACAAAAGCTTTTGATGTCCTAACTACAGATTGCATGGCCCTCCAAAGATGAGTTCAAGAGACTCAAGAGAAGTTAGCTTGACTAAAAATTAAACTCATCTGAAATCTGAACAGGATTTTCTGACTTAAGAGCTGCCTTCAAGTCTCAGTTTACAAGAAGTCTTTGGTCAAAGCTACAGATTAGTTTAGAACACAACAAATTGATTTTTATTTTTTTAAATTCGCTGGTTCGAAGGTTGTTCTTTGAGGGGACAATTTCCATCTTTAGTCCTCAGTTTACATCGAGGAGGGATTAGTGGAATGCGATGGGGCTGACAGCATCCTGTAAGAAGAAACGTAGTAACACTGGTTAGATGGGTCAGAAATTACCTCAGCATCAGTTCAGCTTACAGTAGCTTATAGCTCACCTGTGGGTCTTTAGAAGAGACCACAATCTTTCAGGTTTTCTTTGATGATGATGTCAGTTACGGCATCAAACACAAACTTGACGTTCTCTGTGTCTGTGGCACAGGTCATGTGAGAGTAGATTTCTTTGATGTCTTTGCGCATGTTCAGGTCCAGGAACTGCATTTTGATGTAGATGCCAGCATCCTCGTAAGTATTGGGGCCTTGGTGAGGCGACATTAAAACATTAAATTTTATTAGTCATTTTTCTTTTAAATTTGCTGTGATGTATAAGCGGTGACGGTCTCACCATCATATTCAGGGAAGCACATGCTGAGATGAGCTTTCTTGATCTTCTCAATGAACACATCTTTCTTGTTGAGAAAGAGTACGATGGAAGTGGCTGCAAAGTAGCGGTGGTTACAGATACTGTTGAACAAGTGCAGACTCTCATGCATTCGATTCTGAAAGCAAAGTCCCATTCAAAGTTCAGAAAGGAACATTTCACATGAAATTAACTTGATTATTCAAAAAGATTTAGACACAAATAATAAAAACACATAATGTAACTTTTCATACCACTTCGTCATCCTCCACCAACACCATGTCATAGGCGCTCAAAGCAGCAATGAAGATGATACAAGTCACACCTTCGAAACAGTGAATCCACTTCTTCCTCTCTGACCTCTGACCACCCACATCAAACATTCTTCACATAAACAGAAAGATAAATATTTTTTTCTCATTATTAATGTGGACAACAATATTGTTTTTATCCAATTGAGAAATACTGCTCTGACTGACCTGAAATTGAGATCTTTGAAGGAGAACTGGGTCTCAATGATACCAGTGGTCTTCACTCTTGATCGCAGCACATCCTGCTCAGTGGGCACATAGCCTGGTTGGATCAGTCGCTCCAAGTCATTTAGGTAGCTGTGGGAAAATTAAATTCAGTCAAGACTCACATGTGGCGTTAAATGTTTAAATTCCAGCTTGTTATTTCTTACTATCCAGCAGAGTCGTTGAGCTGGTACTCTGAGGCCCTGTCAAAGCATGCCTGGATGCCAGAATCCTTCCACAGACGCAAGATGATGTCTGACATTTCTTTGGGCATGGTGCCCTCCTCAATGGTGTCTGCAAGATGCATGAGTTTCCTGGCATCATCCTGTAGGGAGGATACAAAGGGACAGTTGCACATAGATGTTTAGTCATCTGTGAGCAAACTTAGATCAACTTAACCTAATGAGCACAAGGAAATGTGCCCCTACCTGCTGATCAGAATGGCCATAATTAATATTGAGTGTGTTCATGGCCTTCACAATGGCCATGATGGACTGCAGGGTGTTGCTGTAGATGATGGTAATGAACTCCAAGCACTCTTCAAGTGAATAACCATCTTTGTGGATAATTCTGTTGAGAAAGTAATGCAGTTTACAGCCAGCTTAAGAATAATTAAGATGCTTCTGTATGCAATTTCAAATATCTTACTTCATCTGTTTGACAATGGTGCTTTTGCCTGATTCTCCAGCACCTATATGTCAGGAGAAAAATCACATTATTTGTTTGTCTCCCAAAAGGCCTAAACATTACCATTATTAAAAACTTTATTGAAAAAGTATAAAAAATTTTCAGGATATAGACAAACGTCTCCTTTTTATTAGTCAGTTTTAATTGAAGCGTCTGTATGACTTGTGATTATTACAGGAAATGTCTGTCATCACACAGAGGATCCTAACAGATTGTAATACCTCATACTTTGGGTTTAATCTTTTTCCCTGACCCTGACCTACATTATTGGGAGATGATGACTTTAAGTATGAAACAATACCTGGAACAGCTCAACAAGTTCACAGTTATATTTTGCCAGTGTAAATGGTAAAATCTTGTACTTGACAGGAAATTTAAATTTAGAAATCATATAAGTTTTGTAGATTAAAACTAAAGCAAGATGTTAAATTGAATTGAAAAAAACAAAACAGAAACAAAACAAAATACAGCCTCCGACTCCGACATTAACAGTTACATGTTTCCTCTTATTAATCAAAAAACCTAATACATAAAACGTATTTAAGTTATGGTGCTACTGTCCTTTTTAGATTTGGTGAGGTATCTGTGTCCTTCATGGCTAAGCCCTTTGTGCTGGAGGACCTGTTCCATGAGGATTATCAGGGGATTGGCTTGTGTGATTATCAAACTGTCTTAGCAATACACAAGTTGTTAAGCCTTTACTTGATTCAGACATGTTGCATCTTTTTATCACAGTAAAGAATTAAAAAATGTGCAAATCTACAGCCATTCAGAATCACGAGGGTTTTATATAGCAATACTTTCATGTCCAAACCCATGATGGCTACTCAATATGAATAAATAAATCAACTGTGAATATTTGAAGAGAAAAAAGGTAACAAATACTTCAGGAAAATTAAGTGGTTAAGTATGTTTTGTTTCTGAAACCCAACATTTATGAAAACACAATAACAACTAGGTTTTATATCCTCAAAACAGACAAAAATTAAAAGTAATATCATATAAATGAGTTCTTAAAGAAGTACAATATAATGAGATGATGAATTGTACTGCTAATGTATCTGAAACCTTCTGCTTTCTGGATCACTGAGCCATCTTGTCTGTCTTTACCTAACAACAGCAGCTTGACAGTTCTTGCATCCTTGTCGGCATCCTCCTTCAGCTTCTTCTCCAGCTCTCTGGAGCGTTTCTCCTCAGCGCTAGCTCCGGCCCCCATCCTACTTTTTCCCGGCTTGGGCCCCTTTGCTCAAAAGCCAAATGTCAGGAAAAATGGAAGCAGGTCCTGGCTGCTCGCCTTCTACTGTCTGATCGGTGCCTTCAACTACGCAGCTGGCACATCAACTGCCTGCAGCAAACACTGGAGAATGTTTGAGTATTTTCCTGTCTTAGGAGAGGATTTTGGGCACCCCCTGCCCACCTGACCAGTGATAACCAATGAAATGCAAGGACAGGGGTGTTATAGGGCAGAGGTGTGAAGAGAAGTAGACATACATCAGTGCAGGAGTGCTCTAACCTTTAGGGGACTTTGCTGTGCTCAGCGGAAGATGAACATCGGCTCAAGTGCTTATCTTTATGCTGGTCTTAGGCGCCTTTAAAAGAGAAGGATGCAAAGTTAAATAGTTTAGTTCTGTGTATTTTACATAGTAAAGAGCATGGTTACCAAAGCTAAATGAACTCCACAAGATAAGATTTCAATCTGGGAATGAATATGGCCTGTTATGCTTTGCTTTCTGCAAGAGATTGACAAAAACTTTATATTTGGTTTGATAAACAATATACATTTATTTCTACTCCACTAAACATACTGTAATAGTTAACTAGTTGGGTTGGTGAAATACATAACCAAGACCCTCAACCCATAGGTCAAATATAAAAGAGAAATAAAAAACACATAGAGACATTTCTCATTGAATAGTGCAGACTGAAAGGTGAGTTCTGAAGTACTTAAAGAGCTTTGCGGTATCACCAGACAGATCTCATTGACCTCAATCTGAGGCTGGTTAAGGATCCTAATCTACTCACTTTCAATTATGTGCGCAAGAACGTACAGCACATGCAAATGTGCGTAAAAACTGACCCATGTTTTCCTACACATTTTCCTACTAAATCATATTTTCCTACATCCTTTATGAAATTTCTGCCATTTCACAATTGTCCTTTTCAAAACATGACTCATCTTCTTTAACTACTTTGTTGTTGATTAATTTGTGTGCTTGAGATTATTGTCCTATTGCATTATTGAAGCTTCCTCAATCCTTCTTTAATTAAAAAATGCTCTTTTATGTTATTGTAAAAATCTATATTCTTGCTTCCTTCAATGATTACAAGGGATTAAAGCACCAAGGTAGCAAAATAGCCCCAAAACCATTAAAATCTCCACAATAATTCACAGCTGAGGTGAGGTTTTGATGTTGGCAAGTAGTCCTTATTTTTCTCAAAATACATGAAGAATTTATGCCCCCAAATACTCAGTTTTTGGCCTGGGAGACCACAAATGTAGTTGAATACATTGTTGCCACAATGTTATATTTTTCCAATAAGTACTTAAGCCTGATGCACTCATATGTTGATTGCACTTGTGCATATGTGCTGAAGGTGTTTACATCACTACATTTCATACAATGGACATTTTGTATAAAAAGTTTTTTTTTCTTTGGAAGTTGTGGATATCTCTGCAAGTATTTTAACATTAGGTTCTGTTTCACCCCTTGCAGGACTGTTCTCCATGCTATTATTACGATCTTTGCAGCAACAATCCTGAATCTTATCTCACACACATCTCCTGTTGAGAGGCTGTAAAAACTACCCTGTATATTGTGCCAGGCAAATAAAAGAGAACAGATGTTATTATAAAATATAGAGCTTTAATTTATTAGTTAGCAACATTGATGAGGAAGAAAAGATAGTCATTTATACACGTCATTACATTAACACCAACTGTGCATTTCATACATCGCCTAAACCTGCCAAATGGAGAAAACTGATGGACATGTTTGAAATATATGTCATCTGTTTTCAAATTTCTTTTTTTCATAACAAGAGCAAAAATTAAGTCACAATCTTTCAGCGTTTCCCGTCATAAAAAGGTTCCATATTCTCACAAGAAGAAAGACATTCAGTGACAGCCACAGCAACATTGTATTTTAGACAAGTACCACATACATACACTGTTCATGCCATGCACATTGAAAATCCACCTTCTTAAGATTGTGTCTTAGTTTCTCTTCAAGATTGGTGGCGATCAGCTTGTTAGTGGTCAAACCTGTGGCGTTTTACTGTGCAGAAGTTCCTCAGTTTTATAGTTTTGCATGAAGTTTGTGGCACCAATAACAGAGCAGAACAATTTCTGTAAGAAAGTTCTGTTGTAATTAGATTACACAGTGAGAACAGCACCATTCATCATCTCCAAGCACTGTAAATCTGCACATTTTTTGTAGTTAGATTACATGATTTGTTTTCATCAATATTTACATGAAAATGGTAGGAATGCAAAAAACAAACAAAAAAACAAAACAAAAAACACTGTCTTATGTCATATGTAATATGCCACAGATACATGACAAAGATTTATTATAAGATTAATTAAAATCACCAATTTGGCAACAGAAGGTGCTTTGTCTGATATATATATTTTTTTAAATCACAAACTGTCACAAACTCACATATAGCTGCCTGCTGGAATATCTTATCTCCACAGAGAGAAAAAGAAGGCAATGTTATGTTTTTAGCTTTTGTGTCATTAAAGAACAGTTTTTCCCCTCAAATAACAGCTTATCACAAAGATCACGTGGTTAAGAACACAACATTGAGATGTGATATTCACATACAGTATCAACAAAACAAACATTCGGCAGCAACTGATTATGGAAGAATATGAATGAGCGATGAAACATCTTCACTTCAGCCCGGCTGGACCACATCATGGATAGAAAGACATCTTCCCTCCAGCACATGTGCTTGTATGTCTGGGACATGTTGTCACATCTGCAGTCTGTGGGCATACCAGCTTTCTTTATGTCCTTATTTTATCTTTCTGTTTATATTTTGCAATGAAAAAAAAAAACTTTTTTGTAAATAGTGAATAGTTTTGGTGAAGACATTAAGGGAAGTTTGATAAAGATGAAAACTTCCAGACTTGACTTTGAGCTTAGATACTGAATACTGCCAGCAGTCAGATGATCCAACATGGTTGCCATTGACAGTTATGTTTATCGGTCCTTGTCCATGCGTGGATGCTCTCAAAGTCCTGGGATACTGTTGCTGTTTAAAAAACACCAAACATATCTTCTCAACATAATAACAACCTAATAAACAATAACACGAACAATAATATAACAATATTTGCACAGATTTATCTATTCACAAAAACATGTTTTCTAGATAGGTACAAAGAATTACTTTTTACAACCTACAATAAATATTGTGTATTTTTTTCCAACAGTTACATAGAAACTGATGCTTTCTGTTGCAGTGTCTTATCTCGTCCTTTATGATAAACTATCATTTGACTGGAGTCATTCTCCTAAATGGAGGGTAGTAGTATTTGGAAGGTTGTGTGAAAAGGTAGACATGGGTGGTGTCTAAATATGACAGGTTGTACACTGAACTCCTCATGTCTCAGCTGGAGTTGCCTGCTCATCATGATGCCGGCGGTTTCGAGGCTTCTTCTGTTCTTTAAGCTCCTTTATGCTTTTGGCTTTGCTGTCCCCGAAGCTGCCGTCTCCATGTTGCCAGTAATCCTGGCAGTACTGGTTAATCAGCCCCATCTCTGGCTGGCTGAGGATGGTTAGCAGGTCCTTATACTGACCGGCACTCGGAGTCAAGACGCTGGACTGAAGTGGAGGGAGGGCCGGGCTGCCCGTCTCCACCAACACGTTGTTGACTGTGCGACTAGAGAGGACCACAAGCTGCAGTTTCACCAGAGTGTGCTTGAAGTTCTTCTCTGTAGAAGTGCAATGGTAGATGCCGTTGTCTGAAGACTGCAGTGAGCGTATCAGAAGGCCTTGATCTGTTTTCAGGATGCGGCCCTCTGAGCGAATCTGAAGGGGAAAAGAAGGTAATTTTTACAACTTAGAATAAAGTCATACTTTAGGTCTTGTCCGTGAGTGTGCCTAAGGTTCGAGTTAAGTCATGTTGACTGGTGTATTATCATGCAGTGAATCATGAGATTACTAACACTGAAGCATCAGTGTGTTACTGCTGAAAATGATGGAGGTGGAGCTGCTTTAAACTTTATATACACTTGTACATACAGAGACACCAGATTAATCTTAGGATTCTGGAGATAATCAATAGGTTAGATAAGAATTAAAAAGGTTCTCATAAATCTGTCTCCACTTTTAGGACTTTTTTCATTCCAATAAGCAATTTATAGTGATATATTCAATTGTTTAATTTTTTTTACTTATATTTAAAGATAGTAACTACATGTGTAAAATAAATGCATTAGAGTAGATTGGAGTAGAAGTAAAAGCAACATAAAATGGAAGCAAATACTCAAGTAAAATATCTCAATATAGGATTTAACTACAGCAGTTGGGCAAATGTATGAAGTTTAATCTACTCCCTTGATGTAACTACTTCACGATTACAATGATGCTCACCTCCTTCCTCCTGTCGCTGTTTTCCTTTTGGAGATGCCACTTGAGAGACACATGAGGAGATCGAGCCTGGCACTCCAAGAATGTAGTACTTCCCTCCACTCCGTACTGAACAGTCTCCAGAGTATTCTTATTGCCTATAAAGCAATATACAAAACACAGTTACACTTTAATTTTTAGAAAAATATGGACTGCTCTGTAGTCTTATTCCAAAGTGATACTCACTGTTAGAGTTAAAACCTCGGCACTGGCGGATTGGGTTTCCATATTTTACATCCTGTCGACGGCTTCGTCTAGAGGGGTTCAATCAATAGCAAAAATAAAACGTTCAACTTTGACATTACAAAAACACATTACCAACTCAATAAATCTACAGAAATATTAAGACTGTGCCCAAGTGTGGCCATCTGTGTAGTATGGACACTCACCTCTTTGGTGAGGCAGAATATCTGGAGCAGGATTTGCCATCCCAGGCACAGTATGGGTCCCGGGCCAGACAGCAGTCAGCGCAGGCCTCCCCATACACATCACACCGGTGGAGAGCCAGGTGGGTCACACCCAACACAGATCCAACATACAGTTGTTGCTATTACAAAAAAAAAAAAAAAAAAAAAAAGAGACAAAAAGGAAGCTATATAAGAGATAAAACTTTGTGAAAACAGTTATCCAAAAGTAAGGGAAAAATTTAAAGGCTCAGACTGGGTCAACTTGCACATTAGCACATTCATTGATGTGTCAACACCATTGCTGCCACTGACCACACACTCATGAACATTAAGTCCTTCTTCAAATTAAGCCTATATCTGAACTACAAGCATTGCCAGTCCATAAATGTACACCTCCAGTACCACCCTCTGTGTTTTGTCTTCACCTTCCGAGAAAGAGCACGTTGTCTGCATTTTACAAAACATGTGCACCCCTCAGAAGCTACTGGTGATATGTGGCTTGTTAGCATTTTTTTAATAATTATGAGTCCAGCAACTGTAGACTTTTATTTCTACTGATTACTGAGTTGTTTTATTAGATCGAATAAAATTACTTTCTTGCCCAATGGTCTATATAATTTATAATTTGATTTAATGACTATGTGTTGACTTCTTAGAAGTCTGATTGTTACTATTCTAAATAAATTATTCTCTGCAATCCACTTCAAAGTAACTTACCCGTTTTGATGAAATCTTCATGGTGGTAATTGGGGTGGGAACCTGCAGTGACACAGTTTACAACTTTAGATGAGTAAACAGGGAATAATGGCAGTGTTATAGTCTTCTGTCACAGAACCAAATTATAGAATAATAATATACTGCGACACTTACCTTGAATACCTCCACTTCCTCTAATACCAGCTCCTCTGTCTGCAAGTCATCTCTTGGCAGGATAATAACTTTTTTAACTGTTCCTCGATCTGAAATAACACAGAGAAAATCAGTTTTACTTCAGTGTCATGAGATTTTTAGTTATAAAAAACTAAATACTCTCACTCTAAAGCCTACAAATATGAAATGCTTTGATAAATTCCATAATATGACTAATTTATACTTAAAAGGTTGATTGTGTCACCATGTATTTGAATACCGCAGCCATATAGAAACGCCTAAAGCACTGACCTGTGCCCAGGAAAAGTACTTCATAGCTCCCATCAGCAGCTCTCACTTGGTCAACAGCAATTGTGGTGAACTCGTAGTCCACGTTGGTTCTGACCACCAGGGGACGCTTGTGCACTGGGTATACAGCATTGAACATGGTGGGGTGGTTTCTCATGAAGTTGATAACCTCATCTGGATAGTCCTTTGTAGATTTCATGTTTGGGGTGAAAGTGCCTCCAGGACACTGAAAAAATAAAATAAAAAATAAAAAAAATAAAAATAAAATCTGCTTCTGTGCAGATGTTCATAGCTTATGGTTAAAAACACTTATTTTCTGCATTTTTAAACACACCGTGCCAGGTCGAGGATAAGGGATCTTTCCAGTGTATGCCACCCATTGGTAGTTGGGCCCTTCCTTGTGGGCAAACGGTCCATTGAAGACCATACGGATGTCTGCCATGGAGTAGACGCACACTGCAGAGCCTTTAAACACAGATCTAGAGGAGGGCAGGTAAAAACAGGACAACACAGAAGCATTAGCCAAAGGATGCTGGTTATCTCACTCCCTGAGATAATGACTATGAAGTCTCTCTGTGGACGGTGGATCTGACTTCAATCCCACATACTAAGTCTGCCTCTTACACACACTTAAACATCATGACACACAAACTCAAACTGATTTAAGTTGAGTCAAGCTGTCTGACACAGATGGCAGAGAATCGCCAGAGTAAGGGGTCTTTCTGCGGTGCGGTGGGTGTAGTATGTTTGTACCTCCTGTCTTGGGCCCCTATCATTAACACCACGTGTTTTTATCAGCTGGGTTTAATATGTTGGATTCCTATACTGAGGATGGGACAATACCTGTATTTCATTCTTAAACACATTAATCATGGCATGTTTATTATGTGTCTGTGCACACCTCTTCCTTCTTGTGTGCCAAAAGAATCTCAGTTTACATGTCTTGAATTTTAATGCAAAGTGCTGAATGACAACCAGCTATCAAACCTGGCCAGCTCTGAGATAATATAGGCTCAGTCAGCCTTTCAGAGATCTGCCTCTCCCTCTGGGCTGCACATTCACTTTCTGTCTTGTCTTTGTAGCCTTAGTGTGACAAGCCATACAGCATTTCAACATACATAGAGCAGAAACCTTTAGGCTGAATGAAAATGAGAAACCAAAATACACGTCACTTCCAAACTGAGGTTAGTGAGTTTAAGAAAGTCATCACTCACTCACCCTGAAACTGAGAAGACTCCATAGATGACTGGATTCTTAGTGTCCTGAGTCGGCTGGATATATACATCTCCTAATAGATAAAGACAAAATATGTTGTTGTAAGCCATGCAAAGTAATAGAGAGACAACATTTTAGTAAATATTTAATCACAAGCAAGATTCCTGCAGTTTTAGTGTAAAAAGTTTATTAAAAATTCTTTTTGTGTCTTGGGAGGTTATTGGGGGTAGAGTCTCATAGAAAACAACTGAAAAAAATTGTGTCTCTTCTTGAATGATCCCAAGATTTTATGTTGATTCCAACCCAATATGGAGACATATGGAGACATTTCGTTTTCTTAAAGGGGAAGTTAAGAGCAAGCTCTCCATGAGCTGTGGTTACCAGAGCCTCAATGAGATCCTGAATCCAAACTTTTCTAAAGCTGAAACTACAGTGGCAGAGTCTCAGCAGGGAATAAAAGTGAAATAGAGATGTCTGGTGAAACATGGCTTTAATAAGAGCCATATGCATCCAGTGACTATGGGGCTGAGGAAATTGTGAACCCTGACTATCCTCTGATGGCTTCAAGAGAGAAATGTGTAAGGAAAAACAATACAGAGGAAAACTGATATAAATTTTAAGTAGACAGGCTGAGTACACACAGGTCCGTTTAATGTTTCAAATCAATGGAAAGCTAGTAAGAGGAGCTTGGATCACTTGTTTGAAACGACCTTGACCAGTTAGGACAAATAATTACCTGTATTCAAGTTTTTCGAAAGCCCCATTACAGTGAATAGGCATAGAATCTGATCCTCTCTTTTTATAACCTAAGATCTCTTTCATAGTTTTTTGTGAAGCTAAAAGCAAGGTGTTAATCTGACACAAGAAGATGCAGGGCTAAAGCTCAGATTTTTCTTTCAAGTATCACCTGAATGAACTTGAGAAGCAACAAAGCACAATTATCTATGCAGAACTGAAGGTGAAATATAATAGCACACAATCTGAAACTTGTCCCTTTGGCTTTAACTATTCAAGCATCAGATAAAAAGGAGAAAGCTCAACTTCACACGGTTTGCATAAAAAACATCATTTCTGACAGCTAAGTTTTTTAATTAGTCAAGCTCCCCTTTGATCACGAGTTTGGAATCTTTTCTGAAAATAAAATAAATCTGCTCTTGTGCCAAGGTATGAAAATGACAGGTAATGGCTGCTCAGTAAAGCAAAAATTAACTTTTGGCAAACAAAGTAGAAATTTATAACCCATCTGACGCCAGTTTGACAGACCTCCTGGCTATAGAACAAGAAAAAGAAATAAATCAGCAGAGAACTGGAACAAGTTTCATCATTCTGACTTTTGTTTCTGATGTGTCAGACCAGACAGTCTTTAAGGCTTTCTAACTATAGTATTTGCTGAGAAACATCTTAAATTTATACGAGCATTGGAGCGCAAAAAACTGAGGTAAATGTGAATAAAGAAAATGTGAATCATGCACTCAGTAAATAGTCACCAGAAAAAGTAACTCATAAATTACAACAGATTTTATGTCAGCATATCTTCTTGTCACCAATGCTAACAGTTGAGCATCTGAATATGTTGTTGAAATGTAACTGGTGAAAACAATTACAGAGAGGGGAAAAAAAACAAAACAATTAAAGCAAACAAGAAAAACATCTGGTTTCTTTAGAAAAATAAAAGAGAAAAGAGGTTTGAGGATGTGTAAAGTACAGGGATTTAAAGAACAACTGCAACAATGTTTAGTCCATAATTACAATTTAGAAAGGCAGTAAAATTTCACACCCCATAAAATAATTCTTGTTTTTGTCTGGCAGACTTTTCATTACTTTTGCATTTGTGCTTTTCTCTGCATTTTTGTTACACTTTTTCCTCTGCAAAACACAGAATTTCTTTTCATTTCTTAGCCTTGCCATCTGAATCTACTCCACTCTTTCCCTCGAGTCCTCATACAACTACTCTAATGCTTCTGCTAGGCTCCATCAGGACCAGCAGTCCTGGAGACAGCATACATTTCTAACAGACTGCCTGTGGTTTGTGGGAAGAACGACCGCAGTGCTGTGGGATGTTTTATTGCACCTCAGGACTTACAATGACCTCAGTACGAGTGCTCATCTGCACTGAGGCTACAACTGACCTGTTGTACTGTGGAGAGACTACAAAAAGTACAGCAACACTGACAGATGAGTGCTTTTCTGTCACAGCTCTGAGTGCTCTTAGTGCATAAACATTTGCAAAACATTATCATGAGTAGATTTTTCTACAGATTCAGGTCACAGCTGTGTTGACTGCAAAGTTGCTTAGTGTTGTATTGCTGCTCAGGAATGACTTGCTCACATAAAAATTTTAAGCAGTGCTTTAAAAACAAAAACATAATACTTGCTTGTGTTGCAAAGTGTGTATTGCATAGTCAAACAGAAGTAAGGTACAGTAGCTTCCATTGGCCAACATCAAATAGCACAATAACACACAAGGCACATAAAACACATGCTCATGGCAGACCCTGGTCAGTTGAATAAAAATGCAGAAATGATCACATATGCAAAGTAATGTGTAAAACAGACACAGTCTTTCCAATGCAGTTTGCTAAAATCCACCAAACTTGATTGCAAACAACCAATCAATATCAGTGGTGTCAGTCATTGCCACTTCTATAGATACCATTGCTGCTAGCTTGTACCACACAACAGTCTCCTCTGCAGAGAGGAGCTTTGGAGAGCAGAACGGGAGAAGAAGTCCAGCCTCCTATCAAGGTAATCCGGTTAAATGTGACAAAGTTCAAAAGGTATAGCCCAAACTGTTTTTATGACTGTTTTATGACCTTTTATCTCAGATTGAAACAACTGTGGCAAGCTTGAAAATGTATATGAAGATAACTGAACGTAGGTCTGATAAATCTCATGTTTAAAGGCTATCAAGGTATACAGATCCCTCTCTGTTTGGACAACAGCCATGCTGGAGTTTCCTGTCCTTGTTCCATGCCCCCCCTGCTCTAGATGTTTCCCATGTTCCCCTGCTCCAGTACACATGATGCAGATAAATAGGTCAGCTCATCAGTTCATCATTAAGCTGTACAGAATCATGGTAATAACCCATTCATTAACTGGGTGTGCTGGAGCAGGCAATTAATGTAAATGTAAAACATAATGGGCAGGAGCCAGGATTGGGAAACACTTTGTTATACTTTTCCACTCATTACATTGATAGTCAGATTTAGACAACATCCTTATTTTGGGGAAATGTTAATGGAACTCAAAGGATCCTTGCATCTCTTTGTCCCTCGAGCAACAAAGAAAAAGTGCAGTTTAAGTGTCATGTAGGACACATAGTTTAGCTGTTAGCAGCAACCTGTGGCTCTACTTAGGCTTGTTCGATTCATACCATACAATTAAGTCTCTTTCTCCTTCAGTTAATTTCATTAGTGGAAAAAGTTTTAACCAAAAAGGCTTAAGTAAGTCACATGGATCTAAGTGCCAGCCTACATAGTAAAGATATTACGATGGGTCAATGGCTCAAAAACAGGACTTTCACTCAGTAGAATTCAAGGCAAATTTTTAGCTTGACATTTAAATTGTTATAAAGTAAGATTTTTTGCATTGATCATGAAATAGCAAAAAGCAAAACTAAACTAACAAAAAACCTCTCAAAACCAAAAACGAAACGTTCATATTAGTTGTCGTTATAATTTCAGGGATGCAATATATTCCTGCTTAATCTTGCATGTCGTGTGTTTGACAGAAGGGCTGGGATGATCCACAGGGACTTGGACTAATTCCAGATGCTCATTCCTTTTATTACTCTGTTTGCATGTATATATTTGTCTTTTTTTTCTTTTTTTTTTCAAATAAATGCAAAACTTACTACAACATTGACAGTGCTTCAAAGCAAAACACAAGTGTCCCACATTGAGGATAACAGTTTTCATAAAAAGTAAATTTTGCACAAGAGCTATGTTAATATTTAAAGTAATACAAATGTCAAGATTAACATGTATGACTCGGTGATACCTTAATCTAAAGCTGCAGCTTCGCTGGGAAGACGTGCTGAATACAGCAATGTGTTCCTACTGTACAGTAAGCTGTTGGTCCCCACACACACTCATACTGCATTAAAGTCTGGGTAAACGTGGATTAACATCATTGTGAAAATATGCAAAGCAAATGTGAAGCGAACTCTACAAATGACAAAGTTGTTGATACTGAATCTGTCAACATGGGGTCCATCTGCAAAGCCTTGTTTTGAGTAGTTGTGGTTACACGGTCATTAATGAATGCTCTTTCCATCTGTTGGGTTTTCTGTGAGGTCACGGACACATTTATTTTGTGCTTCACACTAGCTCCCAGCAGATCCATTACAAGCTCCCTGAATTATGGAAATCGATCTGTAAAATGCTACAGTTGCGGTGCTTTCCCTGTTCGTTTTAAAATGTGCACAGTTTTGGATCTATGTTGAGTGTGAGTGGGCAACAGGAGGTACACAGAGGACACAGATGATGAGGGGATGAGGCGTTGTTAAGGGATGACAGGAAGCGTTACAGACGCTTGGCTAGGTAAGGGGTGGTAAGAGAATGCTTAAAGGAGAAAATAATATCTAAACTCACTTAGTTCATCAAAGTGTGTCTCGATTCCATCAGATCCAGGCACCGAGCAGATGAGGCGAGCTTTCAGAAATGTGCTCCACTTGTTAACCAGACAGCAGTGTCCACCATCATCATTCTGTAAGGCAGATATAAGCACAATTTAACCTCAGAGTGCCCCAACAACCGATCGAAGGTACCACTCCAACAATATCTGAGTAACAGCTGCCTGAAACAACTGGTCAAACTAACTGGGGTGAGACTGTCATCGAGTCTGTATGAATAAAGATCAGCTCTGTGTTTTAGTGTGACCAATCTGCATAAAAGGTCAGCCAACTGCTACTATGAGGTAAAGAGTCAAGCCCTGGGAAAAGAGATTCCTGGGTTAGAGTTCAACACAGTCCAGATGAGTTTTGGTGCTTGAAGAAACACACTTTGTGTGAATTATTACCTTGTGCAATAAAGACTCAGAAGGAATTTTGTTTTTAGCTTTTCTTGTGGACTTTGGGTGGAGTATGACATGCCTAAATATCTTCCAGAAATTATTCACATTAACTTTTATCATGCATGAAAACATTACTAATTGTATTTTATGTTATTTTGTCAATTATGTCATTATCTGTGCAGTAAGTCCCCAAAATACCTTGATGGTGCAAGTGAGGGGGATACATGACATATCTGAAACAACTGAAAATACTCCAGTGTGCACAACTAAGGATATTACTTGCAACATTTACCTTCTTCTGTACCTTCTGTGCACTTCTGTACCCCAGTAAATAGCTGCAGGCGTTTTAGCCTTGTTTAATATATTTCTTCTGAATTGCATGCTCATAGGATGAACTTTGCAAACAGTAACATCTCAGAAAGATTTTTATCTGAAGTCCATGCACAGAAGGTTCTGAAGTGTCATCATTCACAAATCTGGTTAAACATATCTCTAACTTTATAGGGATGTTGATGAATAAACTCAAAAGAAGTAAGGGTAGGAGGAATTAAAAAAAGTAACGTTACTATGAGTATCACTACACCACCAACAATTTCTCAAAAGCACCCATATGTATGCATTTTTTACATATCAAAATGCCAATAGTACTAGAGTAACATGCAGTGTTATATAATATATTATAATATATTGGTTGGTGTAGCTGTAAAGTTGCTATCCTTGGAAAAAGATCTGTGGTTGAAAGAGAAGTCATAGCATATGTTCAGCAACCTCCTGCAACTTCTAAATCAGCATGACTAAATCACACAAAACATGAGTTGAACTTTTACTTTGCCTGGAGTAATCAGATTAAAGTGACGCAGTTCATTCAAATTCAATTAAATATTTTGTTACTTTTACTTAAATGCAGAACTAGGTATGAATAGAAACCCCTAACCTCAATTCAAATCTGAGGAGCTCCTGTTAGGGAACATTTCTTGAAACTAAGGTCCGGTAGATCATAATACCTAAGTATTTAGTGTGATATATATTTAGGAAGCCTAGTAGTTGCATCAACATCTGCATGTAATCAACACCTGACTGTCTAATCATGTGAATTTAGTACAAATAATGTAAATGATTTTGTCAATCTTTATTTACACGTAACTGAGCCTACATCTATGACTGAGGATTTTTATGTTCTTTCATTCACTAAATAAAAGTAGAGCAGAATTTCCCAGTTTTTAATTAATTAATTAACTAATTAATAAAATACAATGTTAAAATTGTGGATGTTACAAATATAGAGAAAATAATAATAATAAACAGAGAAAAAGCTTGAATTTCTCCTTTTATGTTTCACAACTCAAATGTGTCAACCGATTTTAAAGAGAAATCTCAACAACTGATCAGTTTCAGAAGCTCACTTTCTTCCCCTTCTTTGTTTGGAGAGTGCCATTTCTTCCATATTTTTCTCTCCCTTACCTTTCCCTGATGCAGTCGGTTTCCCCTCTTTGTTATTTTTTTATGTGTATTGCTATCTTTCGTTTTTTCCACCATCTTTTCAGGTGTTTCTTGCCTCTAACCTAACTGAAGGGTTGTAATACTAACCAATTCCAGGTGGCAAACAGACCATACTGGCTGTGTAGCATCACGTGGGGTTGCTTAACTAGCATGCGATTGGTATTGACTTTTTTTTTTTAACTTTTTCTTGTCCACTGAACTACAAAAGCTGTGCCTGAAGCGCTTCACCAGGTTGTAAATCACAACTTTCTATTTTGGCTGGATCCTTATGGGACAGCTTGTGGCTCCAGACCCAGACCGCCGTCTGCTTATTAGTGACCACTAATGTAGGTTAACACACAGGCCCTAAGATGAATTTACTCAAAAAGACTGTGTGGTGTGTGTTAAAGTTTTATGTTTAGCAAACATTGATTATCACAGCAGACTTCCTTTCGGAGTCTCAAGAGACTAACTAAAAGAATAACTAAATAAATAAATAAATAGCCAAAGACCATAAACCTTGGACTGGTGATTTTCAACATGAGCTTTGTTGACTTCTGTGATAACTCACCAGGCAGATCCGCCCTATCCTGGACTGGGTCATGGGACTCTGGCCCATCTCAGAGGCTTTCTCGCGGAAGAAGAAGTAGAGCTTGTCATCATTTTTCTCATTGCTGTCTGGGATTAGATGTGCATGGACAAAAGTGGGATCTATAGGGAAAAAAGAAAAAGAATGCTTAGGAGTTTTGCAGTATGTGCGTTTGTGCATTCAATTGTGATTCCAATTTAATGTGAAAGAGAGCTTGAAATGGACTTTCTAAGGACTTGCAAAGAGCTAGGGTTAACAGCCATCTATTCAAAATGCTCATATGCACCTTAAAACAGCTTTTTGGCAGCTGTAATCATTCCTCCTGTTCATATAGGACATTAGAAAGATCACTTCCAGATATGTTGCCAAAAAAAACAAACCAAAAAAAAAAACTATAGGTCCACTCAGAGAACCCAGTTCTCTGCCAAGATTAATTCTCCATCTCCTACTTTTAAAGAAAGTAATCCAGAACTGCATCAACATTTTAATATCTTACTCTTACCCACAATCCCCCTTTTAAATGAATTTATGGAAAGTTCTATCTATTTTTTTTTTGCATAATCTAAAAGCCAAACAAATGGCAACGATTGCATGCTAAGGGAGACAAAATACACATTCAGGGTGAATGAATAAATAAATAAAGCCTTCTAAGATTCAACTAGCATATCCAGTGGATGTGTTCTATAATTAAGTTCAGTCTGAAACTCCCTCTTTGTGGTTTCCAGACTTTGTTTCACAATATTGGTGGAATGGTGGTAATAAAAATAATTGAAACATGAAAAAACGTTGAAAAAGGTCCATTAACTTTCTCTAATAGCACTAGACCTAAAGAACAACTCCAAGAGATATTACAACTCTTTAATCCTGTTTCACTTTCACCTCTCAAGGTCTAACAACCTCATGAAACCTAAGGTGATGCCAGAAAAACCATATAAATTTCTTCCAAGTGACAATGGCATTACAGTGCATGCCCACTGACTGATTCACTGGGTCAGCCCCTCCTTACTATGACACACACCAATGTCCCAAATGGGAACAAACCAAAAAGCAGGAGGAAGGGGAGCAATTAGGGTCCCTGTAACATGGGGGAAGGGTAGTATCCAAGAGATTTCACATGGCTGATTAGCAGGACTCAGGTGTCCTGATTCAGTGCAGGGGACTGTTGTCAGGGCAACAGGGTCAATAGCAAATCTGGGATCCAGCAACACTGAGGGGAGCCATTGATTCGGCAACATCAACCAAAAGCATCCAGCTAGCAGTTATATCACTGTGACAATCATGGTTAGTTACACAGTGAAGGCTACTCTGACTCATTACTGACATTCACTAATTTCCCCCTGATACTACAATAACCCTTTTGCAAGCCCTGCAAGCATTGAGATAATTAGGATAGTGATTTTTATGCTTTCAGTCAAAGGATTACTGGGTCAGGTGGAGCAGGCTGGAAAGAACAACATTCTGCAGGACTGAAGAACAGTGTTGAAGCTACAGGCGAGACGTTTTGTGAAACACTAATGCAACATCCTATCTGCAAGTTGCAGAGGCATAAATTAAAAATGGTTTGGAGAGAGATGAGTGAAGGAATAAAGCCGGATGCAGACCAAGCTGTGAGTTGAGACATTACCATTTAACCATCTGGAGTTGTACTGATCGGTCCTCATGGCTGTCTGCTTCCCCAGAGTACGGAAGATAGCAGAGTCTGTTCCCATGAAATCAATATAGACTCCTGCATAAAGCTCTCCATCTGTCAGTCACAGAGGGGAAAAAAGGTGGAGGAAAAATTATGAAGAATGAAAACATTCTCAGGTTAAAATACAGCATGTCCACCACGTCTGATTAAAATTTCTTTAGAAAGTTGACTAATCCCTCAAGGTTTAATCAAAATGATACCATGTGTAGCAGCTGTGGTCATATAATGTAAAGAATGAACTGTAACTCTACATGATGACAAGGCAGTGCCAAAATACATCACAATGACTGATCATACTCAACTCTCAAGTATCATGTTTGAGTTAAAAATGTTGACCTCATAATAATATTATACATCTACTCATACTTATTAAGACAAACAGTGTAATCATATAGGACAGCTGTGCTTACAAAGCCAATTCCATGCCAGCTGGAATCCTGGTGTAAAGGTTAGAAGTCGCTGAAAGCCACTTTGACACTAGACACATGTAGACCATGTAATAAATAGCGATCAGCCATTACATTAAAACCATTTGATTAATATTGTACAGGTCAGCATATGCAGCTAAACAGCTCTGAGTAGTGGTGTCATGAACAGAGACTTTTGGGGGTGTCTGGAGCCAGGATATTTGAGGATGATTCAGTGGGCCTTATGGGTTTCCTACTGGAGGACAGATCAACATCTTTGCTATGCTCTCAGAGCCACTTCTGCAGAGATGTGTGTTGTGTTGGGATATAATGTTCTGTTCGGGGAGCCCACTGCCATGTTGTTGCGCATTAGGTCTGCAACAGTCTTTTGAATAGTACTTTTTTTTATTTTTATTTTGAATAGTATTTATTAATGCAACAATAACATGAAGACCCAAGGTTTCCAAGTTTCCACTATTGCATTGCAACATCACAATGAATACTGTTCGCTTCACCTGTCAGAGGTTTTAATGTTTTGGCTGATCAGAATCCATAACAATGCCAGATGATGGCATGGCTAAGAAATGCTAATCAGAAAAGTCTCTCTTCCTTTTTTAATACGCAAAAAAATTAACCAGAAACCCAGAAGTTAAGGTTGCTAAAGAAACATAGTACTTTTTCCATAAGGGTGACATTTCCTTGCTTTCTCTGTTGCTTCAGCGTGGTGGTGGTCTAGTGAATCAATTATGTAAGACAGTTTTTTCATGCTAGCTGCAATTGGGCTTACATGTCTGTCTTGGACACACATGCACATTCACAGGGCAGGAGGTCACTTATCAACAACCCTGTGTGACCACATGCAAGCTGCTGACAACAAAAGACCACCCATTGACATGACACACACATTCGTCTGCCCAGATAAGTAACTATTGATAAACTACCAGACCCCCAAACAGCTAGTGTTGATTGATTCATTGCCCTAATCATTTTACCTGCAAAAATGTCAACTATCCTCTGGTTTCAACCTCTAAACAGGACTACTTAATAACTTACATTTTAAAGTTACAGTATAAATGTGTTAACAATCTATTTCAAGCATGCACCTAAAAGAGAAACAAGCTGTAGTTTTTATATCTGTCTGTGTGTGTGTGTGTGTGTGTGTGTGTGAAGGAGAAGTAGAAGCAGACACTCACTGATCAAAGCAGAGACACTGTTCAATTTAGGGTCATAGGGACATTTTCCTTTTCCAGAATCCACTTTACCAGGTTCAAGACGGAAAATATATTCCTGTTAAAGAGAGGAATATTCAGGAATAACTTAACGCATAAATGCATAATTTACTGTACAAGGTACTTTGGATGTTTACAGTTTTTAATGGCAATATTAAAACTATCAATAAGATCAGTTGGTTAAGACAATAACAATGACGAGCCATGAGATGTGACTCTGAAGGCACTTAATAAAACACTCTTTATGTTTATTGACATTGGCTCTTCTGAAGGAGAAAAAAGGCCAGTTATCAGTAAGATGGAACTTTGTAGAAAAATGCTGGGAGCAATCCAAGGCTCATCCACCATGCTTCTGATGTTAGTAGCCTTAACAAAGTGTTCATTACTCCAGTGAAAGAGGACATGTTGGACATCTGTGTCAACACTGATGTTTCGATAATGTCTGACAGACAGGAAATATGTTCAGCAGAGCAGAGTTAAAGCCAAAGGTGTGGCTATAACCTGCACTTAAGTATTATTTTTAGATACATTATAACTTAAAAAGGTGAGGTCATGACACATGAGCACTGGAAAAAATCTGCAAAGCTGCAAAAGCTGTTGTCAACTTTGGAGATATGACTCAAAATGCAAAAGAAACAGTTCTGAGTAATTTGCATGTGTTCACATTCTTAGCTTAATATGAACAGAATGTAGAAGAGGCTTTGTTCTTTTACAATTTGAGTAAAAAAAAGAAAAAGAAAAAGCAATTAATCAATTAAAGACTTTTATCTCCACTTTTATAGCTTTGACTTAAAGGGAAAGCAGTCCAGGTGGGCACCAAACCCTACATGACTCCTCCAGCCCACCTGTGCCATCAAAGACTCTGATGTAGTGTTGTAGTCTGCTGCTCGACTTGTTCTTCCTCCTGACAGAGGTGCCTGTAGGTAGTGGAAGCCCTAAAAAAAGAAACATGGCACAATGGGCCACTTCATTATCAACACTTAACAGCCCAGACGAAGGCGAAATTCTATAGATGATAACGATGATGTAAACTGAAGAAGAAAACAAGTAAGAAGAAGTGGAGAAATCAAGTAGACAAAACAAAGATGAAGTATTCTGAAAGGTGGAAAGACTTGTTTCAAAGAAGTTCAAAGTGGAGCTCAAAGTGGAGTGAAGACAGCCTGGTGGAAGGTTTGTAATAATTCAGTAAACATGTTAGATTAGTCTCAAAGTCATGCATGCCATGCATATACCATGCAGCACAGAAAAAGAGCAGAAAAGGAAAATGAGACATAAACAGCAGCATCAAATACCACAAAGAACACAAAAATCAGAAATAAATGACATTAACTGGCATGACTACATGTACTTTGAGATAGAAGATTTACAATCTCATTTTAATAAGTTATATTTTACTCTTAAATCTATAGCAGCTGACTGCCTTAGTTCATAAATGCTTAGTAAGTGCTGTTAAAAACAACAGATGCCTCTGTGCAATTTCTTTAACAAGGCATCAAATTTAATATGAGCATTTGTATTTGAACAGAGACTGACATTTCTTTATATTCTCTTTGTTCAAGTCAAGGGGTCCAAATATTTGTAAATCTTTTTGCATAATCACCAAAATATTGAGCTATTTGTGTTTTCTTCCAACATGTTCAAGTTTTTGACGATCATCTTTACAGGTTGACACAAAATCTGTAGACGAAGCTTAACGAAGAATTAACATCAGTCTGACTGCAATTAGAAAAAAGGTTTGTGTTAAATAAAGAGCAACATCATGTGCAGCCTGCTGTGTAACACAGGAAAAAATCTCTGAACAAGTGGTTTATGTTTACATTTCCTCTTACAGAGGAAAATCTTTGCCATGACAAGAGAGAAGGGCAGACTGACCTTTACACTGAAACCCTTTATTTGAACAGTGAGACTAAACAGTCAGAATGGTGAACGTAAGTGTGCTGATTATAACTGAGCTGGCAGCTACTGTTGTTTTGCGTGGCCATATAGTGAGGCAGGGATGGAGGATGGGATAGAGAAAGGGGTGAGCTACAAGGCTGGTGATGGATGAGAGGCTCCATCAGTAATGATGGCCTTTCATGGGCTCTCAGCCAGACAGACAGAAAGACAGGCCACAGGCTCTGCTGTGTGTAAGCAGGTGAGAGGGGGAGGAAGAACCCCGAGGAGGGGAATTTTAAGATATTGTGTCACCATACTATTCCCAGGGGTAAGAGACGATTGCAGCCTCAATGATTTCTAAGCAGAGGCAGTTAGGTATTTTACCAAAAGCCATTTTGAAATAATAATAGAGATTGAGAAAGGATGAGCTATGAGCTAGTGAAACGGTGCAAAATCAATGAAAACTAAGAGGTGGAAAATGATGGAAGAGATACAGGGAGCATAAAACTGAGTGACAGGAGCAGGGGATTCTCTGACCTGAGATTGATTTGACTGATATGGTTCTTAAGAAACATAAGAGTAAAGGTCAAAATGCCTCCATGGATGCCTAGTTGTGTCTTTGGTTACCTGTGACCTGCGTCCTCGATCCACATATGTGCAGATGGGGTTGTACGCGCCTGTTCCACACACATACAGGTGGGTCCGGTTCCACGGTTCAATCAGACGGATGAAGTTTCCACATTCCCCCTGAGGAAGGACGAAACAAAAAGCAGGATTATGGACTTTGGCTAGGGGGAAAAAAAGCTCATGAAAAAGCAATAAAAAATGGTTACATAATAGATAATGCCCCAGATTTTTTGGTTAATAGCTTCTCTGCCTGGTTTAAAACCATCCCATCTATCACTTCCTCTCTTGGCTGGTTTGCACTTTGCAGCTCTGTTCCTTGGCTCAAGCTTCACATTAGACCACACTGTTAAACTGAAAATGTTTTCAAACACTAAGTGTGTGGCAGAAACCAAAGATTGTGGTGCCTCTGGGTTTGTGAAGAGCTGTTGAGGTTAAACACAATTCAAACTTGACAAATGAAAATAATTTAGGTTAGACCAAACTAGACAGCTGAAAGAAAATGTTGGTTTTGTTACAAGAATAAAAAAATGCAATCGGGTATCAAGATATTAAAAAATGTCATTATTTATTAAGGATTTTGAATGTTTTTTGAGCAATTTAAGTCAAAATAATTTTTCTTTTTAGGCTAAAGACAAAGAGGTGCTGCTGGTATAAACAGCTCTATTCTTTAAGTCCTTTCTAGTCTTTGTGTGTTTACCAGCTGTCTGCCTTCCTGCTCTCAATCCATCCCAACTATGTGTCCAAATACAGAAATAAAGATATCTGCTTGGATTTGTATATCATATTTTATGCAAGTGACAGCTGGTGCAGAAGAAAGGATGTACTAGTACAAAAAAAAGAAGATTGTATGCAGGATGGGGGTGGTGAGCCATTTTGGCAAGTCGTAGCAGCACGACAGATGCACAAGTCAGAGGTTTCAGACGATGTGTGGTTGTGTGTGGGTGTGTGTGGGTGTTTACACATGTGGATCTGTGTGTATTATTCAGCGTGCAGTTGTGCTCCCGCACAGCAAGCACAGCGGGAATGATTGCCTTTGACCTCCTGCCTGAACTGATGTCCCCTCTGAATTACTGTTGAATTGTCATCATCTGTCATTTACTAAGGTGCAGCCACTGCCAAGGCATCTTGCAGTAGCCAATTTTATTTCTTCTTCCAGTGATGAAATTTCAAACCCATTGCTAACGCACATGCAAACACACACACAGAGGCTCACACAGGAATATATACGTAGGCCAATTCAATGTAGCCACAGGCCATGAGCAGCGTGGGTCACCAAACACGCATAAATGAACATTCCAGTTGGATAAACAACAGCCTGTGCTCTGTATCAGCAGGGGAGTCCAGGACTATTAGGCAGAACCTCGGCGCTTGTACAGTGCTCAAGGCTCCTGCAAGCCCACACAAACCCTGAAAAAAGTGTGTGAAAGACTTGAGGATATGGTGGGTTGGGGGAGTGTAGAGTGGGGTACAATGTGTGAACTAAATCAAAAGAGATAAATCTGTTTTTTGTTTGAATTTTAATAATGAGTTTCCACCTCTTCACACAGGTGGTGGCTGTGTTTGACTGTCTGAATCCTATTAACACTTCAGACAGGCCTGTCTCCTCCACTGACCGATTCATTTTATCTGCTAGTCTGGACAACAAAGAGGAAAAGAGAATTTCTGCTTTCTGCTAAAAGATAATGAATGCTACTGTTACTGTTCAATATGCACAAGAATTGCTCTCACTGAAGATGACTAAATGTTGCACATTTGAGGCGCTGCAAGAGCTTAATTGGTGGCAGCTGTACGCAATCAGCAATCAGAGATGCAAAGACAGTAAATAAGAACTTCTCAGCATGTCACGCAGTGGGAGGAGCTTTAAAATGTCCTCTGCTGACCCTGGAGACAAATCAGCATCACCAAAAAGACATTTTAAAATTCCAACAAACAAAATGCATTAAAATAAACTTCAGCAATACCTGCATTTGCTTCTTTTTAACTAGTCTGGACATGTTAGATTAACAAAACAAAAGAGGGGTATTTTGACACTTTTTACTGTTATGTTGATTTAATAAAAAAAAAAAAAGGTTTACATTTTGATATCAGGGAATTTAGGGGTTTAATCAACGCACTGGGTGTTTTTATGGTTTTGTTCCTTGAGAAAGGTCTTTGTAACATAATATTTAATTTTTGTATTGATAAATCAATGTGAAGTACATAGTGTGTGTGGAAATTGCCTTATTGTGTCTTTAAGCTGCACTTTTAGTGCATGCCTCATTCCTGGCTACATAAAATAGGTAAAAAAATAAATAAATAATAATAATAATAAAAAAAAACAACTAACTGCCTTCATCTCAAGAGATACAAAATAACCCCGAATCTAAAAAAGCAGTACTTTTTGCCTGACTTCTATTTAGTCTGTAACATTTTAGAAGTTTACCACGTAATCTCTGAGAGTCCAAAGTTGCACTCAAGGAGAAATTCAGATTCTAATCTTAGATGTGAAAAACTTAAACCAAGAAAAGTCTCTTTAGTAAGCATCAAAACAATACACATTGTATTACTTACATTTATATCTTTTCCTGACAAGACACATTCAGTCTTCCTCTGGGATGCAACAGGCCAGTGGATCTGATAGGAAAAAATGAATGAGCTGGATAGCTGTAAATTCACATAAATCTTTTCCACTTTGTTTGCGTGGAATCTTTCTTACTATGAGCGGCTCCTTGTTGATGTCATGCAGATCCAGGGAGAGGATATAATCTTTGCTGCCCACATACATGCGGTCATGATCCTCATCCATGCGTAGGATCCGGTAGTCAGTTGAGTTGAGCAGAAAAGAGAAGTGGTGAGCAGTGCCAGTCAACTTTAACTCTAAAAAGGAAGAGAAAAAAAGAGGAAAATAAATGGTTTTGCTCAAGCTGTGTCTGTAATTACTCTAGAAATAACATAATAAAACTTGAAAACATAAACCGCTGATGGTCACAGGAGAGCTGTAAGCTGCAATTTTTCTGCACATGTGACCAGATATACAGTATGTTAATGTTAATGGCATGGTTGTATGCTAATGATGCCAAACCCTCCATCAGACCCTCCTAAATTAATTTACAGGAGATGTTTGGTTCTCTTTCTCTCCAATTACATCCTGCTTTGTGGGGGTCATGGACAGACTAAATCTGGTTAATCGCAGGCTTGACAAAGGAAAGAGGACATTAATTGGCTCTCCCCGGCTGAACTGAATGGTAATAGACAAGCAGTAGATCAACTACTGGTTAGAGCAACTCAAACAGGTCACATGACATGCCTTCTATTAAAAAAGGACAGGTCTTTGATGATGTCCAGGGGCTGGGAATCTGACCTCTCACCATTTTGTCAAGTAATGAAGCCTTGAAGCAAAGGATAGATTTCTCCATTTCTTAATTTTCTCAGTCAACAGCAGGAAAGATGTCAAGTGCTAACAGGCCCTTCTTCATGCCTCCATGTTACAGGTTGGGGTGACTCACATACCAATCAGGGAAGACCACCAGTGTGTGAACATGAGTTTAGGCTACCACTGGGGTGTGAGGGGATGAGATAAGCAGAGAATAGAAAGCAGTTTTTTCTCCCTTACCTTCTGAACTGTTATAGAAATCCTACTTCACCTTCTTTTGTCCAAACTTTTCTTGGAAAAGGGGAGATTGAGGAAAATGAGCCTGCACTTGTTTCTTCAGAAAAAGTGAGGACTTGATGGAGGACCTGTTCAGGTTCCACTTTAATAGGACCAAAATAAAGGTCCCATTGTTCTGTGCAGCCAAGTCTGAAGGTCAATAATAAAAGGAAAGATTCACAACAATAGAAAAAAAAAAGTCTTCCTTGTTTACAGGGAGTGACAGTAAGCTCTCCATCTGGATCGGACATGTTGAAGTACTGATCAAAACCTCTAAGCTGCTGCCTTGCTAAGCCCCTTCAGACACTGTGAAATGTTGCTGTCACAGCGTATGCCGGTAATAACAGAAATAGATATGGTTGTCACATTGTAATTTTCACGTAATGTTACTTCCTTAATAATATACTTAAGCATTTGTTGCCACTAACATGGAAATAGAAAACTTTTAGTACACTGTATTGCTGTGATGTGGTCATAGGATTAATTTCTAAAATTCATTTCTAATAAGATTATTTGCCGAGGTTTGGAGTTTATTGTGCTTGCATGAGGGATTCCAGGAAACACAGATGAAAGTAATCCTAAATTCCAGTTCGTGATTTTTATTTTACTCGAATCAACCTCCATGTATAGTCCTCCAGCCGTATCACAGCTGTGTTAAGAAACTGTTTTGGATTGCTGCTGCTTCTCATTAAAGTAAACATGCAATGAGGTGTTCAGAGATTAAGTGTCTAAAATACATGCGAAATAAAAGACGGCCATTTTCAATATTTATTTCACAACATAAATTTATTTTGTTCCAGTTACCAGTTATAATACATTAGATCTTCACATCACCAAATACTAAAAGAGTTCAGTGTCAATAATTAATAATAATAAAATAATTAATTACCAATTGTAATATCTTGCATGGGGGGTCTGAAACTGTCAGCAACAACTTGGGAAAAGAAGAAGAGAGGCTGTCTGGAAGACAGCTGGCAGCCCCCTCTCAGTCCTGCTGTGTGGAACTCACATCTGTGGTCCAGTCAAAAATAATAAACTAGCTTGATTATCTGAGAAAATTGTGATTTTCAGAAATAACTCTGAAAAGGAAATTACTAAATCAGCTTGTTTTAGCTACTTTAGAAGTAAAAATGGCATTGAACCTCTCCAGTATATAGCAAATGCACTTTGGCACCCAAGTAGAGAGTAAAATTAAACCAAAATGTGATGTGACAGCTCTGCAACTCACGGCTTTGAAATGGTTTGGTCCACAAACCTCATGCTGGCTTCCTCCCTCTCTAAGGTTTGGCTGCAATATGCTTAAAACCCAACAGTTTGCTTGCAATAGTATTAGTATTACAATGTGCCAGACACGCAAGATATTCCAGTATCAAATGGTTATTGGCCAGTCTTATGGGAAACCCCGTCAAGAATCTACTCATCCACAGACCGCACACACACAAGCATATGGAGAACATCTTAAGACAATAAAACACCACCCTTCCTTTCTAACATCCCCTTTCATCGTTGCTCATCAACCGTACACACACTCACCCAACTATCTATTCTCACTAATTCTATACAGGGGTTTGATGATACCAAGCTTCAGGGACAGCAAATGCCACCAACGGATAGTTCATATTTATCACCTGTAGGCTCATATTCATGCTCAAGGGAAACAGAATGGGAACCTGCAGGTGATGACTAGCTGCCACAAGTACGACTGCAAATGAGACTTGACAACCAGACTGACAGATGCCCTACTACATTACAAGTAAACATGTACTAGGACATATCATCCATTAAGATGAACCAACTTCAAGTGTTTGATAGACTGGTATTTTTCTTTCATGTCTGTTTTCCATTCAGTATTTCTGGATCAGTTTCATTCATTTTCGAAGGGAACCACATTTCATTCTGACAAACAAATGGAACCGGTTCAAAATTGAATGAATATCAGATCAATAAAAAGGGCAATCTGGAATCTGTATTGTAGTTTAGACTTTTTTCTTTATTCAACAACCATATAAAGAGTAACAGAGTAACTGCCTAATTTTTACAAAACACACTGCAAGGAGAGAATTAACAAGACAATGAAAAGGTTTTTAATGTAAATCATAGTAAGAAAGAACATACATCTTTTTATGGAGCCAGGCCAGTGTCTAAAGTGATTAATTTTTGCACATGCTGGTCAGACTATGCTTTTTTCTTGTTAAGATTCCCATAATTAAACTGAATCCAATCAATCTGAAGAAGTTTTGAATGGGTTATTAATGGGAAAACACAACTTAAAACACCAAGTCAGAAAAAAGCAATGAGACTACTTTTGTTTTTCTACGCATCCACATCACAAGCCCTTGAGCTAACATTCAACAAATCAATAAAAGACATACAGTCTATTAACTCTTTTCCTTCTGCTATTTCAAGCTGTGTGACTGAAGTGGAAACACAACAAACAAAATGAACAACCTCTGCTGGATGAGGCATGCTAAAACCCATTTTCTTTTAAAAAATGCCTGTGGCATGGTAAGATAAGGAGTGAAATATGATCGAAGTCCACCTCAAAGTGTGCATACAATCTATTGTCAGTGCAAATTAATCTTCACAAAAGCATTCCTGTGTGTTACAGCTTAGCAAAATTGCCCTCCAAGGCCAAGAAAAACATACCCCCCCCCCCTCAAAAAAACCCCCCAAAAAACAGCCGTGAATTTACAATAGTTGGTGGGTTCAACAATGATGGGGCACAAGTGTCAGGATCTGGTGTATATCACCCAATTTCCCAGCTAGCTCTTGGTAATCACTACCAGACACATAGACTGAAAGGGCATCTTTCTTTTCCCATGTGACCAAACTGTCTTCAATTTGTTAAACATATTTTCTGTTTGACCAAATCTGTAGTCTATGAATGTGTATGGCATCGCCCATACAGCCATGAGATCCATTAGCACTGTCACTGCTCTGCTCTTTTCTGCAGCTTTGTGGCCCCTTTGCTATAGCTTTTTGCCAAGCTGTGGTTTTCTTGGTAACCCTCAAAATGACCCCTGTTTTGTATTTGTAAGGAGATGGAGAATAATGCACCTCCCAGACACTGCCACCACTCCTTTTCATGCCTTTATGAGATTAGCCCCTTTCTTACCACTTGTGTGTCTTTTGAGTGAAAGAAAAAGGGGGTTTGAGGAAGCAGGCAGCAGAAAATCCCACATACCTGCCCAGGCATCCATGGCATGTTGTCTGAATTCCCCAATACGCTCATGTTCACATTCTCTTAAAGAATAGGTGTGGCCCCACCTTGCCGAAGCTTGTCGGCAGCCAAGCGTGCAAGGATGTGTCCCTAAGTAATTAAATTCATTGAAGCTGTCTGGAAAACTTCTGGGCCATGGAAATACTTGACTAACATTTGAATCCAAAAAGTGAAGCTTACTCTTCTGATCATGATAGCATGATCACAATGCCCTAAAAGTTTAGAGTGTTCACTGTTTTGGCAAAGAGGATCAACACAACTCTTACATATTAAGGTTGTAAAGCTGAACTGCTATTAGCTTAGCTTAGCATTAAATCTGACTTATACCATCTCTACTAATTTTACTGTGAGCTTTTACAGTTGCTGGTCGACATATTGAGGCCTTGATTACTTATTATTACATACTTATTAACCGTTTTCCACCTTCGTTTTGAAGTTAAACGCCCATGTTGCCAGTTAAACAAAGATTTTACAGTGGAATCAAGAAAATATGTAAGTTAGTTTATTGTGCCTTTCTTTGAGGATAGGGCCAGTAAGTGTAGAAAAGAAAGCAGGGATGGAAAGGAAGGACGGGATTAAACAAACGGCAGTAAACTCCGCTCAAACTGCAGCAAGGCATGTCCAGCCAATGCACACAAAGTGCATGCCGCACAAGATGAGCTACAAAAGTTACTTTTTATTTTTTGTTTATTAATAGACCCCTGCCCAGTGCGTAGGGTGGCCAAGTTGTGGATGTCCTCAAAGTCATTCAACCAACACCACTTGTACAACTGGCTAACAACCACTAGCCAAAGAGACTGAAGCAAGTAGAACAGCCTACAGTAGCCAGTTGGAGTCTAAAACTGTAAAACTGGCTGGCTTGAAAGTAGTGAAAAATAAGTAATAATGAGTAAAAATATTAATAAATCTCATAGAGGCTGACAGTCTTAAAATATATTTTAAGAAAAGGATCTTTCTGATGTTTTTGACATATGCAAGGGTTTAAAGTTTGTATATGTAATTAAGAGTGGCTCCAAAGTTGAAAATTGAATGACTACGGTCTTTATATCTTTGTCAACAAACAGGATGGAAGGGTCACTTTGGATATCTGAGGCTGAACAGCAGTGGGAAGCTTTATCAGCTCAGTCGGTCATGGTGTTTGTCTTTTGTATTTGCCACAGTTCAGCACCTCATAATCAGCCTCTCACCGCCCATTGGAGTTGGGACTATTGACTCAGAACTCATGTCAGTGGAGCTGATTGCTGCTTACCTGCACCCATCAAGGAGAAATAATTGGCACCAGATTACGTCTTATCGCCGAGCTTCCGGATGCTGTCACTCAGATGCTCTTCACGCTTGTCTGCCTCTGGTACACTGTGTTTACGTGTGTCTGTGTGTGTTTATAGAAATTAAAGTTAAGCTCTTTGATCCTCATGTCAAATCATCTCCCTTTGCACAGATTGAAAGCAGAGAGAGATTGATTTAAGCAGTGAGTTCACTTCCTGAGTGGAATTGAGAGATTATAACAAATCTATTTCTGCTGTCTCACATGACAGAAAAGGTTAATTAAAGCACAAGGGAGAAGAAGATCTCTTGTGCAGCAGACAGTAAAGGTCATTTAGTTTGTCTATTTTCTGTCTCTGAATTGCAAACCTGACCTTTATTAAACTGATGCTATAGTTCAGGTTTATGTAGTTAATGGTAAGAGAAACAGAGATCACATGCACAGGTGAGACTTCCAAATCGTTTGATTTGCCTTTTGCTACAATAATTATTGACTTTTTTGAGTTTCCAAAAGAAAAGTAAAGGACCAAAGACACATAATAGTACAAAATTTATAGAAGCATGAGAATTCTTGGATATGCCAACAAACTAATACAAATACAAAAGCAAGAGATGGGTCTAAGGCCAGGACACTGGCTTTTCTCTGTGCACACATTGCCATGGGCAGCTGCTCTCAACAGCTTTGCAGGGCTGCAGGTGAAAGGTTAAAGGACATGAGAGGTCTTAGGTGAAAGCTCATCATGGCCTCCTTACACTCGAGAGAGCTGGGTGGTCATGATGATAGAGGGTGAGATGTTTGAGGAGATAGGGAGTGAAAGGAGATGAAGAATTGTAGCTCTGATGAAATAATATAATTATTAATTACAATAAAAATATATAACTAGTTAATTAGCACAACAATAAAAATGATTAGGTTGTTTTTATTTAAGTTGTTTTTAATTTTTACATTGATTTTAGCTTCTTAGTGTGAATATAAATCAACTATAACAATAAACATCCAAATGACCGTGCTGAGCTTCAGACACTCGAGAGGCAGTTTTACTTTTACTATATCCTGTCATTTTATTTAACAAAATATTAAATGAAAGCAGATTAATTCTCAATAATAATAGTAATCAATATCCAAGAATCTTTTGAGATAATATTTGGACTTATAATCTTCTTTATATTCAGAACAATATTTCCTAGCATACTTTATTAACAAGCATTCCAAGGTTTTACAGGAACAAAACTTCATGCATCTTGCCAAGAAACATGAATGATTTCTAACCATGCTGAGCTGTTACACTTTAATAACCTGCTGTTAAGGAGATTTGTTTGTAGGTCTGCTTTTCTCTCTTCCTCTACAGCGCTTTTTTTATGGAATCTGAAGAACATGAAATTGACTCTGTGGCTGGCTGTTGTATGTTCAAATGTTTATATGTGTAGGTATAAGTAAGCTGGTGGCCATGCTGATGCTGCAAGTCACCATAATGATGATGAAGCTGTGTTTGTTGTTGTAGCTGTGCTGTCGCTTGCAGCGGGTCGGTCGGGGTGGCCGCAGTGGTCAGTGGTGACAACGCAGTTTAGAGGGATTACGGAAAGGGCTGAATAATGAGACTGGGCGGGTGTGAATGAGTGAAAAATCCTCCTCTCCCTGGCTGACCTGTGACCTGACACTTAGAACAAATACGCTCCATCTTTGTCAGCTGTGCTAACACAGAGCCAGATGTAAAATGTTTTCTCAAAAGAATTTCCTTATTCCTATTTATAGATCTCTGATTCTTGGTTTCATTAGAAGCATTGAATATGCATCTTTCCTGAGCCAAGTTGTTGATAGGTTAGTTTTCTTTCTTCTGATTGGAAGTGGATCTGAACAAAGCCTAATTTTCAAAAATGTTCTTTTTGCTTTCTCATGTTTCAAGTTCATGGCCAGTGTGCTGCTAGCTGGGGGCAATAAAAGGGGGGTAATTAGAAGGTAAATTTAGAGAGACCATTAGCAGCAAGTGTTGACTCAGGGTCTACAGGGGACTCCAGCCACCACTACCCATTCTGGGTGTTCCACTCTCCAGTCTAGCAATGACAATCTACTCTACTCCCTCTGGTCATTTTTCACCGACAACAGCAAATGTTGCAGTCGAGGAGTGAGAATGGAGGAAGGAGTCCCCGGGGTAGAGGAGCCTGACAGCGAGCCTAAGAACTTCCATTTATCAAAGTGAGCAGAGAGAGCCATGGAAACTCTGAGTCAAACTCTAAGAGAGTTCCACTGTTCAGAGAGACTGAGATCCCTTGCTGTTGAAGGGACAAAGTGACAAAGCTCACAAGGGCACAAAGAGGCTCTACAATACTAATCAAAGACAAAACACCCTGATTTCAATATCCAAATACAAAATAACTGATAAGGATATCAAATGCCAGTTTAGGTAGAAAGTAAAGCCACACAAACCCCATTTGAGAAGCTGTAAGTAGCATTTTTACTTAAAAGGCCAGAATAAGTATGAAATAGGCTTAATATTAGGATGCTATATATCTACCCTCACTATCCCTCACTGCAAATCTTTTACCAATTAATTTAAAACTGCATGTAATAGTAGGGAGTTCTATCTAGTCTATTTTTTATTATAAGTTTTGTCAATACTAGCAAGGAGTTTTGAGCTGATATGAAGTAGAAACTAAAACCAACGATACTCAGGGAGATATTTTCCCAGATGAGAGTAGGCAAACAGCCCACTAGCTTAGTGGGAGGGCAGACAGTCCACCAAAGGAAAACAACCACAACAGTTTTTTCAGTAAATGCTCCTGAATTTTACATCCTAGTGACAAAAATGTCTAGCAGCTCTATGTTCCTGTCTCTCAGGAGTAAAATGGTGGGAATAGGTTTAAATGCCACACAGAGGAAAGAGAGGTCAGGGTGTTTGGTGGTCACAAGACAGTGCTGCCATTCAACTTTTTTCTTGACAAGTCAGTAATCACTATCATTTATCTATGAATTATTTTTGTTAATCCAAGCTAACAGACATATCATCTTAACTAGAGCCTGAGAGACACACAAGTTGTGTCACACTCAGCCGTGGCTTTCAGTGGTTCTTAGCTCAACCACGTCAACCTGCTGGTGCCACCTGCCAATTACCAATCAGTGTTCCTATATAACCTGTTCTGTTTCCCTCCAAAGTTGCCAGATTTACTTTGCGCCCATGCCTGACTCTCTAGTGGTCATCTCTGGACTGAGTCCCCGTTGCTGACCCTGCCTGCTCCTGACCACCGCCTTTCAGCTCAGCCCTGTCCTGAATCTGATTGAAGTCCTCTCTGATTCACCGGTACTGATCCAGCCAATTCTGACCTTGCTTTTCATCTCAGCCCTGTTCAAACTCTGGATCAGCCTGAATCACGTCTGGAAGGACAGGCAATCGCAGTGAGTCTCACCCACTTTGAACAATTTCACATCATCCTGTTGTCACCTCCTGAACTTCTGTTCACTCACCAGCCCTGTCATCTGTCAGTCTTGTTGGCCCAGAGGAAAACCTGTTGACCTGGCAAGCAAGAGACTGGGGTTCAATACCAACCTGTACCCACATCCGTTGCAGACCAAGCCACCTGACCTTACCTGGAGAAGGTCACATTGTTTATTTATTTATTTTTTTTCAAGACTCATTGTGTTGCTTTTGGGTCCACAGCCTGCCCATTACAAGTTCTTTGACATCAGAGCAGCAACCATCTGGTAACACTTTCTTTTTCAACCTGCTACAAAGTCAGTAAAAAGAGATGTAACGGAGCACTTTAATCTGGAAGCTACGGCTCAGGTTCTGTGTTACAGTGTCATTCTCTGTCTTGATTCTTGCTCTCTGTGTGTGTGTGTGTGTGTGTGTGTGTTGTTGTTTTTTCCCCCTTTTTGCCAACATGGTAATTGTAGCGAGAGAGGAGAAATTTTAAGCAGGGTGACACCACTGCTTTTAGATATAAGGTTCCACCAAACATATTGTCCAAATAAGGCAGAAAAAGGCTCACATTTCACTGCACTGAAACTCTTCAACTAAACAAGCCAAAACATTTTCTTCTTTATAATCACTGAAATCAGCTGTTCATTTAGAAGATTTTCACAGAGATGGCCAAAGTCAGATACATGTCAATGGTGGTTCCTCTTTTGAACAAAATAAAACTGGATTATCTCAATGTGAGGAGTGATGAGGAAATAAATATCCCTGGATCCTTTATCACTTTCCTGATCCACCTCTTCAGCTGAAGTGTTTCCACCAGCAATGCATAAAACCCAGAACACCGAATTCATTGGAGATTTAGTCATGCACGCAATTCTACCAAAATTTGTAGCATTCACATCCATCTTAAATCATACCTTGTTAATGCCATTTTCACTTATCATTCTTCTGACACCTCTGCTTTTCACTGGCTTGTCTGATCTTGCCAGTACCCACCAGCTGCTGTCTGCATACCAGTCAACTGAGATAACAAATGCTTCTTTCTGTTGATTCCTTCTCTGCTTTCTTTGGCACTAAGCATGCCACAGGTGGAAGAGGCAGTAAGATGTGGGAAATGCATGCAGTGATGAAGTATTTTGCTTTGACTATTGGGCTAATGCTCCACTCACTGAAAGTATTTAGCTCTAGCATGAATTAAGAGGGTTGACAAGTACCATGTCTAATGAGATCATGCTTCCATTCTAATGCCATGTTATAGGCCATTTCTAAACAACAAAAAAAGGAAAAAAAAACGTAACTGTTAGAGGTTATGTGGTTCCATGGGCTTGTTTTGTCTAATCACTCACAAGGACATACAGACATATCTAAACAAAGCACAATAATCCTTAACACACAATGGCATTTTACTGCAGCTTCCCATCCAAAATGGCATTTATAATTTAATGAATGAACTTGTTTTCTCTGTACACATATGCCATTATTGTCAGTTACCCAAAGATAGACACAAAGATGGAAACAGCAAAGGATTCTGGCGAGTTGACTGGGGGAATGTGTCCTTGACTATGACCCATATTTTAGCCTTAGCCAAGTGAATAGATGGCTGAAAATGGATGGAAATCCACCCAGAAAGCTCATCTTTGAAATAAATCTGCATGGAAAGTCTGGCACCCATTGCGCTGCTAAGGACATTGTTGAACCTTGACAAGCATCAAGTTCAGATTTGTAATGAAAGGTTAAAATTGCCGTCAGTCTACTGTGGTCAAACAAGGTTGCTAGCGTCAAGGTCTAGGGTCATTGATGTTTGCGATGATATTGTACAACAACACACTGACGGATGTGTCAGAAGCCCATCTGCTTTTGCTTGATCAACATAATACTATGTACCCCACTGCTGCATGCACCCACTTGACCCCATGTCAGTGCTAGACAATAGTGGGGTCACGTACGTGTCAGCACAGATCCCGGGTCGGGCCTTGTTTGCTAATGCCATCTGACAGGCAGGGGACAGCCAGATAATACTTGAAAATCATGCAGCTGGTTGTTGCACAATGTGGTGAGGTCCATAGATGGGGTGTTGGTGTCTAGGCCTGCTGTGAAGACTTTCTGACAGGCTTTGTGCTTCAATAACAAGGAATTAAATGTTGCACAACTATGACTACATATCAAAAACATTTCATATAAGCAATGATTACCTCATAAGTACAAATATCCTACCATGTTAACTTAACAGTTGCATTCTTTATTCTTGAGATGACATATATTTCACACATGTTCTTTGTAGCATAACTATCAGGACACTGCAAGCAAAATAAGCTGTTCTACTGTTTTGATCTAGCTTAAAAAAATCCAAGCAAGGTCGGGGTCCAAAGTAAACTTGGACCTGGCTCCCAGATGATGAGCTTCTGACGACTTCACAAAGTTTCCATTCATATTGTGTTTTTATGTAAAATATTTCAACAGATATTTGTTGTTATATTTGACATAGAAAATGAAGTCTGTCATAATTTACATAATTCCTTCATTTGTCATTTGTTGTCACCGAATACCTGTGAAACTTCTATAAATCGAAACTTCCTCTTTTTGTTTCAAAGAGCAACATGTCCACTAAAGGTAGCCTTACTGTACATCAATGTCAAGATATTTTCAAAACACATTGCCTCAAGAGACTTTCTCATCCACAAAGAAAATCACTCTAAACATTACTAATCTTCTCCATCAGTGGCCCAACAGTGTCCTGGTCAACCAACAGATTAATACCAAATTTACTCCACCAGAAGGTAAATTAAAAGAGCAGTCTTCTAAACTCTTGCTACAACAAGTTTGGCTAAGAATGACAACCCAATCAGCAAAGTAATTGATCTTCTAAATTGCAGGTAATACCAGAGTTATCTTCATCTAGAAACAGCCCTGGAAAATCTTTTCATCCCATGGCCTGTTCTTACCAAGATCCGGAGATTTCTTTAGTGTTACAATTCGGCCGTTAATGCAGTTATATTAGGGATACTCTATTCCAAATCTTCTACAAAAAAATCTGCCAAATCCTGTAATCCTGGAGTTTGTGTGCATTTAAAGTCCAGCTCTTATTTTTGATGGTAAAATCAGTTTTTGTTTGGCCAAATGTGCTTGTACATGAACAAACTGACTTGCTATAAGCAGACTAAATCCTTTGACAGTAATTTCAAGATTTTATTCCATTTTCTTTTGTTTTGTCTCTTGTTGGGTTTTTTTCTTAAGCTGTAACAGTTTGTGTATTTTAGTAAATTTGCATGTATGAAAAGGATTTAAGACAGCTGCACACCCTGACAAACACACACATGCACAATAGATTTTGAATTTAAATATTCTGAGAAAATTTCATTGGAGAGGGTGAAGGAGGATGGGGGGTGGTGCCCTGGTTCCTGTGGTGCGCGGCTGAACCACTGGGGTGGGTGCTGGCCCGTGCCGGGTGGCTGCCTGGAGGGGCCTGGTTTTCATGGGCATGGTGCGGGCCCTCTGCCTTAGAGGGGGGGGCTGGCCGCCTCTGGGCTCTTGGGGCTTGATTATCAAAAAGGAAAAAAAATGAGTGAACTGAACACAATAGTGTTTAGTAACAATAGTTTACATTCCAATAGGTTAAATATGTGCTTTGAAGGCAAAAAATGCCCTTTAAGATGGTACGTGTTGGCAGCCATTACATCTTTATTGGATAATGGGAATTGTCTGTTTAAAGAGGGAGGGGGGCTCTTATTCTAGCCTGCAATTAAACCAAAGCTACCCCAAGGTCAGGCTAAGTGACAGGCTTACAGACCTATAGATTACTGTCTGTCTGTGTAATCCTTTTTTTTTTTTTTACTTTTCAAGCTGATTGACACACTCACCCTTTCCTTTTAAAACAGCAGTGCCTGTTAATTTGGCATCTTTCATGTTTGATAGACAGCTGGGACATCCTACTCCATGACCCGGCGGCCTTTTTCTCACCCCAGGCTATTGAGGTCAACATGCAAAGGATGTCTGTTTAGAGGTAGTGAGGAGAGGATGTCTGTGTAGCTGTTGGTGGGTCAAATTCATATCAATATGTTTCCTACATTAATTCTGACATTAAATGGGGAGATTTATATGTAAAAAAAAAACAGGTAGAAGTAACAAAACTGGATACAATATAACAGAAAACACAAAAACAAAATAACATGTATTTTATAAAAAAATGAGAGGGAGGTAGGAGTCTTATCAGCTGGAAGGAGGCAACATGCGTGACAGAGGGAAATCTTGGTCACAGTCACCCTCCATCCATCCTCTTATGAGTGTTGAAAGAGGCCAGTGATTGCACAGCACATGGAGGCTAAAAACTTCTTATCTTCAGTTGTACCTTGTCATAAATTATCACTTAGCCATCCGTTCTGCACTGATAAGGCAGACACAAAAAATGGAGAGATACTATTTTCTTTCTTTATGAGCAGATTCTCTCACCCTGTACTCTCACATCTCCATCTCCTATCTTCATTCATCAGATCTGAGCAGCAGACAAGTTATTTTTTGCTGCTTCGGGCTTGTTTGTTTGCAGCTTGCCATATTTTCCTCTGTAGCGTTTCCAGCAGTCTGGTTATGATCATTTGAAGAACTTGTGAATCTTTTGCAACCCTGCCACAACAAATATGTGGCAATGCTGAGAGATTGTCTTTTGACAGTCATGCAACTGGGCCCTGCAATCTGTAGCAACAAAGCTATTTAAACAGTAGCTGTCAAAAAGTTGTCATTGCTACAGTTTTACTAAGCAGAAATGTACTTCCCAAAAATGTCACAATGTACTATTTACACATTGTGTAATGTGCATTGTACTAAAAGTATGATGATGCTTAATTAGTCTCAAAAGCTGATTGAGAACCAAGTAAATACACAGAGATGCACATATGCACAGGCGTGCAAAATCTGCAAGCAGCAAATTATCCTCATGAGACAGTATTTCTGCCCTGCAAGCACGCGGAAGAGTATTCATAAGCATAATAACATGGATGCAAGGGAGCTTTCCTACTCCCTGCATATGCTCCAGTTGGGATGCAATTTTCACAACCGCTCAGCATTGGCTCATCAGGGTGACTTTAAAGATACTGGATGTTAATTTCTTCTTTAATTGGTTATTGGTTATTATTAGTATTTAAAACAGTGTCATTTGTTTAATGAAAGACTTCCCAGGCAAGTTACAATTCCTTTTATTTGATTAGCAAACATTAAGAAGTGGGATTGTGTTGGCAAGGCATCTTTTTTTCCAGCAGAACCACAATTGTGATGACTAGTTTTGTTTTTACACTAAAAGTAGTCTGTTTTAACAAGTTCTTTTGTTTGGTATGTGTTCACTTTAATAAGCCAATTAAACCCAAAAACAAGAACGTACCCATAATCTCAGGAGAAGAGACAACTGGTGAAATGGTCAGCCAAACAGAAGAGTGCGAAAAGGAAAAAAAGTTAGAAGACATCCTCATTTGCAGCTTTTGAGAAAAATTATTTAGATTACGTAGAAATTTCATTTTAAAATATTACATGTTTAGGCACATCTGTATAGAATTTAACTTCATCTTCAATAAAAGTTGGTTATTCCACATAAGATAATGCAGTTTTAAAACACTAAAGCTAATCCTATCATTGACAGCACAACATTTAATGCAACATCTTTGTAACTTTGTTTGTGTTTATTGTGAATTTAGCTAACACAGCAAGTAATGTAATGCTGGAGCTAAATTAACTTCTTCTTGTTTCTGGGGTGTAAATGACTCATAATGCATTTCAATGATTTGTGACTAATTAATCATGCACAGATGGTTTAGTAGGACAGCTTAATCCAGCCACAGTAGAGAAAAGGTAAATTTCACACTGTGCACCAATCCTGTTTGCTAATGACACTGGCATATAATCCAAGCTGTAGACTAATGAATTCAATGCATCTTTTACTTTCTAAATGCGATTACACTTGAACAAAGCATCAGCTGGGTTGGAGATCTTCCCAATGTCAAACGACATTTTGTATTTTCTTTGTCTGATTCTCAGCTGAGTTGAGCACATTAAAACTAGATCTGTCAGCCATGAAAAAAAAAGTTTGTGCCTCTGAGTTTGTGCCAGGAAGCGCTTCCTCTTAGAAGCTCTGTGAAAGGCTGTCTGTGGTCATTTATCAATGTAGTGCAGTGAAGCGCAATGTCCAGTGGACCACCGATTCATCTAAGGTGAAATCCACAAGAACATGAAAGCCCAGGATCATAGCCAAGCTTTGAGTGATGAATGTTTCACCATTTATGCCAAAAGGAGCAAAAAAGAGAGACACAAATGATGAGGGATGGATAGAGAGCGAGTAGAGGGAGGAAAAGTACAGAGGTGCCCTGAACATTAATGCTGTGACAGAATTGTATGCCACTCCCCCTCTACTTCCCTGGGGATGCGAATGAAGTAAATGAATGATGGACCCAACCCACATAAACGCCCCTCTCCTATTGAGTCTAAGCAGTCCATTCACTGGGATGAGTGAGGCGTTGACACAAACACCAACAACAACAATAACAACAGCAACACAGGAGGCCCTTCACTCCTATTTTTCATTCATGTATGCAGGAACACAGACACAAACATATGGCACAAATAACATGGACAACACTGCCAACATACCATGAAGGACACCTAGAGATGGTTCCTGAGAACAGGGCCGACTTACAAAGCTTGGAGGCAAAGGGGCGTGAGCAGGGCAGGCATGGAGAAAATCTTGGCATCATGTCAATGCCACTGCAACAAAGATAAGGGTCAAGGGGCCATCTCCTCCCCTTCACAATTATCAGGAAGCCAATCAGTAAACTAACCCAGAAACAAGGTTCAGAAACCTCATGTTTTGCCACATTTTACCCTTCCTCTTCCACCCTGCTGTTCTCTTTCAGCACAAGGTGGGTTCCAGAGGTTTTCTGCCACACATTCTGACTCAGAAGTCTGACCCTAAAACTCAGGCATTACTCGCTTTGCATTTGCATTACTTTAATGGAACTTGGGAAACACAAATCTGATTCGAGTGAAATCCATCTGACAAGGATTGGCATACACCAAGCATTTACATCTCAAACTTTGCAAGTGGGTTCCGTAATGAAGTTAGCATCTGATGAAGGCTCAGTTTTCATCAGTTAAGTTTCATGCAGAGAGAATGTAAAAGGGGAAGAGGGTAGAAACTGAAATGATGAACTGCAGTTCTGACAAGAGGCAGGCGGAGATAGAGGAATGCTGCAGCCTTTTGAGTCCAATAGTGAGATATCACTGCTACAGCCTCCCACATGATCATGGTCAGGCTCAACCACAGGTCTTATATCTGCCACAATAACAGAGACAGCGTATTTGGATTTCATCCAACGAATGAACACAGATGATTGCTATAATATATCTCCAACACTTGAATAATCTCAAGAGCAAAAAAGAACCTTGAGCTGTCTTTCAGGACAGGATCCACTCCCCATAAAATTTGGCTAAACTGCCAAGGTGTGAGGCTTTGATCATGCAAATGTTCTGTAAAAGGAAATATTTGTACTCGCATACTTTGACTATTTCATTTTGTGTTGTCAGAGAAGAGATATACTGCTCAAAACACACTTTAGGTAAAAGTTCAAAATATTCCTTTAAGCCAAATTACATACACGATTCCTTCCAAGACAATCTGTGTGACAAAATGTGTGACAACAAAGGCAGCAGTTTGCATTGACTCAAACACCAGACTTTGCTGTAGAAGGTTGTTAGCACTGGCACAGGGCTGACCTGTGGAGGCTGTCTGAGCAGTCCCCAGCTGAAGTAAACCATGTCTTCCAACAATCACACAGCTAATGTGAAGCAGACACACAATTTGTCCTGAGTATGCCTTTGTGCACCCACGCTGCTCTCCTCCTTTTCATTCTCAAATCCCTCCATTTATCCATGCTCTGGCTGAGATAGCAAACCTGACACTGATGCCCTGTAGTCCATTAGTGCTCTCAGAGCACCGTCAGATTCTGCTCTATTGCTCCCCTCACATTTTCCTCTTCTCAGCTCATCTTCCCGACGGTTCTCATTTCTCTTGCAGCCCTTATCTTGCTCTGTTCTTCTGTATCTCTTATTTCTTCCCTTCTTCCCTTTCCTAAACCTCTGAGCTGGAACAACACATTTCTAGCAGTTACAGCTGTTATGCACTTTACTTTTGCCTTTTTCTTTTAAGGAGATCTCTAAATAAAGTTTTTTAATTTAAATGTATTGAGATTATAGTGGTGGTGGAACATTTTAGACTCTTTCATGTTTTCCTCATGTTGTTATGTTTTAGATAAATTTTTGTGATCTTGTCTCAACATAATTCTCCATAATCACAAAGCAAACAAAATTTTTTTTTGTTCATTTATAGTTTTCGTTCTATTTTTGCTGAAAAGGGGAACTCTGCATGTTCATAAAGATGCACTTCATTTTTCCTTTAATTTGGATATTTTTACTCTCAAATGAATTCTGAGTTTCTTTCAGTACAAATTCATTAAATGTCTGTAAATTGAATGTTTTTGCTAAACACCTAAAACAGCGACATTTGTAGCAGACGTCTTCAATATGGCCACCATAACAGTGAGGTCAATGGCTCTGGGGTAACAGGATCCCAACACTGACAGACAAATGAAAATGAATGATAGCTGTTGAAGGTAAATAAGTAGAGAGGTGCCCTTGACCTGCTGTCTCCTTAATTTCAGTTTGGACCCCAACCACACCAACCCTGCCCCCCACCCTTCCAGAGGACTCCCACATCTGGAGAGAATGTCCAGTCGAGTACAGGCTCTATACAAAAATCAATGTTTGACTTGTTCTCACGTTAAATTGTCCATGCCAGCTCCACTTCACTTGGAAGGCGACACCTCATCAACCTTCAGCAAATTAATTTTCACATTTGTCTAAGCTAAGCCTTGAAGACAGGGTGCCTCTTTGCTTCAGGATTTCCTGCAAGCACATGAGACAGAGGACATCTGGGAAATAAGCACAAGGCTGTGATTGCATCCCACCTCTTTTCTAAGGAGAGAATCATTTGAACCCGATTCAGTTTGTGAGGAGTGACAGGTAGAGGCTGCTATGGCAACCAAACCAAAGCAGTGTCACAGATAGTAGCTCTTTACAGAAGAAGCTGCACAAGCACATGAGCACCCACACACATACATAAACAAACAATGCAGACATAACCACATAGACTTGAAATGCATATTTAAACCCTGTCTCCCATTCTTCCTTGCTACTGTAAATCTTAAACTAACCATCTCTGGTAAAAGCCACTCCTGTTTCGAATTAACCTTTAACCACAGAACCTGTCATTGTCAGCTGCCCCCAAGCTCCAGCTCCCTTTCTGCAGGTGGTGTGTTTCATCACAGCCTGCATAATAATCTTCTCTTTTCAATGATTAAAAGCATACATCAAAAATTAAAATAAATAATAACCACAATGTTGTAAGATGTTTCTCGTACATGAGGAAATGAAAGGACACGGGTCTGATGTACTGCTGTGGCTTACATCTATTTTTATCCTGACTGCCAAATTTCAATGTTAAAAAAAAATGGCTATAACAGAGACCAAAAGACATGAATGTATGGGGATATACACATGCACACAGTGCTTAACATTTATCACACACCCTTAATCCATCTAGTGAGGCTGTCCTGCTCCTGCTGAGTGTTGCCCCTCTTTACAGAACAGGAAGGGCTATTTATCAAACCAGCAACTGCATCACCTATTAGCAAAAGAAATCATGTTCAGCTGCTATAGAGTTATTTAGAAGTCTGAATATATGCATATAATATGTATATGTCTGGTATACAGATAGTCTAAAGTAAATGAGCTCAAACCTTTTACAAAAATGGCAAATCTATTAGAAATTTCTGCCATAATTTGCTCACAAGGAGTAAGGAGTATTGGGTAAACTGTTAGGAATGCTTTATTGACAAAGTACAAAGTTTGTTGATAGTGGCAAACAGGCTCTGCAAGCACCCAGTGAAATGAAGGAAGAGCTGGAAATAAAAATATACAGAAAGGAAGTCGGGACAGAAACCAGAAGGTGGCTGGATCCAACTACTCACTGTGAACCCCTTTAAATCTCCTTGTTCTTCAAGAGATCTCTTCATTGAGTGAACGCATTTCTGCAGGCTGTTCCATCTCTGATTGAAAATGACATTGTTTTGTTTTTGGGCTTAAGATAATTTTCACTTGCTTTTGGTTAGGTTTAACCTCAAAATTACAATGTCTGGTTCAGGAAAAGGTTACCATGTTAAACTTTTCTTCTTTTTTTCTCTCTCTTGACCACACTTCCTACACATGTTTTTATATAGATGGGGCAACAAGTCCTCACGGGATTTGCATGACTTTTGTTAGACAATTACAAGAGCTTACTTATTTACACAAGAAATGTATGGTATTATTTTACGAGAACAATTTCAGAAATCTTTTGTCTTGAATAACTTAAAGTGAGGATATTGCTAAAAGGAAAATATGACAATCTTTAAAAAAATTTCCCAAGCCAACAGCCTACTTAGCAGCTGTAAGTATAGAAAAAGAACAAATACTTTGTGGGAAACAAAACTTAAACTACAGACAAATTTACGCTTGAACTTATGACTTAAATCTAAAGGTCTTCACTCTTTGCTACAAGCAGACTAAAATTATCATCAAGAATGTGAATTTATATTTCAAGAGGAAGTTATTTCATCCGTACCCGAACTTGTGTAATCTCCTTCTGGTTTGATTTGGATGTCGTGCTTTTTTTTTTTATCACTTCCAGAGGGAGATTTTAGCATTAAAACAGTAAAAAAAAAAAATTTTTTGAATCAAGTACCTTTCAGAGACAGTAACAGTATTATAAATGTCATTAAATGGTGGGAGCCATTCGGTTTTTTTTATGAATATTTCTAAATGGAAGCATAATGTGGATACATTTCTTTTATTGAAACAGCAGGTAGAAAATACCTCTGCATTTGCAGCATTTTAGTTGAGCTAGTGTCATCCCACTCCTCCCTTACACATCGCCCTGCTCCCTCGCTGTGTTCCTCTCAAAGAAAGTCTGGCCACTTTAGAGACCACTGCTTTCTCCCAATTTGCCTTACGCTTTTTGCATGTGCTAAAACAGTGTGCCTGCTGTGGGTGCCATCCTGGAAGCTGTCTTCCCTCAGCTCACACTGCCAGCCTCTTATCAACAGGCAAATAGAGAGGGTGTGAGAGTAGAGTAAAAGCAGAGGAGGAGGATGGCAAGGCAGATGAAGACAGGAACGTAAAAACAGAAAGATACAGACAGGAGGGACACTATATTTAGCAGTGGAGCTGTCACCTTCTGTTTTGCTCTCCTGAATAATCATAGTTTGACTGAATGGATCCTGCAGAGAGCAGAGGTTGCTGGGATTCACCACCCTCTCCTTTTCCACCAGCAGCATCTCTGGAGAAAAAGTCCCTAAGAATAAAAAAAGTACTAGGGCTTGCGTGCCATAACTACCACACAATACTTGGTGGATTTTTTATATTTTTAGTGCATAACATCTTCACATAATATATAAATGAGGCAGCATTGGACAACACGCAGCCAGCAGGTAAAATACTGCAGGCTAAAACACACAAAAACACTTTACTGCATCTGAGTTTAAACAAATGAGCGATAATATGAGCAAACAAAAGCTTTGCACCTTCTATCAAATGACTCTGATGTTCATTTTATGTAGATCACTGACAGTGAATAATTATATCAGATACTGTATTTGCATACAGTTAAAATCTAGCTCAAAGAAAAGTTTAAAAAAAACATTTTCTGGCTCCTCTAACCATATCTTGTTTCAGTTCAATGACAAAACAACAGACATTGCAATCATTACTCGTGGATTACTGTGAGAGTCATGTTAGGACTAAAATTTAACAAATGGGAAACGGGAAAGTCCTAGAAAAAAAAAATACTGTAACAGCAAAATTATCTGAACAATAAACACAAAACTTTTCTATTTCACTCTGTGGGGAAAAAAAAGACAAATTCAGAAATTTCCTATTATTTTTTTCTTTGAGGGAGCCACCAGATTTTCACTCAAGTTACAAGATTATTAAAAACAGCCATGATTAAAAAATTCAAACATTCATGACCAAGATACAGTTAATCTGAACAATCCCAACTACAGGCGTGATTTAGTTGTGTTAACAGTCAACAATCCAAAACAGGTTAGCATAGATGCTTACCAGTCCGGTCAGAAGCAGTGCTTTCAGACTGAGGGAACATTTTTATAACAAATGGAGGAAATCCTCCATTACCTGATGTTACAGCAGATCTAAGTTAATAAAACTTAAAAGAGGGAAACTATCTGTAACATAGTTATATGTTGACTGATCCACATGAAATAAGTGTAAAGTGGCCAATTAAGAAAATGCTAATGTGTAGTGATAAATTAAATACATAAGCCCAAGCTGTACTGACTTGATTTCCAATGGTGGAATTAAAACAAAATCTTAACATGTTTACCAATAGTTTAACAACAGACTTTTATGTCACATTAGCTTTGTTTGCTGACCAGATGCAACCAGAGAGAAAAACTCATTTTGGGTTCAAAAGTGCCTTATTTCTTCATCATTCCGAAAAGTAAAGGCTTTTCTTTGTGGATGTAATGTTTTTTGTCCTGCTGGAAATTTTGATTAAGCATCTGCCTTCCCTTTACAGATTGCTTGAAGTTTTAAATATGCTCGGCTGATAGAAACATTCAACCCCCTGACCAGTTGCTTTCTTTGTGCATAAGAGAACTGATAATCATCACTGTGTGTCACCAAATTAATTACATTGCGTCTTTCTGTGCAAAACGTGTCTCACTGCTTTTCACACATGATAATGTGTGAAATCATGTAATAATAGCCACTGCAATGTAATAATGATGCAGCTAATTAATTTGCAATATGAGAATTACATACAGACTCAGTATTGTTGTAATTGTCTCCCTGACTATTGATATGGCATGTACAGAAGCTGCACTCTGCCTGTTGAACGGTTAGTGTTTCTATTATTGAGCCAGTCAGTTACTTGCAGACTGAAGGCATCTCCTCAGTGATTTGCCAACCAAATACAATGGTTTTGTGCAGCCCCTTTTTATTTAAAGGAGTAGATTCTGAAGGAGCAACCAGGTGAGTGGTGGGGATTTGTGTGCTATGTAAAATCTGTGGGAACAATGCAGGCAAGAACTTGATTTGTTGACTTTTTCTTGACTTCCTTGGACACATTTAGATCTATCTTCAGTGTCCAGGGATCATGTGCTAGCAAACGGGTTAGCTGTGGATAAGCTTTCAGTAGTTCATTGATTGCCTGAACTTTATCGCAGTAAGGCTTGGCTGAGGCTCCTAGCTTGTCTCCAGTGTCAAAATTACATAATGATCAGTGAACAGGTTGGGAAAAGTGCAAGCTCGAGTATCCCTTTAGCAATTTTGGGATAAGATGCAGCTTGTGGCCGGACAAAGGTGATCAATGATTTATCTTTCACCAGAGACGTCAAAAAGATGCCAACAGAGCAGGACCACCTACATAGAGGAATGTCACACAGACATATTATGTGGAGGACAAAAGTCTCATAAATCTGCTCATGGAACATAATCTGTGGAAGCTCTCTATTGTTATAGAGTTGAAAATAGAAAGTTCAAACTCAGTAGCAGCTCCTAATTATTCTAAGAATGAAAAGATGAAGGGCATGTCCCCATTTCTGATCTTAACCCTGAAAACTGTCAGGGAAGATCAGAAGATAGTAAAGCCTTTGTTTGGGTGTGACCAACATCAACCTATTACAAGGCACAAAATGACTGTTCGAGGGAGGGAGGAGTGCGGGGGGACTACAAAGGCTGAAGCAATCTTAAGATTGTCCCTGAGAATTAGTCCAATTACAGGACTGCCTGGCTTTGTCTTCTCTGTCCAGGTTTTTTTCCCCAGAGTTAACCTTGTGCCCAGGTGTTTTCCTGGACTACAGAAAAACAAAGTTAAACACTTTCAAATGTGCCTGAGGATTAGCCTAACAAGCTATTACTTGTTAATATGGTGCCATTCTCCCACAGTTTGAGGGCAGTTAACCTCTGGTGTGACTGGCTTCTGTTTTAAGGGTCACAACCTTGCAGAACCCTGCACACTAAAATAGCACGTGATTATAGACCTTGTTTAAAAGTAAATATAGGAGTTCTCAGCAGCTGATACAAGACAGTCTCATTCCGTCTTTATGGGGCGGGGCTCACCAACACAAGTTTTCAGATACTCATTTTTAAAACCATAGCTTCACTTTTTAATAGATGTTAAAAAAAAAAGAATGTTGGATGTTGTATAGACATTACATGGTACTTTTTTGAGAGATATATTGCTGTTTGGGGATTTTGTTTAGTGTGTCTGCCTTCTATTTTTTAACTCTTTTGAAGTCTGGGTTGATGATCTGCTTTGAATGGACATTCCTTTGGTCTTATCCTCTGTTTGCTCACTTGGTTCTTATCACAGTTAATAACTCAGCCTGCACTAACACACTCAGTAGCTACTTTAGGCTAAGTAAGTAAGTAATTTCTTTATAACATCTTTCAAGCACAACTGCAAAGTGATCAGTTTAGGTTCAAAGTGGTGGGTCATATTCTAAACTTTATCTTATAAGATGTGACACCAAAGCTTATCTAAAGACTGGATTTTTGTGCTTTCTGAATCTACATATAAATTGTCAGGTTTTTAATTTGTGCTTACAGAGAAAGATTCATACAAATTCAAATACTTCAAGGCAAAACATAGCTAAATGACAGTCTTTGCAGAGTGGGTTTTCGATGCAAAATTTTTTTAAAAAAGAGTTTATACAATGAAATGCCCTGATGCCATTTTGCAGTATATATTTTTTTCTTTTACACAAATATGTGTGAAGTTACTCATATTGCTCACTGTCTGTAGTTCTGATAGAGGTCAAATATTTTAAAAGGCAAAGACAAATGTGGATTCTCTAGTAACAAACCTGGATTTCAGCCAAATGCAGCAAAATCCTCTCCACTGGCTTCATAAAATGCAAATAATCAGTGGAAAAGCAATATTGTGTGACTTTTATGGATAAACATGTAGGGTTTGGGTCATAGGCGACAGATTCAGCAACACTGTATAACTGATTTTATCAGTTGCTACACATGGCAGCTTCTTTTGTTTAATTATCAGAATCAAATGCTTATTGGAAGTTAGGTGAATTACATTATCTTGAGACGCTTATAACAAGTGGTGTACCACTGTTATGAAACCTAAAGCCAAGTGCTTTGTTAAGTACACAGAGCATAAAAAATAAATAATTCCCAGTGGTATGATTGCAAAAATCAATACAATTAAGGAATGCACAGACTAGATTAATTTCTCTAGTCTCAAGCTATATGAATTTTGCTCTGTCATGCATAAAGTCAACCCCAGAACTAATTAAAATCAAATCAAATGAAGTTGGGAAAAAACAAAGTGATATGTAAAATATCTGCGGAACAAACAAGTTTCTACAGTTTCCATCAGTTTGGGGGGAAAAACGCAGAATCAAGTAATATAAGGAAAAAGTGAAGGACCCCTGTTGAGTGCAGTCATCCACCAAGGCCAGTACCCACATTACAATGTTAAATAAAGTAATCTGGATCGGCATCATTAGTTAATGGGTTCTTCGTTTGGACATCCTCCACCTCTCCAGCTATCTTTATGAAGTTTTGCCAGGCAATTCTTTTAAACAATTTTGCAAACAGAGGAAACAGACAGCATCAAAAGTATATCTCTGAGCTTGTTGTTATTATAGACTTCTTGTAGGACGGGTACAATAAAACCCGGATGACATTTATGGACACAGTGTTGACACTAAATTGACAAAGAAGCATAAATTGCACCGCTGAGACCTATTTTAACAGAACATCTCAACATAGAGGGTCTCATGTGGCACTGACCAACATTCATAACATGCTGGATCTGCACCCAAAATGTGTGTCCAGCCAAGTGTTAAATTTGACTTGATTTCAGAAAGGAGCTGAGGTCACACAAAGGCCTGTTTGGGGAACTACTGGCAGCCATGCAATTCGATGAAGACTAATTCTAAAGCCCTGAATAGGACAATCAGTAGCACATCTCCTCATCCTTCTCATCAGTCCCTCGCACACAATCTAACTCCTTGTTAGGGGTTTAGTGGACAAGAACTAGGCTTACCAAGACCTGAATTCTGCTGGTGCCAAAAGTTAACCCATTTCATATGGAACAAGATTAACAAATTGAAAACAAAAATGTTGAAACAGATCTGCCATCTGTGGAGAAACCATACAAACTAGGTCACAGATTTATTTTCAGTGCCTTACCTTTGAAGGACAGGAAGATTCTGGGAGCAGACAGGGGATCGTTGGAGGGGGGCAGCCCCCCACATGATAAGGCCAGCAGGGCCAGCAGCCAGGAAAGTTTGTCCCACAACATTGTCCCTCCGTTTGTTAACAGAGGAAAATTGAAATCCAGGACCTAAGAGACAAAAAATAATGTCAAACAAAAAGCAAGCGTTTTGAATTTATGAAAACAACCACAGCAAAACGAAGAAGAAGAAGAAGAAGAAAAAAAGAACGTACAAGTACACTTTGGATCTTGACGTGGTCTTTAGCTTTTTAGTGCCACAGAAAAATAGGGTGAAACACAAAGGCAGAAAATAATAAAAATATATAAATATATAAAATAAATTAAAACTGGTGATTTTGTGCATTTTTCAGCTCTGCATATTGGTAGCATATTATTATGGCGAAATCAAAATGTTTAACTAGTTATCAAAAACTAGACCTATTAGTTGGAATCAGTTGTGCTTTTATTTAAGCCTAAAGGTGCTGGAGTCCGCAAAAAAAAAAAAAAAAAAAAAAAAAAGTGTTCTGGCTCAAAATGATTATTTCACATTAGTTTCTGGATTTTCTGAGGAATCTCGGTTTGAAACGCCCCCAATTGTTCTCGCTTTCGTTCGCCTCAATGTGCATTAGAGGAAACTGTGAGATTCTTCCAGTGGCCATAAGATGCAACTCACTGCAAATTATCTCATTTCATAAATCGGATACAAAACGTGTTTATAAAAGCTGAAAATGAATGTTCCATACTTTCGGAATTACTGAATTTATTTTGCAGATAGAGCTAATTTTCATCAATAGCATAGAGTTCTCCATAAACCTGGCGCGCACTGCCTGCGCTCACAGATTAAACCACAAAGCGCATCAGCATGCTGTTATCCGCCACAAAGAGAGCTGAAGGTAATATCCTCATAAAAGGATCTAAAGACTGTCCAAGTTATGCAGTGTTCAGACAATATGGCACAACTGCAAGCACTAAAGCCTGTAAGAAATAATACTCATAGCCAGATTTGGAAACAATATTACAATGTCAGCGATGATGTTTTATTGTAGTCATCCATGTCTGATGTACTTGTAAACGTGGATCGGAGCTTGGGGTCAAATTGTCTGTCAGGGTTTAAGATCGAGTTGCACTTTGAGCCCCAGAAGGCAGAACTCCACAGCAGACCGTTACCAAAATAAAGCCTGACTGAGCTTTGAGTTATAAGGGTATGAACATAAACCACGTGTCGATTAAGAACAGTATCGGGGACTTAAACAGTTAAAAGTATCAGCAGATGACTATTTAGTTTGAAGATATGCGAGAGCAACGCATGCATAGGGTTGAGGGGGGGGGGGGGGGGGGGGGGGGGGGGGGGGGGGGGGGGGGGGGGGG
>JBAMHW010000003.1:22702551-22720495 GCA_037177495.1 Rhadinocentrus ornatus
AAATAAATAAATAAATAAATAAATAAATAAATAAATAAATAAATAAATAAATAAATAAATAAATAAATAAATATTCTGAAAACCATGTAGTATGCACCACAAAAACAGAAAATAACACCTTCAGTCCATGTTTAAACAGCATTTTGGAAACTACAAATTTGTTAAATAACATTAAATTATGTAAAATTTTTATGTTGGAATTAAAGGAAAAAAGAAAAGAAAAACAAAAAAACATAACGTGTCACAGAGTGGGAAATCTCCCACACAAGTAATGTGCTATTTCACTTGGCAAAAGAAATCTCCAAAACATTTTCGTATTAAAAAATGATGAACATGCATAATCTGCAGCAGTATGTTATCATTGTTGCTCTGAGCTGGAAAGCCTGCAGATGACAGCTTTTAAAGCTCTAATGTGCCACAGCTGGCATGTCTGTGGCTGTAAACTCTTGCATGATTTTTGATGTTTCTTCTGGTATGCTTTCATTAAGTGTTCTGCAATCATTTTGTACTGAGCTGGTTAATCCTTGAATAACCATTTGCTAATCTGATAATGAATCTTTCTCATTCTGGCTAAAAGCAATTGTTCCTTCTCATTTTGCTCTGTAGCCATGACCACAACAGTTAAGGTTGTGGAGTAAACAGCGATGAGCAATTGGGTTTTGACTGTTATAAATGCACCATATGAGTATGTAGTGCAGCACATTATTCTGCACTTTTCAGAGTTTCAGCAACTTTTTTAGAATATATAACCAACAAGGACATGGTTGCATGCAGATTTCTGAATCAAAGATACATGTATACAGTGTAAGATATTTTTCTGCAGATCCAGTCTGTGTTTCCCTTTGCTTTTGCGGTGACTGTAGCTGGACTCTGCTGAGTCCCTTGTCCTTCACCCTCTCTCCCACCCCTCCCCTCTTCATCCACCTGTCATCACTCGCACTGATGAGGCCGTGAAACAGGTGGCTCAAGAATCCAAAATGACATAGGAGAGACAGAGACCAAACAGTTGTGTGTGAGGGAGAGAGAGAGTCTGAGTGTTAAATAGAAATGGAGAGGGATTTTGCATGTGAAACTGTGTCCATGAAAGACAGAAGAGGAAAGTGAAAGGCTAAACAAACACAATAATACCAAACAAAAATGCTCTTATGGTTATTTCATATTCTTGTCACTGCCCAGACAGTCTGCTTGCTGCCAGGACACCTAAATCAAATTAAATATAATGGACTCCATCTTAAACCATGGACTTTAAAGTGTAAGAGAAACATTGACTGATTGAACCAGTTACAGAAGACAAAAGGATTCTGTGGCTTTGTATAGTTAATTTGGAACAGATATAGTGTTTTGCAGTGATAAGAGGAAAATTAACATGGAGAATCTGTTTAAACACATCTTAGCATGGACTAGATTAAAGTTCCTCAGCTCTGCAGAATGAACGCCAATCTATGTGGACATCTGTTCCCAGAATTTCCAGCGCCACTTGTGTTGTATAAAATCCTGTACTATGTTGTCTGGAGACAGCATGGCAGATCAAGAGCATACTCTAAACTATGCGTTTCTCTGTGGCTTAGTATGCAATTTAATTAAATGTGGAAATGTTGTTGGAGGGATGTCACAACTGTCGGTGGCTCTCCAGTCAATCCCAGAGGAGAGTCATTCAGTCTTATCACCGTCTGCTTTCCTACCACTACTCCCTCCTCCAAACACTCAAGTTTCCTGCCTTTCCAGAAAAAAAAGAATCTTTCCAGCACTGATTTAATTTTAGTTCAATTCAATTTATACTTGAATTATGGTTGAAGTGCTTTTAATTTTAGCTGTGCTTTTTGTACGTTTGGGAACATTACAGAAGTGGAACAAATAGAAAAGCTATAAAATTAAATTCAGTACAATCTTTATAACATCTAAGCAGTTGCTTTACCAATGTTGCACTTGGATATTTAAACGTCCTGACAATTTTATGGTCAGTCACTGAGGACAGGGTGCAACCTCAAACAGCTGTCAGTAAAGTGCACATCTGGCACCAAATTCTTCCAAAAGAAGCAAAACCCTCCACCCCCCAGTCTCAGTTGTTCCAGCATTTGTAAGCCAAACTAAATTGTCTTATCTGCATGAAAATTTTAGCCAAATAAATTGTCCCTGCATTTTAAAATGATGTCTTCTGTAAACATGCTGAGACTTTGTTTGCTGTTTGCACGCATTTGTCATTTGTGGACTAAATGTCCTTCCCTTTGTTGCAGTTAAGTCACACAGCAGACACGTTTATTTCATTATTTGAGACCACATGGATAGCAGCTTTAGAGCTCGGTAATAGATAGTGAATAGGTTGAGCAATGCTGGATGAAACATAAACCAGGACCCCATGTGTTTCTACTCTTATGAAGATTTGTAGTATTTTATCATTTCTTCTTCTATCAATCCAAATTGGAGGATTTTCTTTTACAATATGCAAAGCTACACAGCCTCCCAGCAAGATGTGTACACAAATCAGTTCAACCACTGATCATGCTCCAGGACATCTCTTTTGACCATATAATGGATGCTGATTTGTGCAGATAAAATCTACATGATAGAAAAGCTGACAGATTCGACTGCTAAATAAACAATTGCCTCCAAAAATGCAGCATACATTTTTAGCTGTTACACAATATAAACTATCCAGCAGCTCTACTTAGCGCAAGTGTTTTGTACTGGCTGTAGGACAATAGTGAGCTGCTTTTAAAAGTAAGCCAGTATTTTACTGAAAACCACATTGAACCCAAAGCATGACTTTCTTCAAGATCCAACTTGACATGCTGTTGTTTAGTTTGACAAGTTAATTCGGTTTTTATTCAACAGAATTTTTTTCTGAGACATCTAAATTCTGCCTCGACACACACACACACCGTATACAAAAAGTAACAACACATGTAGACGGCAATCCAATTGAAACATAGGAGGTGATCAAACAGACAGCCCAGGGAGAGGTGGCGCCTGTCATGTGGAATGGATCTCATTAAAAATATGCCCCAGGTCACACTTTGATGGACGGGGAAACGTCAGTCATCTGCCAACTAGATTAGCTTGGACTGAAAACCCGTCCCTTGACTCTGCCCCTTGAGAACCCATAGCATACCAAGTGGGTCCAAACACACTCTTACGCGTGCCCCCCAGCCTTCATCACACCTCTCACCTCTGGCTTGCCAATCATAGTAACAAACGAACACATCCACTTAAAACTGAAAGAAAAAAGTAACACCTGCTGTGTTAGAAGGCAGGTGGTGGACCTTTGCTTTTACCCCTCACATTTTCTCAGGTGTGTGAGGTTGTTTTATCCCACACTCACCCAAAAAAATGAACTAATTTACTTTTGTCAGAGATGCATTTTTGAAAGAGAGGAAGAGAAAAATTTCTCACTTTACATTTCGGGAAATTGTTTTAATTTTCAAAGTTACAAGAACATGCAAAGCACAAGCTAATATCAGTATTGTTCGATACCAGTGTGATGAGATTGATATTTTTCTTGCAGGGGGATTTGGTGGCAAAAAACCCCAAAGGATTTTATTGAGAGCCAAGCAATAGTAGTTTTTTTTTTATTTGAGCTAATTTGCACTGTAAACTTTATTTTTCCCAAAGAATTATGTGTGATAAAAGGGAATAACAGAGTTATTTTATTACTTTTTTTATTACAATTTTTATATTGTTTACAGACAAAAAAGCTTAAATCTGAAATTCTTAGTTCTGCCATGCAATGCAATAAAAAAAGGTTTTATTTGGAAAAATCTCTTCAATAAAATTCTCACGGCAGCACTAGAAGCAACTGGAAATCTTTGAATGCTAGCTTTCAAGTGTGCAATATAGAGTGATACAACACAGACTAATCCAATAAATCTTTTCTCTTTCTGTCCATACATGGCAATTGTATAGGAAAAGGTCTGCTTGTGAATAAATCATGTGGTATTGTTTATAAATATCTTAATCATCTGTCATTTTGTTTTGTGCCTCAGATATGTAACCCTATTACAGACATTGAGATTATCAGAAAATGTGAAGTGTAGGAATTTCTGACATTTGTCATCCAAGACTTTATGATAACCATCTTCTTAGTATTATATTTGATTTCATGTTCCACATAACAAATAGCAAGGGACTCCTGGAGGCCAGGGTTACTTAAAACAGATGTCATCCATTGGGCAGCCAATGTTAACCTCAAAGATACCAGAAAAGAAGTATGCTGCACCACTTTTAAACAGCTTAGACCGGTGGTTTTCAAACTGGGAGTCGGGACCCCCGTGGGGTCACAAGATAATTTCAGGGGGTTGCCAGTTAATTTTTAAAAATATATAGCCTACATTTATCAAATACATTTGTATTTTTTTTTTTAACCAGGGCTGTCAAAATTAAACAATTAATGAAGAGGTAAATCTTTGAAATCAGCATAATGTTTGCACAAACACATTGACTCATAAACATCAAAGTTAGTACACACGCCATATTTAAAACCTGAATTTGACATTATGTCTGTGAAAAAGTTGATTTTGGGCATGTAGGTGCCTTGTTATAGCGGTGAACCACCAAAGACCACTTTAACCTCCTTATTCTGACAGTTTTCCAGTCTTACATTTGGAAGATGGCTGCAGGATGACTGACTTGATACATCACACAATTTATCACTGAGTCGTCGCATGGGGGTGGGGGTCGCGAACACCCGTGTCTCACAAAGTTTGAAAACCACTGGCTTAGACCAATTATAGACTTAAAAGAAGGTAAAAATGCTGTTGTCACTTGTATTGACATTGATCAACATTTTTGTTTTAAAGTTTTTTTGTGTGTGGGACTGTCAAGTTTTGATAGGGGATGCTGGATCCAGAATTGTTTTTCCTCACTCATGTGTTTCCATCTTTTTAAACAATGTTCTCAATGTTGCTCCCACTTAAAATATAATGACTCTAAATAGGTTTGTGTTGTGGCCACTAACCTCAACCATTTTAACTTAGTTTCTGAGTCACTTCCATGGTACACAGGCCTAAATAATAATGATAATAATAATAAAACATGCTATAGAGATGTAAGAGATGTAAGAGGCACAAGTCAAAACTGTAAAACAAATGTTTAAGGATCTTACATTAAAGCTGTTTGAAGTACTATCAAAGATAAAGAAGCAAAGTCAGATAATTTAAGCAGCCACAGAAGTGCTCCAGTTCTGAGTCATGTGAATTTTCCTTTTTAATAAAAAAGCTATTTTTTAAAGCTGGGAAGTAATGACTTCCTGAACTCTGCTGGTTGCCTTGGTAACCTTGTACTGACAACAAACTTAAAGTGCCAGGCCAAGAAATACAAACTCCTTTAAAATGGCAAATTGTTTTAAAAAAAATGTGATTATTGTATTAGTTAAACAAAAATAATTTAATGTTTCAGTTAAAACCACTTAATCTGCATCTGCCCAAAAAATTATTAAAAGCTATGCCAGCTGATTCCTTATGTCTTGTTTTACTCATGAAACCAATGTTATTGGCTGTGGTTTTCACATTTACCAGATAAACCGGATGTCAAGCCTCAGAAATAACCTTTGGCAAAAAGGTTAGCAAGAGTGTTTTGCAAAATGGCTCACTGTGTCTGAACAAATTTAGTCAAATGAATCAGCACCTACATAAAGAGATGGGTATGCAGTTAAGCAATATTTCAGATACACATTGATGAGATAAAGATTGATTGGAGGCCAAGATTCACATGTTTTTATCAAGAATCTAGTGGGTCAGTTTTTGCCAAAAGGATGAACTGTAACATATTACTACACTAAGGTTGAATGTTGTTAACATCAACTATTCTTCTTTAGCGTTCTCCTTCTTTAGTCTCATTTTGCTGTTTTATGTTACAGATAAAAAAGTGTTGAAATCTCACAGTGACCTACTGTTTATCCCAGCATTCCCAAGAGTTCATGTCTCCAGCAATAGACCTGTGGCAAGATGCCCAGGACAGGGGGGCGTGGATGGCTAACTCTGACAGGCACGCTGGTCAAGGCTGTGCTAGCATCGCTTAAAGCGGACGTGGATTCTCAGCAATCTCTGACACGTTGGTTGACGTAATACAAAGTCCATCTGAATTATGTCTAAATCTGAGACTGGTAAAATTGAGAGACAGTTTTGGCAAAAGATGGACATATTTTGAGCTATTTAAAGAGCTGAGGATGGGTGCAAAGAAATGTATCAGTACTTAATAATCCACATTGGCATTTTTATTTGTGACAACTCCTGCAGATATATGATGGATCTCACATTTAATCCATGCTGGAGTCTGACCAGCATTCAGTGTGTCACGCTACATGCATCCTAAGTGATAAAGGCCAAAAGTATTAAGACAGATATGCAGAGTTGTCTCCTCCTTTGAAGCCTAAAGAGTCTGAATCTACTTTGATTTTACTACACTAACACCTACCAAAAACAAATCAATCCTGCAAACATGAATAATTTTACAAAATCACGAAACATTGTTTGACAAACTCTAACTTTCCTTTTGCAATCAAAGTGGATGGCCTTTTTTCCCCTTGAGGGCGTATTGCTACATTAAGGTAGTCACTAGTGAAGTCATTCAGCAGTTAAGATGTATGTACTTGACCTGACTAAGATGTTGCTGATATCAGCTCTGGTACAGACTTGCTGCTTTCACATTTTGCTCAGGGAAATGGGGCTGAACTTGAGTTCATCATGTTTGTTCATTGACAAGAGTCTGATTGTAGACAAGTTAGCATTGGTTTTCTACTACAGCTGGTTTCCAACAGCTTGGCAGGACTCCCTCTTACAGTTTGATTTATGATTAGACTTCTTTTAGTGTCTTTTGATAATATAGCGTTGAATATCTTTATCTTCTTTTCTGCCCATGATGATGCATCAATAGCACTGACATGATAATAACATAAGTAAAATAAAACAACTGGCGCCACCAAAGCTTAACGGTTTATGGAATAATAGTCAGGAAGAAATTGCTTTACCCTTGCCATACATTTTATTACTGTTTTGTACTTTATATTTTCTTAAAAGTATACTGTATCTAAGGCACAAAGAATCACTTTGTTGCTGATACACGGCTACTGTAGTGCAGTGTAATACTCATACGTCCCGGCACTGGCATTAGCATGTTAATAGAAATATGGCTGTCCAAATTAACTGAATTGTTATTGATGCTGTATTTGTTAAATTAAATAAGCAAATATGATTTAGACATGGCAAACTGGAAATCTGTTTCCAGTTTGCCATGTCTAAATCATATATGCTTTCATTAAGAGGTCACTGAGGGAAAGATGATGGCCTTTAAGTTTTCGTCACATTGACCTCAGGATCAAAGAGGCTCGGCAGTAGATGTGATATTACTCCTCTTTTCCTGAGGGATTATGACTTTTAGGCATTGTTGCAACATGAGCTACCCCAGCGCACCATGCTGGGATTTCACTCTTGAGACATTCAGGACCTGGGTCACTGTTGGGTCTGACATGACCCCTCACCCTCCAGTACTTACTTACTGAACCAGTGTTATGTAAAGTGATATGTATGGGAAATGTTAAGTGGCATGCATGCTTTGTTGTCTTTCTTTGAAATGTCTTGACATCTTGTTGAAGCATGTCCGTTTGAATAAAACACAGCAATTAATTAGTTGTGGTTAATCAGTGTGACGTGGATTTAGTTCTGATTATGAGCTTGTATGCCTCAAGAGAAGGAATGACCTCCATGTTAAAAGCAAAGATGAAGAAAGGTTGAACAGAAAGCCACAGTTATCACAATATATTTACTAATCCCTTCCTGAAAACAGTGGGGGCTGGGGGCAGTTCCCCCTGAGGCACAAAAGACCCACAGCAAGCCAACATTTCTTTGGTCCCCTCTGACATTATTATTAGGGGTGGGGGGTAGATTGGTGGAAACCTTTTATTATCCAACTACTGTTAGATATTTAAATGTTAGGAAATGGCTATTTGAATGGCTGAAAGGGAATAGTAGGATGCTTTTCTTAAACCAACAAACTAGCTGGCCCTCATTTGGTGTTTGTTTAACCCTGCTGTCTGTGGGATTATAAAGAGAAGCATAGAAACTTGCTATGTTACCATCTGTAAAAGATAATTGTGGTTATTCAATTAAAAATATAAGGAAAGCTATGCACCCAGAAGCAATAAGTAGTGTCTCTAAAAGAAGAGCAAACAAGGATTTAAAAAGCTGTTGAAGCCTAATGAAATTCTGGAACATTTTTTGTGCGCTAAACCAGTTATCTACTGGTCTGTAAATAGCACAGGTGCATTGTTCTTCGAAGTTGTAAAGTGTTGTTGACTACACTGCATAGATACTGACACATTTTAAGTTTAGAATCATATTAAACAGCATGCAGGTACCAAATCTTTCAACATTCATTTATTTTTCTACTCCTAATAGACACTCAGCTGGACTATCTGCATCTGCATACTTTTCTCATTAAATATTGCTGGGGAGCTTGGGTGTATTCACAGCAGCCACAGAAAGGGAGCTATCAAGTAATCAAGCTCTTGCTTCTCACAGGTTGTTGCCTTACTTGCGTTTCCCTCATTTTACTGTCACTCAGTGGGATACCACTTTCTGCCTCCCGCTTCATTCATCTGTCATCCATGCTAATGCAAAGCGACTGCCGGGGTCATCTAGGAAATCAGCCACATCTTTAGTGTCACTTCTCATTAGCATACAAAGTCAGGTGAGAGTCAGATCCCTGTAGATCTTTAGGGGCATTTTGCTATATGAGTGTTTCCTGATACATTATATCTTTTAAACATAAAAAATATATATATCCTGCACTTGTGAATTGAAACCTTTATGTTCTGCATCACAGATTTTTCCATATCTTAGGGTTTGTCTCTTTGCCATTTCCGCCTATAACAGATCTTTCTCTCCATTCACACAGCTGGAGGAATTCTCCATCTCTCTCACAATGAGCTCTAAGGCAAAGTTGAGTTTATTTCCTGCTGGTGGATTCAGCTTTTAATATTTATGAAGCTTAAGCCTGACACTCACCTGCAGTGCAGTGTACGAGTGAGAGGAAGGGTGGGAGAAAGACCTGGTGCATGTCTGACAGCCCACCGTGGCGAGAGAGCTGCTGACACACCAATGTCTCTCCCTCATCCTCCCAACATGTAAGTCAGCCAGAAGCCACATGCGTGTCAGTGCATCGGAGCTCATGCGGGGTGATGAGGGCTCACCTCTATCAACAACAGAATACACCGTAGATACTTCTTATTGCCTCCTCCATCCAAACTGAGGTCTGTTATACTTTCCTTTGAAGTCCACAGGCTCAGGTGGAACTAAGAGATGTACAGATGTAGGGGTTACACAGAAAGTTAAATTAATACTTCTTGATTTAAAAAGCTCAGGCTGTTAAAAAAATATGACTGTAAAAAAACTAAAATAGTTTCCTGGGCCACTTGAATAAAAAATTAGACATCCTTAATATTCTTATAAACAAGCAAACCCATACATTTAACTTGGAGCCTGGCAAGATGAAGAACTGTGATTCAGGTTAAAACCAATTGTATTGGGTTTAAAACAGCTACTCTAATTAAAACTGGAAAACTGGTAACCTAAACCTCAATGGTTATAATAAATATGCAGGCACCTTGCTACCACCAACAAGACCAGAGCCTGCCCTTGTCATAGGCAATACAGGCAGCCGCCTAAGGGCCCACACACTGGAGGAGGGTACCACTGTAAGACGCCATAAAGAAAAAGAAAAAAAACAAAAAAGCCTGACCGGTGCCCTTTCCTTGTGCTCTGTCTTAAAATTAAAGGTGAATTCATGCAGGACAATATTGACAACACCCTTGTTGTTTCTCATTGTTTGACTGACCTGGTCAAACCTGTCCTTCCCCATGCTCTACGAGAGACGAGTTATGGTGGGTCGCAGCTCAGGTACAGGTTAATAATCACAGATGTCAACATCTCGTCCGAGCACTCAGGAGCGGCTTTCAGGAAATATAGAACATGGAAGGAAGAAAAGAGGTTTCAGTGTATAGGTATGTGCTATTATCTAACATTAAAATGCTGTTTAATTTTTAATCTCTACCAACCAGAGAATAGCTAAGCTGAAATATAGCACTGTTTCCATATAATAACGCTGTAGATGGGTCTCAAACTCACGGCCCACAGGCCAGTTGAGTCCTATAGGATGACATTTTGTGGGCTCCTACTTGATATCATAGGTTAGTGTCAGTACGCCCCCACGCATTTTTCTAAAATACATCTTTTACCTAATCGTTAAACTTATCAGACGTAGCTTTGCAGTCACATGACCACAGCCCACAAGCCATGGTGGCAAAGCAGTACAAACAGATCATCACATCTAGCACCCAGGGAATGAAACATGTGAAAAATATCAGAGGCAGCTCTATGTGATGCTAAAACTGAGGAGGATAAACACCTCTGGCCTCATATATGAAGCATGTTTGGAGGAATCTATACACTGCTGTAAAAAGGCACCTACACAACCAAACTCAACTTTTCTCGCAGAGATTGCACCAATAAAAACTTTGTTTTTTAACACCCAATGATAAATTTATAAACGTCAGGCTTGAAAACTGTCAGAATCTTTTTTAAAGAAATTTAATTAATAAAGATAAAGAGGTTTTATTTATTTTTGGGCCCCAATTTTAGGAGCCAGAGTTGTAATAGGCATAAAAAAATGTTAAAGGTCCCATATTACACATTTTTTTTTAACAATTTCATGTGGGTGTCAGAGGTCCAACAACATTGTTTTCAAAGTGTATTACCCTAAGTTTAGCCTTGGTCCTTAATTTCAGCCGTTCCAAAAGTAGCTCTAGTGAGCTTTTAAATGTTAAAAAAGGGGTAGTGGTTATTTCCCTTTATGTGTGAGTAAGGTTTACATACATACATGGGACCTTTAAATTTTGATATCAAGAGTTCAAAAGGCTGTAGCTTGTAAGTGCTTATATATAAAGGCATTCAGTAAATGAGAAAAATTTTAATATGAACCTGAATTTATGATGGTTTATACTCAACCATCATAAATTTTAAAAATAAATGACAAATGATAAATTTTAACAAATCTCTTTTGTGTATTAAATGAGAATCTGCAAATAGCTGAGAAAGTAACAGTAAAAAGCTGTTTGCTGTGTGCTTGCTCTGTAAGGTGCTCTTTATCACTAACAATGAGCGCATCCTCATCAGCTCAGAAGGGTTGTTTTCTTTCTGGAGATATGTTGCTTGGTGCAATATTGCTACTTCAACGCTTCGAAGGTTAATGAGGTTAGCAAAAAAAAAAAACAACAGACAAGCTTGGACAGCTGTTCTCCACCATGATAAGTCAAAGTACAGGTCCAAAGTTACTAATAAGCATCTTCAAGCCATACTGCGGGTCACAACTATTTCTTCCCTCAAGCCAAAAAATGGCTGAGTTGTGTGAGCTGTCTGAACAGTAATTAATTAAACCTGAAGGGTCATTTATATTTATGTTCATAAATGGTTGGAATTATGCATTTGCTAGCAATAACCTCACTTAGGTCACCAGGGTGGCTAGCACTGGCTCTGTCTATTCCTGTGCAACCTTGTCTGTGAAATAAACAGATTTACATTAACATTACTTAACTTTTTACTTTACAACGTAAGGACAAAATTCATTTCTGACATTCCAATAGATTGTTATTTTTACATTAACTACAATTCAAGCATAACTTGTCATTGTGAGGCATTCACCAGAACCACTTATTCTAACCTGATAAACTCTGGACCCGCACTCCCACATGAAATCTGTTATCATTCCCATTTTTACCAGCATGGCCATGACGTTATGGTTGCCCTACATATTAAACTGGTCATGCTCTGAATTGATTGGGGTTATCCCCGCACCCACTCCAGCAGACAACCCTCTGGTTGTTCTTCTCCATGTGCAGAACACACAAACAACCAAATTTGTTGTAGTAATGAGGTCAATTATAAAGAGTTGACTAACTTGCAGTGGATTCACTCAGACTGTTACAGTTGATGTGAAAATATCTCAAGACTAGGGGCAGGTCAAAAGCTTTGAATGAACAGATTATTACAACTAAAATGGTCATCTCCATCGATGCTGTATGAATGCTGCAATATTATAAAGTCATGGTAGTGTTGATATGGGACAACATATTCAAGTACATTCACTTGCACTTGTATAACAACACAATCTGTTTTTTGTTTTTTTGTTGTTGTTGTTTAGGATTTTATGCTAAATGTTTCATAGAATTTGATTTTCTATTCTTGGATGGCAACTGGTGGACCAGTCAGGATTTAGGGATGGCCTGCCCTCCCAGGTCACCCACTGGCTAGCTATGAGCTAGCATTTCCTGGACTTTCACCCACTGGCATTAGTAGGTGTCACCAATCTACCTTTTGGACCTGTTCAAATGTAAAACTGTAATAATCTTGTTGTAATATGATCTGATTGTAGCGATTGCACAATTAAGATTCATTGTATATCTTTTACATGTGACATGAGCGAAATAAAGTTAATATTTTAATCTGAGTAGGCTAATTAGTCATTAACTTTTGTTGATCTTTTGTATTCAGTTCATGAAAATGTATTTGACTAGATAGCTATATCTCTATGTCAAGCCCTTTGGTGAACATTTGTTGTTTTAATTAATTAATTTCAAGTTTTGCATATTATAATATAGATAATCTTTCTGCAGGCATCTTCAGAGGTCATTCTCGACAGAACAGCTTGCTTTTCACTAATTGGAGCCATAATGTTCTTGACTTTTTTTTTATTGCTCTGAGGTGTGTGTTGATTTAATATTATGAAGGACTGAGCAACCTACAGCACGAGTCTGCAGCTGACATGTCCTGTCACTATGATCTGGCACCATCCTGCCTTTCCAGACACAGTTAAGCCTGAATGCACTCACAGCAAGAGTCCTGTGCTTCACAGCCAAGACAGGAAACAAAGATAACTATACACACACGCACACATTCGCTTCAACATACGCATGCAGGATGGTCGCTTGTCAGTTCCTCGAACCTTTCCTCTTTAGAATATTGTCACTTGTTTGGTGTTTCCATGGAGACGCAGCACACTAATGAGATAGGGTATGTGTTTCTGTGTGTATGTGTGCGCATTAACGAACAGGACCAGGTGTCATTACGAAAGAGGAGGTAATGGGGAACAGCTTCTTGGGTTATTGTGGCAGCATTTGCTATGAATGTAGTACAGAAGATGAATGTCTAACCCCCCCTCAAGAAAACAAACACTAATATGAATATATAAATGTTGGTTAGCTTGCAGAAAGGTGACATTTTAAGTTTTTTCTTTCACAAACAGAGAAGTGAGTAATATTTCCGTCTACAACTTACCAATGTGAAATGAGATAAATCATAAAATTATATGTCTAAAGACACAGAAAGGTGGAAAACCGTGCAAACATGTTAACCTGCAGCCAATTAACAGTGGAGATAAGGCAGATGGCTCATTTGGCTGCTAAAATTGGATTTTCACTGAGTCCCATAACCTTGAGGGCATGTGCTCTTGTCAACAAGCAAATACTTTTGCTTTATATTGGTCACAAAAGAAATCTATAAATAAAAATGCATAACTGTTAAATGTCATTCAAAAAGAAATGTTGGAATTATACAATAATTGTAGGTTTGTATATTTTATATTTAGTGCATATGAAATAACTTAAAGCCAGGTCATTGAAGTCCCATAGAGTCATTAATATATCCATGTTCTCACATGAGTATGACTTTGTTACCTGTAGGTGCTAAAAGGGAATTATACAAGTGAATTGATGAAATAAAGTAACACATGTAAATCTAATGGCCAACAGAGGATAAAGGTGAGGAGTGACTGTGATGAAGTGTTAGATCAATGACCCAGTTTTGACATTCAACTTTCCATTATGGATTAAAAAAAAATGAAGATATTGCAAACAAAGACATTCTTTGGTTCAGAAAATGTCTATCCTGTCATGAGAAAGTAAAATCCTTCTGTCGAGGACAATGATAAGGTTGCTATTTGAATTTTGCTACAGTCAAACTAGCCAACAAATGTTTAAATGATCACAGGAATTGTTTATTTCTACTGTCACACCATTTAAGTCAAATGCAGAGACAAAATCGATTTAATTTTTAAAAGAAAACCCAGAACATTTTGAAAGAAATCGTCTCTCAAGCACTGAAATCAGGTCATGTAATCACAAACTCTGAGCAGCAAGCTTACATTCCACATCAGCTCTGCCATCTGTGAAATGCAGGCCTTCTTCCAGACCAGGATGACAGACCCCAGGTGCGGTGGCCACACAACTAAAAACCATATCTCCCCTGTTTGGAAAAAACCTGTGTACTTTTGGTTCAATGCAGTGAGCATGTGTGTGCGTGTGAGTGTAGAATGAGCTTCCCCCTTTTCAGTCAGGCAGACACCCATAGGATTTTGGCTCAATAAAACTCTCTGCCCTTTGCACCTTAAAGGAAGTCCATCTGCTCTGCAGAGCATTGCACAGCCTCCAGGCAGCTTGAGAGATGAATGCAGAAATGTATGGTTCACCACTGATGACCGTGTAGAGATTTCCGCTTCCTACGCGGCACGTTCTTCCTTTGCAGATCCACTCAAGCTCTGTGGCATGTTTAGCATTGCCTGTAATTAATGTCTAAGACACTGCTGCAAGAAGCTTCAGATAGAGGTCAAAGGATGAGGAAAATCATTTATCCACATCTGCTAGAATACTTAGGATTTTAAATCTCTTCAAAAATAATAGTGAAAATACCTTATATTGTTCAAACATTCCTGTTTAATTTTATTTTCTTTTATACCAGCAAAGGTGTGAGGATATCTGCTGTTAAGTGCTCACTAGCCTGCAGGGAACGAGTGTGGGCAATTACTGTTTCACATGTGATACCAGCTACAGCTACAGATGTAGACAGCTCAACGTGTCTGTCAACATGATGGCATATTATTGCATCTCATAATCCCCCCGGATCCTTCAACACACAGTCTGGTAGGAGAAGAGTAGCAGAGAGGCACAGTTGGCATACCAGAGTGTGCCAGTGTTCTTTTACATTTGAGACCCATCTGACACTAAAAAATGTACAATGTCAGTTACTTCTGCACGATGGCCAATTATATTCATAAATTTCAAAAAGAATATGCTTTTTGAAGGTTTGATACTGTGTTCATCACATTTACCATGAAAACTGATATTTAAGATGTTGAATACATACTAATTTAATCTACATATTATTTTTTGCATTGAGGTTGTTTTGATGCAAGTTTATCGACTAATTCAAACTGTCATTGTAGATCTGATACTCTGTTCGTACAGTCCCACAGAGTCACATTTCAAATCAAAGAATGAGCTGCGTCTTGCATTTAAGAAGATCACAGATGACATTGTTTCACTACTTATTCTCTTGAGTCTGGATGTCACAGAACAAAGAATTAATGGGATTACCTGGTTTAAGGCTCCCTGTGTGCCTTTGAGAACAAAATAACCTATGCACAACAAATCCACCTGGAGTCCTGAATCTTATAATCAGCTTGCAACGATGCAGTTAACTGTCTGTTGATGACTGCTATCCTGCGATGCAGAACATTTTAAATGTTGCTTATCATAACCCAAGAGAAATCTCTAAAATTAAAATATTTTAATGTAATGATGTTTTATGTGAAAGACATAATCCTGATTACAGACCAACCTGTTTTTAAGACTTTTTAATCCCATATTATTCTAAAAATGACAAAATGTCAATATGGGATTCTTCTGTATTTTGTGTGTCTGACCTACAAGTCCAATGTCTCATATTTAGGTTAATTCGAAATGATCACATCTAAAACAGCACAAGTTATGTTTACATGGACACATGTATAGAGATTAAAAGCCTGATCAGAATGAAAATGCTTCGGTAAATAGAAGATTCTGATCTGATCGTACTTATTTGGATCAAAACTTAATTCCAATCAAAAATTTCAGCTTCATCTTCTTGTGTTTGAAGATTTTAAAATGTCGTTATTGCTTTCCATGCAAAAAAATATAGAATGATAAAAAATAAATAAAAGAAAATTTGCAAAAGAAATTCCACTTTCTATCTTAAGGGACCCTGCTCTGAATAAGTTATACAATACCTCACACCATAAATCATAATGTCGTGATATAAATATCTATAGAGCCTGGGTTTAGTTTAGCCTGTTATAATTCTAGATCCTGGCTCAACTACTACATTCACACCAGCCCATTTATTCTCCTTTTGACATATTAGGAGAGACAGAACTGCTTAACAGCTATCAAGCTAAAAGGATACTTTCACAGAGGAAATCTGACCAGTTTAAATGCTCTCCAACTTGCTGCATATGTGTGGTAAAATATATCACTGCTGCAAGAGAACTGTCAACCTATGCCAGAATTGATCAACATTAGTGACACAGGCTCAGGAACCCACAAACATAAATCTGCACATGCATGAAATTTAAACAAATACCTTTTTACTCAGTACTGAGGGAGCTCCCTGTAGATGGGCCCATTCTATGTTAAGATAGAAAACAGGGATTGAAATTGAGCAAACTGCAGAGACAGCAAGATACAACTTATGAGCATTTATGTTTTCATTGGAAGCATCTTTCAAAGCTATTCAAAGGAACAGTAAGTTTACTGCAGCACTTTTCTGAACTGGCATGAGTCTAAAGGAGAGGGATATTCTTCGTAAGTGTTTACAGCTCTACTGACTTCTCCCCCTTATGCACTGAAGGTCTCTAATTACAGAGTCCTTCACATACTGTCCGTTCTTGCCCATCGCGCCTCAAGCATGCTGCTCCATTCACACAGTCTGTGAGCTGATAGAATAGCAGCCACAGCTGTTGCTGTGCCATCCGTCTCATCCAGCAGATGAGAGGTCAGAGGTCAAAGACAGACGAGTTCTGTTTACCTAGAAATACCAGAAATGGTCATTTTATGATCACAGAGCTGGTTACATAACTAAAAAGGAAAAGTATTCAATTGGATTTTAAACAATATTTGCTTCATCATTGCGGTACTCTTACCCTACTTCTATACTCCTCCTATTATGATGAAGAGAAACTGGAAGAAATGGGTTCTCTGTTCATATGTTGACAAACTTGACCTGCACACATCCCTGCCCTCAATCCCATTTGATGCCTTTTGGATAATTTGGAGCACAGATTTTTGGCCAAATATCTGTACCTGATCAAGTTAATGGTCTTCATGGATAAAATTTTGATACATTTTTGCAGTGAGGTTTCAAACCCCTCCCCTTTTCCCAGAGGAGTCAGAGCTATAATGGCAGCAATGTATTACTCCATGATTTTGGAGAAAGATGTGAAGCAATTATAAATCAGCTCTAAAAATGCACCACTTCTGTTATCTGAAATCATTTTCAAAATACAGTTGTAATTCGGTCCTGGCAGATACATTACTGGCATTGCTAGACAGATAGCTAACACAAAAGACTCAGTAGGCTTTACTTCAGGTTGAGCAGTAATGAACTTGTGGTTCATTTCTGTTCTGCATGGTGAAATGACACAACTCACAACCAGAGGTTTTTTACATTTGCTGAGGACTGACAGGAGTAAGAACCCTCCCAGTCCCAGTCTAAGAAATTCGTTAAGTACCCCATGGCTAAGAGTCTTCACCATAACCTTACGTACTTTGGTGTCTAAGCTGGGGAAGGTCTTAACTATCAGACCAAGAGGCCACTCATCACGTTTGACTTGAATGTCCTTTATCAAAACAACGCCACCCTACTGGAGGTTGGGCTTGTCTTTGTTCCACTTCCTCCAGGGCTGAAGAGTCGCCAGACATTCCTGTCTCCACCTTTTCCAGAAGGAGTCTACCAAGCTCTGAACCTGGCGCCACTGCACTCGACATAGGTGGTCCAGTTTGAAGTCACCTGGAGAAGTCAGTCAGTCATTTTCTGTACCGCTTGTTCCCATTAGGGGTCGCGGGGTGAGCTGGAGCCTATCCCAGCAGTGT
>JBAMHW010000003.1:22729642-22751740 GCA_037177495.1 Rhadinocentrus ornatus
CGTTAGCTTTGAAGTCCCTCTCCTCATCAGCTGCCTCCATCTGGTAAATGCTCCACCGATGTACACTCTTATTTTCTACCGGTTATTCTTTTTCTTTTCTTAGCTATTTTTTCCTCTGTCTCGCGTGCAAAGAGTGTAGATGGTCCTCCATTTCAATGTAAGCTGGCAAGCTGAATGATCCTCGCTGGTGTTGGCTTGTTTACACCAGCCCCGCGCCCTCCCCCTCCTCCTCCCCCCGAAACAGCGGGGACTTGCAGGTAAAATGCACAAGGCTAACAAGTTTGTCCCCTTTCGGCTACTGTATTCAAAGATGACGATGCAACATGGCAGCCTCCAGTTGGGTGCGCCGCCACCTATGTAGTTATAAACATCTAATTCTAAGCTACAAGAATGCTTTCATTTGGATGGGACTGGGATTAGACTTTGGTAAAATACGTATTTATGAAAGTGATTCTTGATTTTTGCTAAGAAACTGTACCTTTAAGGGTTTGCTTTAAAATTACCTTTAAAACGAAGTTACCGGACTGCAAAAATATTGAGACAGGTGACAAGTCAAAGTAACATCCGTGTGAAAGCCAACGCGCAGCCAAGAAAACCTTGATTTCTCCAACTCGACTGTTGAATTCTCATGGGGCGGCAAGGTAGAGCGGTCGTCTTGTAGCCTGAGGGTTGCCGGTTCGATCCTTAGCCAAGTTGAGTTCATGTTGTGGCGTCCTTGGGCAAGACACTGAACCCCTAATTGCTCCTGATGGGTTGTGGTTCTGTCATCAGTGTGTGAATGGGGGAATGTGATGTCTACTGTAAAGTGCTTTGGAAAAAAACTTAATATAAGTACAGACCATTCGTGTACATTTTGTGATACACAGGACAATTTTATGTTTCTACTTAATTAGTTTTTTTGTTGTTGTTATTTTTTTGTTAGCATGGTTGAAACTGGTCCAGAGTAGCAAACTCTAGCTGCAGAAATAAGTTTGACTGTTTGGTTGTAGTTTGTGTTGCCTGGAACGCCATTTGAATAAAATTGCTCCTTTTGTAACCTTTTAAATGTAATGTCAGAAAAATGTTTTGTGGACATTGTGGCTGATTTTTTTGGCCAGTTGTTTCCACCATTACAATCATCTTGTTAAGCTTCATAGTTCATTCCTAACTTAGCTGACAAAGACAATTGTTTTTATATAACATTTTGAGATTCAAAATTAACATCCCCTAATCTCTGTTGGGTCAACGTTATTCTATTATATTCTACAGTCATTTGGCACTTTTATCCAAAGCGACTTACATCTGAGAGTAAGAACAACACAAGCAAGAATTCAAACAGGGTGCGACATCATAATTAAGTAGTAGTCATACTGCTGTGTGTTCGAGTTGGACCCAGGAGCTGTCATGTAGTGCTAGACGCAGGTTTTTTGTGTTTTTAAATACAAGATCGCGACAACACAAAGGCAGCACAAATTCCTGGTTGGGTTGAGAAAAAGACATTGGTTTAGTGTAAAATATACAACAAACGTTCCCCACTGATGATGTGCTAGACACACTGTGTTGATGGGTTCTGATGAGAGATTGATATTATAGAATATACTGTATCTGAGAAACATTATGATGATATATCTTTGGTTTCTTAAAAGCCGAAAATGTCCACAGTTTTCTCTGATTAACTAATGGGCTGTCAAATTCAATACTCAATACTTGACGGACATAAGAATGGAGTCACTCTTATATAAACCTTTGGCAAGAAAGCAAAAATGCACATTTAAAAGTTAAAAATGTGTGTGATATAATAATAATATTTTATATAAGTAATAAGTGGATTTGCCTCTAATTCACCTTGTTTGAAATAAAAAAATAACTTTGACATTGATGACAGTTTTGTCATCAGTTCTAAAACATGTCATTAATGAATATCTGATGAGTACGGTGGAAACTATAATTAAGGTTGAAACCCTATGGCCATTTAATTGAATTGAGTTTACAGAAAATAAAAAAAACACATGTTCTTGCTGTGTCAATCCAAGCAGTCTGTGGTGATCAAAGTCTCTAATTAGATGATTATCATTGACCTGAAAGCAATCGCAGTACAAGGGGGTTGTTATCTTTATGCAACAATGCACTATTCCGGCAGGTCTCAATGTATTTACAACAGGATTTTAGTTGTGTTGCACTCAACATCTGATTGCAACCACCATGTACGATTCATGACCATGTCATTGCTTCTTTGCCTTTAGTTTGCACGCTATTTGCTTCATGGGTGTTGTTGGACTCTCATCCGTTTTCTTTTTGATGTGCCTTTATCTCCCACTTCAAACAAAAGTCACTCTCTCCCTAAAAAACATTGTCAAACAGCTGCTAAAGATGCTCACTGCTTTCAACTCACTTAGAGCTTCCCCCTTCTTTTCACTGTCGGTGCACGGAATACAGATTATCAGCAGAGCATCCCTTTGTTGCTGCTGTTGCTGCATGGAGGGGATGGGGGTATTTGAGTTAGATCTCCTGGATAGCATTTGGAGCACCCAGATATGATTTCACGCAAGGCTCTTTCATGCTGACGGAGGTCCTCATACTGGGATTTTGATATGCTTTTTATTATTTTTGACAAAGTTGGAAAGGGAAACATCGGGCTCACAAACTTCGCATGGTATGTACAGTTGTAGAACTTAGTCTATATAATAACAAACAAATGTCTGACAGTTGCTTATTCTTTTTCACTTTCTCTCTCCTGCTCCCAGGCTGACTGTGTTCCAGCCAGCCTGAGGTTCTTTACTGGAAGACTAATCGGAAGCATGATGGACTTGCCTTATCAGGGACCATTCTGGCAAAGCTGACAGACTAAAGGGGGAGATTTGATCTGCCTTTTTGTTTTGATTTTCTTCTGACTCTTATCTGTGCGTGAGTTCGCTGGAATCCAGCCATAGACGTAACGTCCAGAGGGGGGACGACACGCTATGTGGTTACACATGACCCAATTTGGCACCAGTTCAAGCATCTGTCATCATGGTTACCAGACCAAACTGTCTGCATGTTTGTAGAATTTGGCTTGTTTATCAACTTTTAATGCATTTTATTTAGTAAATACAAAACTACAGGCTGAAGAAGGTATCTTAGGTGAATTTAGCATATTTTCTTCTTGGTTTGGTCCTTTTACTTGTTGTAATCTTGTTGGAGCGCTAGTATTTAAGGTATACAATAAGGAAACTCGATGGCTGGGTAGATGACAAAAGAATAAGCAAATATAGAAAAAATCCAGCAGTTTTTTTTAAATGAAGTGAAATTACATTAAATGAAAAATACTTTATTCATCCCAGAGAAAAAATATGATAAAACACTTTTTTTAAAAGCAATCAAGTCAGACAAGGCTAATGGCACTGTGCCATTTGAAGTGGATCGGTGCCATATTGTTGATTTGTTGTATATTATTTTAAAGCTGTGTTAGAGAAAAGAAAGGGGCAAATATTGTATAAACTTTGGCACCTGAGAGATTTGAAAGATTAAATAAAGAGGTCCTAGAACTTAATTATCTTTCTTGGACTATGGTCTGTTTACAGTCAATTGGCCTGTTTATATGACCATCAAAATCTGATAATTTGGAATAATCAGATAATTGTAATAGTTGGATCAAATCGACATGCGTTTTAAAATGCAATATTTGAAAAACCCCTATTTACTTTTCCAGTCCATATCTTTTGAAGTTCATACGTAATGTAACTTCCTGTTATTTTCAAAACATCCAAGACTTTTAACATGGTGGTGCCATGGGTCTTAGCATTAGCTGCTAATTTGGGAGAAAATGAATACTTTACTGAAATGAATACTATGATGGACTGGTGACCTGTCCAGGGTGAACCCTGCCTCTCACCTGAAACAATGCTGGGATAGGCTCCAGCTTACCCCGCGACCCGTAATGGAATAATGGGTTCCATTCCACTGATACAAACAATAACTGACTGACTGACTGAGTACTTTACTTGGTTTCTACTCCAACCTCCCACTGCTACCCGCCATCATATTTTTCGTTTGTGTTCTACTCACGTTGTGACTGTTTTAATTCTGTCTTTATAAGGGGATATGTTAAAGGATGGAAGCGGCACAGTTCTCTGCACATGCTCAGATAGAACAAAACCAATATAAATCAGATAAAAGGGTTCACATGCACAAAGTCACTAGAGCATTAAGGAGAAATATACACATCGATCCAATTTCCCATTACTTTATAACTCTGTTATCTGATAAAGCCTATATGCCTACATGAGTACTTGTATTATCTGATAACTCCAGAAATCAAATAATTATCTGATTTTCCGTGTGCATGTAAACGGGCTCGATGCTAAGGATGTGTTATTTGAATTTCAAATCTGACTGTGTCTCCTCAAACTCTGTCCCAACCATCAGCATCTACAACCTTCAACAACAATGAACCTGTTTAATGCACAAGCTAAAGGTTTCACTGTCCCTTAGCAAACAACTGTGGATAGCTTTCAAAATAGTAAATGGCTTTAAAATCCTATAAAATTAGAAAGTTTTTGCAGTGGCAGTGGATGAGAGTTTTGCATGCCATTGTAAACTTCTCTTTATCTTTTAGTCAGTTATAAAATAAATTGTGTGGATTGATATGGAAACAGTTTCTTCCCTGGTTCCTGCAGCCAAAGAACACAGATTAATTAAAGACAGCCTGTATCATTTATCAAAGATTTGGTCAATCACATGCAGGTTTCAGAGACATTGTACACTTATCCTGAAACGTCTCAGTCACTCATATGTTGCAATCTAATTTAAGCCATATGGGGAAAATGTAATCACAAAAAGAAGGTTGTAGCAACAGCAGAAACATATCTTTTGTAGGACAATGTATCACCACACTGCAAGGCTCTAGTGTGCACATTACTAACCACACACTGAATAAACCAATAACTCTCACCTCAATGTGTACACCTTTTTAAAGCAATATTTACAACATCTCTACCACCATGCTTCCTGTCTGAGATCCCCTTACACATGAAAATATTGTTTATAAGAGCGGAGGAGACTCTTCAGCTCTATATATGGTAGCTGTGAATGCATTTGTCAAATAAATCTATTAATAGTTCTCATTAATAAAAATTCCATAACCTCTTGTTAATACAAGTCAGGTGCTTTGCTTTGCTGGTACAGTACAGCTGATAATACAATACACCCCGATAAAACAGGGTAGAAGTTTAAAGAAATGTCAGCCTTTACATCTGCTCTAATTCAAGGAATCCTCGTGTCTCATATATAGAAACTTTCCCAGAGACGGATAATTTTTTTTTAGAGTGGAGAGAAATTATTCCCACACGAAAGACTATGCTCATTCATCTCCCACTATTGAGACATGCCTCACTGAGGAGCAAAAGCATTTTGCACAGTTCCCAGCAATCTAGAATGAGCTAATTTACAGGAAAGCCACATGGTCCTTAACAAAACCAGCGTCAGAGATTATGGATCAGTTTTCTAGTCCGAATCTTTTTCTCTTCTCAGCTCAAGTTGTAATTCTCAGTGCAGAAACAGCACTAAACAGGGTTAACCCCCAAATGACTTAAACTTCCAAACCCTGCTTCCATTATTTTCCAAAAGACCCTACCCAACAATCTCTTTGTTCTATCATGTATTTATCTTATTTTTAAGGCAACTCTATAAACATAATTAGTACTTCTGTTTGTTTATGCCAAGTCACCCACAGAGATAAAACTCCTTGGGACATCTTTTAAACCAGTGTGCCAGATGGCATCTCTTATTGTTTCCTTTAATGCAGGTCGATAATGAGTTAGAGGACATTTTTCAAGGAAAATATGAGTAATTGCCAATGCAATAAAAAGTCAGCCACAAATTTAAGTTTTATCATCCCCATTCATTGGATGTGATACACCAAACTTGTGCTGACCTGAAAGACACTGATAGAAGTAAGTCAGATGTGCGGTAAAGAGAAAACGGTACAACTTCAGTTAGAGCAAAGGAAGCTACTACTGTATATTGCCATAGTATGTAGGTAGATATTGTGTTACATGCAGAGATGAAGGGGTTGTCAGATGTAGAAGTGTCCTCCTCTTAAAAGTAGCGATGTCCTCCTTTCTTTCTGCAGGGCATTCCATACACACCAGATCCAGGGAGCGGCCCACGTCAGATGATCTGCTCTCTGCTTCATACACCGCCGACAGGGCTGTCATCAGGGGGCTTTACTGGCGGTGTCTGTGAAACCTGAGAGTTGCTGGACAGACTTCACACTGGGGGCACGAGGTGAGAGAGTGATGGTTTAGCACCGTTGAGGAGGTAATGCACACCCAAAGTAGTGGGAAAACCACGGCTTGGTGGCTAGCCACAGGACTGCCTGAGTGTGAGGAAAGCCAAGCAGCCGCCTCTAAGAGGATCAAATTTCCTCACAACTTGTTGCCTGGTGCTATATAAACTCTGGCATGCGGTGATGACACCTGATATAGTCTAAAAGGGCCGCTGGAGGGATTCTCTGTGCCCATCGTGTCCCTTGCTCTTTTAAGTCAAATGCTTTCCTCTCCTGCTCAGACCAACTTACTTGCATGTTCGACCTCCACAAGGCCCCTGGTGGATCGCTATCACACAGCAAACACTCAGACTCAGTCATCGCCACACTGTTAATTAGGGTCCCATGGGAAAGTCTGGCACAAATAAAATGATGCTGTAGGACCGGGGAGCTCCTGTCTGCTACTGTAAAGAGGGACGTTCCCTTAATGTGTCCTAGTGTCTAAAATCTATTTATCTGTCTTTTAGAAGAATCCAAATGTGAATATAAAGACATTGTGTCACCACAACCGGTCTAAAAATGTCATAAAAGTTAAATGTGCCTCTGATATATAGGAAAATATAATTACAACTATTTTCCACTGTCACATGAAGTTGCTCAGCAATTATACAGTTAGTGTAATATGGTGCATTTTTCTATAAATATTTCTGTTTTACAAACTACTGATTTTTGAAAGACTTACCAGGAATGAAAGGTGTTTGGTGCAAGACAAGGACAGGTGGATGGTGGCGCTGCCCCACTGTAGACAAGACTTGGTTGTCTTACTGTAAAGCAAGTGACACTGCTCTGGAGAAAATTTTGCATGGGTCTGTTGTGGACTTGGAAAAAGTTGCATGTGTAATATATTTACTGCTTTTCTGTTTACCAGTTGTCTTTACAACTTTTACGTCTTATTAAAAAAGCAATGTCATTATTTATGAAATGGTCTAAGAGTTCAAAGTAACATGATTTTATTGCTTTATTCTTGTAATAAACAGTCAAAATCTTCCAATTATTCAAAGTTATAAGGATTCAAAGGTACAAGGAATTAAATGTTAGATCTCTTGATCTGTGGTGCATTTGTTGCCCAAAAGTCCCTCAAATCCAAATGTTTTAAGATGTTTGTGTGACTCATTCAAGACCTCTCACTTTATTAACTTTGTGAAACTATTTAAAGTGTTATACTTGTAAGGATCACTTACCGAATCATTAATGTGAATTATTGCTTACAAAACTTATAAAGCAATTACCTTATGTGATTTGTTTAATTAGCTTTAAGACGTACAATAAAGTTGCTCTGAAAAATACACTATATTTGCCAGTAATGTAAACAAGCAGCTTGTTTAACCAAAGCCATTAAAAGCTACCATAACACCAGTAAACAAGTCAATGTTTTCAGTGTAAGGCCTGAAAAGAGTAATGAGTGCTTGTAGCATCAATTATTCATTTTTATTGAGTAGGATATGAGTTTCCTACTCCTCTAACATCAGAAACCTGATGAGTTGGCAACTTCCACAGCCTCCCATAAATTCCTCATCATATAGAACAGAGGTTTAGCAATCAATATCATATTCCTCTGCAATCAAGCTAATACACATGGTTGACTGAGTGTTGTTAGCTGGGAGAGATGGAGTAGGGTGGTGAGATGGAGTGGAAACAAAGAAGCAATAAATGGCTTCACCTGGACTAAATCCAGATGTGCAAAACATTAGTATTGCATAAAAGTCTGATGTGAGGGATATCTTACAATATGTGTAGGTTATATTTTCTACACTGCAACAGGTTGATTACCAACTGTGCTTTAAGGTCTCAAGAATCACATGTTTTTAGAGTTCCTTTTTCAAACATGATATGCAGATTAACTAATCTGGTGTGACACAAAATTTCAAGCAGTTTTCTTCCTGTTATATTTTGCAACTTTAATTCTAAGCCACCTAGACTGCGTGTCCTTCTAGTTCTTGCAGTGTCAGCTTGAACAATTCTGTCTGTGACCACTCAGAGGCCTTAAGCTCTTTCAAGAGTCACTTCAGATGAAGATTGGGACTAAAAAAAGAACTTAGCAACAGGAGACAGCTCTTTTTATCTTAGCAAGAATGGAAATAGAAAATGACCACATATTTCTGTGAAGGCTGCATAGAAAGAGAACAAGACAGAAAAAAGCAGGATTAAAACACCAGTGGGCCTCTCTCTCTCCGTTCAGGATGTTGTTTATACTGTTGACAGGCTTTTTAACCTCCCTAAGCTCATTCTGCAAGGTCTCTTTGGGAGCTCACTTTGGGCTTGCAGCCTGTGGAGCCTCCATTCAAACAGTTGCATTATTTATGAGTGCTGGGGCTGTTATTCTGACTCCCTTATTGAGATTGTTGATACCTCATCGTGGAACAAAAATAATGAAGGAACAATAAATTTAAGTGCTGTCAACAGCCACTTGAGTGAACAACATGTCAGGTTTCCCTCCCAGAGATCCTAATGACATCAGTGATGTGTTTTCTTGTTGGACAGGTCCAATGGATTGACCTCAAGGCCCATTTCACACTGGATTAGTTTCCATTTCAACCCCCATCTTCTATATCATAGACATGATCTAAGGTTAAATCCTCAGAAAGTCTTTTTCATTTTTTGTCATGGGTCTAAAAGCAGTGGGAAAGAGTTTTTTTTTTAGTGCATGAACTATGTTAAGTTACCTTTAGTTGGAGTCACCTTTTTTTCCCACACACAATATGTGCACTCATATTCATGTAAACTAACTAACATTTATGCACATATAAGCATAAAGTCCCCAGGTGTGAAAGTATCCACACACATTTCTTTTAGGAGATGTGTTTTGAGTAGACATGGTGATGTATATGCATAAGCAATGAGCAGCATACTTCCAGATGTGCACACATGTCACATGCATGCTCTGGAACCAAATAGGTGTTTGTATCATGGGAAATCGTAACAGGAAAGGGTCGAATGGGAATGTTATCCAAGCTGAAGAAAGGGTCCAGCATGTCTCAGACTCTGAACAGACACCTCATTATCATCTTTCCACATAGGATCTTAAATGACAGGTAATCATTATCATTCCTATAATATTAACAATATATAGTATTAAAGCATATTTAAATACATGGCATATTTGATTAAAGTCATGGTAATTTTGGTGTAGCTGTAAATTTTACATCCTCTTTATATAATCGCATTTTGTTCCTGATTAACTCACCAAACTGCTGTTGAGTCAGTTTTAACTCTTGTCCTCTAACACCTCATTACAATAAACTTCGAGTCACACTACATTAACTGGATCCCAATGTAGCCAGTTTGGGGAGTAAAACCATTCCATATGACCCCTTGACTCCAGTTCATGCATCCCTCATGTTCTGTCACTTTTCTCCCCTTTTTAGTACTTTCTATAAAAAAAATAAAATAAATAAATAAATTAATAAAAAGACCCAAAGTGAAGGTGATATCAAAAGCTAATTTCTTTCCTTTCCTTGGTTACTAATTATGTCAGATCAGTTAATAAGTAATAAGATGTTCTAATTTACTAGAATGGTAAGCATTAATAAAACAACAAACAACCAAGAAAATCAAAAAACATTGTTGAACTATCAATAATGTGACATTGTGAACCGTTCAGAATATAATTTCATTGCTACTATAAATGTTGAGATTCAGAAATTGAAAACACTTTCCACATTTCAATATGACTATTATCAGCAGTGGCGTATCCAGGAAATTGTTAATAGGGTGATCAAGATTAGACAGATGTATGTGTGGGGTGGCCAATCAATTGATATCACTAACTGCAATGTCCACCAGCGTCATTACTAACTAGTCACTGTGTGAAATAAATAAAGAATAAAGAAGAAAATAAAAAAAGATTTGTGGGTCTGTGGAAATCCATTCATTACCAGTAGAAGTACCTTAAGAATGAAATTTGTAAATAAGAATTTAGCTCATATTTGATTACAATGAGCAATAAATCAAAGAAAGGCTTAAATGTAGATCAAGCTCATAACCTCAAAATTTTTTTTTACTTCCAAGCTAACCATCAGGTTAAATTACTTTAAAAACTTACATTAAAGGATCATTGAAGCCTTAATATCTATTACTCGTGCAATTTGAGATTTTTCCTACTTGACATTTAAGTAGACATCTACTCCTACAGTGATCTCAGGTAATAGGATCATCTGTTTTTTTTCTATTTATTACGTCAAATTGCAATGATATTATCCAACGTAGACCATTGAGACTGAGACTGAGCAATTTAGTCACATTTAAGTTTGTTGGAGACGTAGCAGAGTTGTAATGAAATTATTTTGAACCCCCAGCTGCTCATTAAGTCATTAACTGCAGAAATCCAAGTTAGCTAAATATGATGAAACCCAGAATGTGAAAAAGCTGCTTTGGTCAACAGTGGAAAAAACAGCAGTTTCAAAGTAGAGACTCAAAATATAAAGCAATTATCATTCTAAAGCTCCAGAATCATTACTTTACAATTACACATTATCTAAGAGCTATTCAAAATGAATTTAAACATCTAAAAAAGAAGCTCTTGAGTAGGTAGGAAGAACTGGTCGCTAGATCATCACACTATAGATCTAAGTTAAAAACCCATCAGATTAAACCTTTTTTAAGCTCTTTTATACTTCACTGGCATTACACTTAATTATGTAAATTTTGTAAAGTAACATTTACAAGAATAACCATGAAAAGGCTTAGAAATAAAATAATAATAAGTTTGCCTTGTGAACACTGCTTCTCTAAAAACAAAAGGCAGCATAAAGCTTTGCCTTCCCACAGCTTTAGAGCATTCACTGTGACATTTGTTTTGCCCTGTGGACAAATGTAGGTAATGTGCTTACACTCACTTTCTGGGGCAATACTGGCCTGGATCAAACACAGTTCAACTTAGTAAATGTTTAGCTTTTTTTCACCCCCAGTCAAGATCACATATGGTGGAAACTTCATGTGTGTAAACATAGGTTGACAAGTAGCTTCCTAACAAACTTGGATTGTTATATGTGCTTTATGCTAATAACCACTAGCTTCATGTTACTCTGATGAGCTCAGATATAGAAAGTTTTGAAAATACTTCAAAATATGTTGCTCAAGATTGTGCTAATGATCCAGTGTACTCTAAGCTTAAACAAAAGGAAAATTGAATGTAAAAATAATTATATGATTAGAAATTAGCTTAATTGATCTCTTACTGCAAAACAAGAACACATCTGCTGGTTGGTTCTATAAAGGCAACTTAGTAGATACTAGCTTATTTGTATTTTTAGTTTCAGTCTGAATGAAGGGGTTGTTTCACATTAACAATGGTTCAGCTCTGGGCCTGTTTACAGTGCCGCCTGCAGAGTCTTTGGAAGCCAAGTATGAGGGCCCTCTTAGCTCCTGCAGAGTACCATGTAGATGACTTTGCCAAAAACAACCCGAGGGGTCCTGCTGGCCAGCCTGTGTTCATTAGCAGAGTTAACCTTCAAAATGTGCTGCTGTGTCCTGCTCTGCCCTCAGGCCTGTTATGACTGTGAGGAAGTGGGTGCAAGACTTGTGTCAAATATACTGTCAACCTGCTAACCAGGAACAGGTTGGACAGCGCCAAGTGACAGACAAGAGTCCCGCTGGGATAAGAAAACTTTGTTGAAAACTACAGGAAGTTGAGTGCCTGTTTTTCAAATAAAACTGCCCCCTGTCTGCTTGACATGACAAAGTGAAATCCAAACTTAAACTTAAGGTAAACTTAATTGGGAGACTAACAGCCTAACATTACAAGTGAGAGAATGATAGCAATAATGGAATGTCTTTTTAGAGTAAAGCAGTTTTGGGATTAGCGGTCACAACAACCAAAAACAATTTAAAACATGAAAGAAGAAAAATAACAGGCCTGTATGTATTAAGTAAACTCTGAATCCACAATATATTCCCTCCATCTTGCACCAAATTCTGTGGTTAAGCTTCCCTGAGGATTTGGCTCTCACTCATAATTCACTTATTCAAAGAGGCTGTGGAATTTGTCAACATAAATATGTATTGACTTCAAATATTAAGGCCTGCTCTGAAGTCCAGCGCTAAATTAGCGAGAGACTTATCTAATCACTTGACAGGCTTATATTAATATTCACACTAAGTTTGTGACTTTTCACCCAGCTGTCACACTTTTATTCCTTAACGTCCTTTGCAGAGCACCTTTTTGCTCCCTGTTAGTTTCACGCCTCCACCTTTGCTAACTTGAGGCCTGATGAGGTCCAGATGATGTCCATGTGTGATGCAGTGACTAGAGAAGAGCTGTTAACTTTAGATGCTCCATCAAACTGCCACGAGGTCTGTTACATTGATTCTCTGATATGGTGAGGCATTCTCTATACCAAAGGTCAAGTAGTTTAAAGTGAAAATCTACCCATCAAATCTAATGGGTGAGTGTGTCCAACCTTTTTACTGGTACCATGTTAACCTATTTAAGACTTATAACCATTTAAACCTTTTTTTTCATTTTAAAAAATCTTTTTCATGTAATGTTATGGAAAACTCTGCTTGTGATTATATTGTGGTCAGAGGATGTTTACTCTTTCTGCACATGCTCAACCATGTGCAGTTTGTTTTTAGCTTGTTGCCTCTGTACAAAAATAATCACCGATGTGAGTCAGACTAACAAGTTTGTTAGTCATTTATTCCTGAAGTTGGCTTATTTTTCATGATCGATTACTGCCACAATATTATCAGGATATTTGTAGAATTTGTAGAAAATTAGTAGAATATTTAATTCAGTTTCTTCATACCTCATGACGTAATTGGAATTTAATTCAGTTAGTTTATCTTGTGTAAACTCTGCTTACATATTCAAACACGCTAATACAGACTCACTAACCCAGAAATGGTGCTTTGCCTTTTAAGTGTAATAGTTCTCATGATAGTATCTACAGACATTGTATGATGTGCAGTTGGGGCTATACTTGACAACAGCTGCATGATGTCAGACGTTGAGCAGAGATTGGACAGATGTAGTGATTTAACGTGCGCTGAAGCTCATGGTCTACAGAGAAATCAGAAAATGTCCAGTGATTGTACAATGGATAGGAAAATAAATATTTAAGAAAAAATAGCTTTAATCAAAATAAATTATGTTGTCAGACAGTACATAACAGTATATAGTTACTTTCCCTGTTTATCCAACATTTGATTGGGATTGTCCTAAAAACTTGAGATAATATTAGTCATGCATGTTGCATTTCTATATCTGATATGTTTTAAGTTCTTTTAAATGTTTTAAATGCTTTTAAATTTCAAGGATGGTTTGCTGAGTAGCTGTACAGACAGAAACAGGAAAATGGATAATTGTTCCCTGTGTGAAGTTCATTTCAAGATGTTGCGTCAGTGAAATGGATCCCGTGACAAAAAGTCCTTTCACAGACTTGAGGATTATTAAGTGCAGCTGGAAGATATGTTTCCTTATTTTCCAATCATCTTTAATTTGCTGAAATATATTTTTATAAACCTCAGGACAAAGCAGTGGGGCACCAGGACCCTTTGTTTTTTTAAATAATATAAGAGGTCAAGAAATTCAAAACATTAAAATACACTTTCCCTCTTTTGTCATGCAATATTATCCTGCATATTTTAGTTTTATCAATCCAGTTTAGATAAATAAGTTCCCACTGCAACATTAAAAAGGTAAATGCAAATTCATTCCACACACCACAAAATTACAGTATTTCTCAAAACAATCCTCTCGTTATTCAGCATACTGTAAGCCACAAACCACACTGAGCCTTTTTCCCTGGAATACACAGCACTTTGCTAAAGACAAGGTCCCAGTAAAAATAGTTCACAGGGATTTTGTGTTTTTTTTTTTTTTTTTCTCTCTCTCTTTAGAATTTAGTCCTGCAAAAATGTGTTAACACAAAACCTTAAACATGCCCAGGTGCTGCTTTGGCAGGAGAATTTACCTAAAAGGCACAGAGCTAGTTTTAAAAAATGTTATTATTTTATTGTTGTTTTTTTTTACAATAACATAACTACTTCGGGGAGAAATAATGTAATTGTTTCATTATTGTATTAACAACTCACAGCAGCTAAATATAGGGAAAATATTTATTTGTAACCATGCAGCCACAGTAAATCTATAACATAACTTACCCAGCACTTGAAAGTGTAATGGTTCCCATTTTTACTTTTTCAGAATGATGCTCTGAAATGAAGTGTAACGTTAACCACCTTTTATCAGAACTGTCTCTAGGATAAAAGCTGGTATTGTGGCTGAACAACCAGAAAATCCAGGTAGATTTCTAAAGCAGAGTAGATGGGAGACAAAAAGCACTCATAATAATTGGTTGTCACAGGATACAGAGTACATGCAGAACAATTATGGATGACATACAAATTGGTGTGTAATTTCAGACGGGCATTTTTGGTTGGAGCAGATCTCCTCTTATGAACCCCGACAGATAATATTCAAATGGAAGTCAAGGCCAAAGAGATAGTCATGCCATTGTTGCACCATTTGATATGCCAGGGACACATTAATGGTCATGGGCACATGCAGAACAGCAGATCAAACACTTTCTAAGATTACAAGAGAACGCAGTATAACGCAAAACAAGCTCCTACTGCTACTGAACTCTGGGAGGGCAGTTTACATTGTAGTAACAAGTTTTGGAAGTATTCAAAATTTTTGACAAATTTCATGTTGAAAACTAATTTTGTATGTATGAAGACTATTGAGGGTTGTTGTTTTCCACTGATTCCATTGTTAACAACCAAGGACACTAGTGGAATCAACACAATCTAATATGAGGTTATTCATGCTCACTGATTAGTCGAGTGTGCTCATAAACTGTTCACAAGGAGGCTTCATCAACTTTCCCTGTTTGATTTATGCATGAACAGCTGCAGAGGGCATATATGCCAGACAAACCTGAAACACATGAAACACAAGGGCAGATCACTTCTGTCCTTCAGCCATCTGCAGGTACAGTTTGATGATCTCTGCAAGTGATTAGGTTCATGTCAGAGGAAAGACTAAGATTAACACACTGGGAGGCACAGTGAATTGTAGCTAGTTGGAGGTGATCCAGGCATGTTGCGGACAGCTGACGGTTCCAGTGTTCATGGGTCATGAACTTCATTAACTTACTGCTAGTGCAACATGGGTGAGTTTTGTATCAATGCTTAGAGAAACCTGAATTGTATACTTTCCAGGGTGGCTGTGATTAGTGCAGTTTGGGGGTTAAAGTGCTCACATTCCCTTTACAGTACATTATAGTATTATGCAGTTGTGTTGCAGTTACTTGATTATTCATTATTAGCAAATTGGTGATGTTTAAGTTTTAGCTGTTTTTGAAGGTTTGTTTGTGTCAACGCGTATGCCTAGCTCAGCTATGAGCTTTAATTCTCGACTGTTTTACATTTAAAAATATAAAGGATGAAAATACATGAATCATGATCTCAGTGAATAGCAAATTGTGCACAGATTATAATATGTGTCTGTAAGCTATGATGAGCTGTATTGATAATCTAAACAGACATTTGAAACCTGAGCACAAGCTCTACAGCACTGGTGGTAAGATGTGCTGAGCAGAATGATGCTATTGCTACAGCTCTGTTCCAGTTGTAGCTTGCTTTTAGTAAAAGCTGTCAATTGCAGAGAAAGTTTTACAGGTCTTTGCCCTCCCATTTTGTGGGTTTGTAAAGCACAACCAACACATGGAAGGGATTGTTAAGGGGTGTCAGTTTTTACTTTAATTAGTTACATTATTTTTGTGACTCAAGTCATTAATGGTAGTAGCGCAACATATTACCTTTAAAGGAAACTATTCAATGCTGGATTGAGATCGTACTAAATAAATGGAATCAGGTAGTTTAAAGAATAATAAAAAAGTATATATAAAAAAACAAAAACAAACAAAAGTAATACAATAAAACAAACAAAATTGACAAAAAATAAATGAGACTTTTGTTGTGACTGTCTAAAAAGTACATGCAGCAAAGGTTTTGCTTGGTAAAAAATGCAACTGTTTTTGTTATAATGCTTTAGTACTAGTTTAGTACAAGTTTAGAAATATTATCCAGGGCTTTTTCTTCTCTAAGGAGAACACTGAGTTAAATAAAGTGGGTATGGAAATAAAAGGTTGAATGATTCTAAACAACAGAATAAATAAACACACCACCCCATAACCAATATGATTTTATACTACCACCCACCCCTCTAACATGCTTTCAGAAGGGCCTAGTTAATCGTTTTAGCTAATGTGAAGTTAGGGAATATGCTTTCATGTTCTCATTATTTATATTAAACATGATATCCTGGGAAGGATGCAGTTCAGAACATTAAGAATCCCACGTTCAGCAAACATTTTCCTCAACACTGAGGGATCAAGCACAAATTGCACCCGGGACTAATCTAAAGTGAACATTTTATTGAACTAATTAAGATGACAATGATGATGATATTGATGATGATTAAGTTTAAGATTTAGAGAAAATTTTAAGGATGAAATTGAGAAAATTTTGTTTTATTCCATTTAATCCTGATTAATTAATTGTAATGTAGTACTCCATTTGAGGATCAGTCTACTAAATTAATTTCAAGCCATTAAATGAAAAACTCTGTGATCACATTAATAAACTCATGGCAAACTCAGTTTCACCACAGGATGATTGTGAATTTTAGGTTTCTATCATAAAGTCATCTGGTTAAAAAGGTGCAATCCAATAAATCTCCTAACTTCCTAATTTGTACATGAATGCAATAACACATACAACACTCATATCAGACAAGATTGGAACATCATTTCAATTTCTCTTTGATCATATTTTTTATGCATTTTAGTTTTGGTTTTGCAGTATATGAGTAAGATATATGTTTTCTTCTGTCCACTTAAATTCTGCTGCAAGACATCATACACACATATGTTGTAGTGTTGCTGTTTGACTGCCATCTTTCTTCAATAATTTTATGAAGACTAACCTATAGTGTATGTTTTATTTAGGTTTCCCCACCTGTTAAGTTTAGTTTCCCCAACTGTTGTCCTCCACAGCCATGCTCAATCCACTGACTCTGCTCCTTGTCTTTATTCTCCAGTAGTCAAGCAACTGACCTTTTTCCAAGTGTTTGTGACCACCTGCGTATGACCTTTTATCTGCCCTTCTAGTGTTTCCTGTCTCTCTCACACACCAATTAGCTGCAATGGAAGCCCACCATTAGAAATAACTTGATGCTGAGCCTTGTCTGCTTTTTTAACTGCAGACCTGCACCAATAACCAAATAGTCATGTACGTGCAAGAACGTCTGTGTGAGTGAACTGTACAATAGGTACGGCAGTCACAAAGATCTGCTCTTAACCTTTTAGCCTCAGCTCTCAATAAAGTCATCTGCAAAATCCGGCTAACACTGTCATTCACTGTTATGGGCTGTCATGGCTATTTGATCTGACTGCTTTAATAATATCTATGATCTACTCCTGCTTGAGTTAAATATGAATAATTTCCTCCAGCTTAATACAGTTGTTTTCTTTTTTCTTTTTGCGTGTTTGTTTTGGTTTTCTGTTTTGATTTGCCATTTCGTAGTGAAAAGATAAAACTTATGAAGCAAAAGAGAGTTGAAAAGAATTAATGGGGAGATGGGAGGCAAGAATTTATGCATTCAGCCTAATTGGGAGGAAAAATTGCTTTGGGAAAAACCAGAGATTTCAAAGGCAATAATCTGAGGCCTGATACGGTGAGACAGAAACAACTTGAAAGTTTTCCCACTTTAGTATGTACATTTTGTGGAAAGGATGCACTCAGAGGAGGGATAGAGACCTGAAAGATCTGGGTGAGCACTAGTCTATTGATCATGATCATCCATCCAATCCTTCCATCCCTTTTCTGCCGCCTATCTGGAGTCGGGTCGCAGGGGCAGCTGCCTAAGCAGGGAAACCCAGACTTCCCTCTCCCCGGCCACATTCACCAGCTCATCCGGAGGGATCCCGAGGCATTCCCAGACCAGCCGAGAGATGTAGTCCTTCCAGCGTATCCTAGATTATCCCCGGGGCCCTTTTTTGGTGGGATGTGCCTGGAACACCTCACCAGGGATGCGTCCAGGAGGCATCCTAACCAGATGCCCGAGCCATCTGATCTGGCTCCTCTCGATGCAGAGGAGCAGAATTCTAATCTGAGCCCCTCCCGGATCACCGAGCTTCTCAACCTATCTCTAAGGGAGAGCCCTGCCACCCTGCGAAAAAAAAATAATTTAGGCCGCTTGTACTCGCGATCTTGTTCTTTCTCCTTGCTACTACCCACAGCTCGTGACCATAGGTGAGGGTGGGAACGTAGATCGACTGGTAAATTGAGAGCTTTGCCTTTTGGCTCAGCTCCTTCTTCACCACGACAGACCGATGCAGCGTCCGCATCACTGCAGATGCGGCACCGATCCACCTGTTGATCTCCCGCTCCATCCTTCCCTCACTCGTGAACAAGACCCTGAGATATGTGAACTCCTCCACTTGGGGCAGGACCTTATTGCAGACCTGGAGAGAGCACTCCACCCTTTTCCGGCTGAAGACCATTGTCTTGGATTTGAAGGTGCTGATTCTCATCCCAGCCGCTTCACACTCGGGTGTGAATCACTCCAGTGTGAGCTGAAGATCACAGCTCAATGACGCCAACAGAACCACATCATCCGCAAAGAGCAGAGACCCAATCCTTAGGCCACCAAACCGGATGCCCTCAACACCTCGGCTGCGCGTAAAAATTCTGTCCATAAAAGTTATAAACAGAATCGGTAACAAAGGGCAGCCTTGGCGAAGTTCAACTGGCACTGGAAACGATTCTGATTTACTGTCGGCGATGCGGACCAAGCTCTGACACCAGTTGTACAGGGACAGGACAGCTCGTACAAGTGGGTCCAGCACTCCATACTCCCGGAGTACCCCCCACAGGAGTCCCCGGGGGACACGGTTGAATGCCTTCTCCAAGTCCACAAAGCACATGTAGATTGGTTGAGCAAACTCCCATGCCCCCTCAAAGACCCTAATGAGAGTGTAGAGCTGGTCCACTGTTCCACGACCAGGACAAAAACCACACTGCTCCTCCTTAATCCGAGGTTCAACTATCCGACGGACCCATCTCTCCAGCACCCCTAAATAGACCTTACCAGGGAGGCTGAGGAGTGTGATGCCCCTGTAGTTGGAGCACACCCTCCAGTCCCCCTTTTTGAAGAGGGGGACCACCACCCTAGTCTGCCTGACCAAGGGAACTGTCCGGGATGTCCATGCTGCAGAGGCGTGTCAGCCAAGACAGCCCTAAAGCATCCAGAGCCTTAAGGAACTCTGGGCGGACCTCATCCACCCCAGGGGCCCTGCCACTGAGAAGCTTTTTAACCACCTCAGCAACCTCAGCCCCAGAGATGAGAGACCCAGCACCAGCCACCCCAGACTCTGCTTCCTCATCGGAAGATGTGTTGGTGGGATTGAGAAGGTGTTCGAAGTATTCCCTCCACCGCCTCACAACGGATGGTGGACCAGAATCTCCTCGAAGCCGCTCGGAAGTCATTCTCCATGGCCTCTCCAAACTCCTCTCATGCCCGAGTTTTTGCCTTAGCGACCGCCGAAGCTGCGCGGGAAGCTGTCCGCCGATACCCATCAGCTGCCTCTGGAGTCCCACAGGCCAAAAAGGCCCGATAGGACTCCTTCTTCAGCTTGATGGTATCCCTTACTGCTGGTTTCCACCAACGAGTTCGGGGGGCTACCGCCACGACCGGCACCGATGACCTTACGGCCACAACTGTGGCTGGCTGCCTCAAAAATAGAAGAACGGAACACAGCCCACTTGGACTCGATGTCCCCCACCTCACCCGGGACATTGTTGAAGCTCTGCTCGAGATGAGAGTTGAAACTCTTTCTGACAGGAGACTCCGCCAGACGTTCCCAGCAGACCCTTACAACACGCTTGGGTCTGCCAGGCCTGACCAGCATCCTCCCCCACCATCTGAGCCAACTTACCACCAGGTGGTGATCAGTTGACAGCTCCGCCCCTCTCTTCACCCGAGTGTCCAGGACATGCGGCCGCAAGTCAGATGATACGACTACAAAGTCAATCATCAACTGCGGCCTAGAGTGTCCTGGTGCCAAGTGCACATGTGGGCACTCTTATGCCTGAACAAGGTGTTCATTATGGACAGTCAATGACGAGCACAGAAGTCCAGCAACAGAACGCCACTCGGATTCAGATCAGGGGGGCCATTCCTCCTAATCACGCCCCTCCAAGTCTCACTGTCACTGCCCACGTGAGCATTGAAGTACCCCAGCAGAACGAGGGAGCCCCCCGGAAGGAGTGCTGTAAGCACAAACAACAGTCAGGACCGTCCCCCCACCTGAAGGCGGAGGGAGGCTACGCTTTTGTCCACTGGGAAATACCCCAACGTACAGGCGCCAAGCCGGGGGGCAATGAGTATGCCCACACCTGCTCGGCACCTCTCACAGGGAGCAACTCCAGAATGGAAGAAGGTCCAGTCCCTCTCAAGGACAGCAGAGACCAAGCCATGCGTCGAGGTGAGTCCAACTATATCTAGCTGGAACTGTTGAACCTTGCGCACCAGCTCAGGCTTCTTCCTGATCAGACCGAGGATCAGACCGCAAGGGTCCCCACGTCTGGCAGCCGCCCAGCTCACACTGCACCCGACCCCTATGGCCCCTCCTGCAGGTGGTGAGCCCACGGGAGGGGAAGCCCATGTCACCCTTTCGGGCTGAGGCCCGGCCACCAAGCGCTCGCCTCCGTGCATCACCTCCAGGCCTGGCTCCAGAGGGGGGCCCCGGTGACCCACGTCCTGGCAAGGGAAACCCTGGTCCTTGCTTTGTCATCATCATAGGGGTGATCATGATCAACAATATGAAATATATCAGTCTGTTGATCAGGCACGGCTAGATTCCAGCTTTCAGAAAAAAAGGAGGTAAGGACCCAATTGCAGACGTGAGAGCTGTGAAACAGAACAAGTCCTTTATTGTTTACAGTGGTTTGAATTGCCAGAATAAGGGGTTCCAGTTCTTCATATCTGTGAGAGGAAAGAAGTGTGCTATTGAAAAAAATTTCAATAGTCTGATCCTTAGAGGGTGGCTGACGGTATCCTGGTGGAAATCCTGAGGGAAGGGAGAGGTAGCTGCTAGAATTCCTGAGCAGATTGCAGGGCGAGCAGGCAGGCAGATGAGGGTGGCAAAAAGTTTGACGTGGAGGATGGCTGGCAGCTGGGGAGAAGCGGAATCCCGGAGTGGTAGAGTAACACTAAGAAGAAAAAACAAACAATGCAAGGCAAGGTAAGGTAATCGATTAAGAACACCAATTCGCTGGTGAGAGCCTGATTTACCACGTTAACTGAGACAATCTGGCGAAGTCTGGTTGCTCCTGCAGTCCTCAGGAAGGGAGGCTTGATGAGGGTAGATGGAAGACAGCTGTGAAGGCAGGGGGAGACTGGACTCCACCCAAAGTTTCCTGAAACCTGCCCTCCCCTACCTAAAGCTCAGGAATAAACAAAAGCAGCACAACTGTGACATGATCTTGTGATGCAGAAAATTGTTTAGTTCACAAAGGAAAGCAAATGTATGGATGATTTTTTTTTTATAATTTAGCTGATTTTTTTTCTTTTTTTTAAATCTAGTTAAAGCACAACAGAAATTGTTGGACAACAAAATGAACCAATGTGTCTTTATTCACAATAAGGTAAAGCTAACTACAGAAAACTGCACTCTGAAATTTCACATTGAATAAAACACAACTTTTAATGATGTATTTGCAGGAAGGTTTAAAAGAAAGAAAGAAAGAAAGAAAGAAAGAAAGAAAGAAAGAAAGAAAGAAAGAAAGAAAGAAAGAAAGAAAGA
>JBAMHW010000003.1:22760107-22783282 GCA_037177495.1 Rhadinocentrus ornatus
GTTATATATATATATTTATATATATATATAGTTATATATATATAGTTATATATATATATATATATAGTTATATATATATATAGTTATATATATATATATATATAAAATTACCAGGATTAATTCATCAGGTTTTAATGTCTGAATATAATTAGCATCCTATTGAAAGTACAAAAAAAACAAAAACATGCTTCCTCTTGTGCTCTTCATGTGCCATTTGTTGGACTGCAGCTGCTTTGGCTGTTGCGGTTCTCAGAAGAGCCAGTTTGTCAGCATAACATGCAATTCCTGACATTCACTGAACTTCAGCCATTCAGAGAATGACGGCCAATCCCTTCAGGAAAGGTCAGCAAGACCTTGTTCTAAATCCTGTGCAACATGGACCATTAAATCTATAGCAAGATCTACAGATATGGGAAAAACAGACGGTGATAAGGGGATCAAGATTTGATAGACTAAGTGTACTTGGTAAATACATCAGATAGGTTCAGTAGATTGGTTTAGTAACTCGCTTTTTGAAGACAGTACCAGTTAAAATATGGCATCGTCCTGCCACCTGGTGGTCAGCTGATTGCATTGCAAATGTCAAACAAAAATGCACACAATAGTATTTTCCTTTGTTTTTTTTTTACTTAAAATGTGAACATAAAAGGAATTTCAACCAATGAAAATGAAATTGATTTTCTTTTTCATTTTTAAAACAAAATGCATTCATTTCCAGCCTGAAAAAAAGAGACAATTCCACATATAGGCCACATGAAAAATATGGGCCAAAATTAACATCATGATTCCTATACAAACATCAAATACGTCTTGTTTAGATCCAAAAATGTGCAATGTTCGGGTCACAGCCATTGTTGAATCATTTCAGTGTAGAAAACTGTTAGTGTGACAAGGTCCAAGGCAGAGAAATGGTAAATATGGAAAAAGGGATTTCTCCTGCCAGGTGGGCAAACACATTAATTTCACATATCAAAGTAAGGATGTGTTCACATGAGATCACTCAAGTTCCTTGAACCGTGCAAACATGGCTTTGCGCACTGCTTGTTTGTAGGTGGCATGGTCCCAAACAACAGGCTCCTTCTTAGCTCTCTGCTTGAAGAAAAGAACGCAAAGTTTCAGTCAACAATACCTTTTTTTTTGTGTGTGTGAATATAAATGTCATTTTTACCTGGACAGGTTCAGCCCCTAAACCAGGCCTTTCGCTGACTTTGTTCATTTCCCTGTACACAGAAAACAAGGCAAAATAAAACTGAAACACTGCTATAATGAAAATTAAATTAACACCTTGAATTTTATATAGTACTGTAACTAATTCACATTTAACTCCTTTAGCTTTGAGCTTACCTGGAGCTTCCAGCCCAGGTGTTATGATGCTGCGGCTGCTGGTGATGGTGTTTTCTTCTTTTCTGTTCTGGCGATCTGGGAGTTTCTTTGGCATTTAGCTGTAGAAGACAAATCCCACTTTTAAAAAAGTATTCAAGCACTTTAAAGTATCCAGCTGACACATTAATGGTCTCTATGGCAAAACTCTTCTCTTCATTATTGCTTACTTACTTCCTTTTCCTGGTTCTCCAATGCTTCTAACTCCTTCTTTGACCTTTTAATTTTGAGGTGGATTTCCATATTTTGCTGTCGAGACCAAAAGAAATAAATTTTAGAGCCTAAATTTGATGGATAATTGTCAGTAACTGTTGAGGCACTAGTTAAAAGTAGTACTTTATGCAGATCAGAAAGCTGCTGGTGGCGGATCAGAGCATCCTTGTTGGGGAACTGTCTCCTGCACAATAAGCAGGCCATTTTCTTCCAGTCTGTTAGTTTGTCCTCTTTGTCCTCTGGCTGGTTGCTCTGAGTGCTTTTAGCTCCCTCCTCCTTATCTTCTTCCACCTCTTCATCGCTTCCAGCTGCATAGTCTGATGCCAGCATACCCAAAGAGCCCATCGGACGCTGGGATGTAAAGCAACACAGCAACAACAACAAAAAAAAAAATCAATGTGCAATAAAAACAAGAGAAAAAAAAACCTCATTGTCCATATTTCTAAGTAACATTGGTGCATTCCTGTTGCTAAAAGACCAAAGGGTGAACATTGTTCCCCTAGAGTATTGCTTAACAGACCCTACCTTTGATTTGTCATCCTTCTTGAGGGGAGCAAGGGGCTTCTTAAAAAGATCCTCACCACCTGAGATCTACAACAAAAAATGAAAAATTGTTTCATGCATCATAAAATACCATACGCTCTTCTTATAAAAATGAATGCAGAATACAAGTCTAACCTTTCTCTCAAATATAGCAAAAGCAGCATCAGCCGACTTAGATTGCCTCTTATCGTCGTCAAATCCTGATTTTAGGACTGGAGATGGAGCCCGGACACTTTCCTTCTGACGATTCTGGATTTTTGCCCAGCGCTCCATATCCTTCATGATCTGCAAACAGTTACAACACACGTGTTATTTACTTACCGACTACACTATTTTTTTTATCTATTTTGCAATGATAGAAGTGTAACCTTGACTGCAGCAAGGCTTTTCGGTTTGTCCTCTTTATCTTTTTCTTTGTCCTTTTTAGCAGAGTCATCATCATCTTTTTTGTCAGGACCCGCTGTAGAAGCTGGGACAGCCTCTGGAGTGGAGGTGGCAGCTGACACAGGAACTGCTGAAGTAGCTGCTGAAGGCTGCGGAGGCATCAATGGTTTCTTCATTTCTAAAGGAGCATCTGCAGCTGGGTTGGAAAGAATGGCCTGGTCTTCTGCAGTCATGAATAGAGGCTGGTTATTTGCAGAGTGCCCTCCTGGAACTGGAATGTATGTTTTTGATGTAGCATCCCAATACATGTACTCCTGGGTCTGAGCATTGTAGAAGTACTAAAACACAACAAAGTAGTGGGGGGAAAAAAATAAAAAAGGAGACAGATTTTAATGAAAATAAAAAAAAAATAATAATTCCCTGAAAACATAAGTGGTAGCTAAACGTTCTCCACTTTAAAAAAGTAAAAATCTGCATCAGTTTCGTTTAAGCTTGAATTTTTTAACTTGACCCAGTTTTAATCCACTGTTCTTTTTCCTTTTCTTTTGTTTTTAATGCTACTTTGATGTAAAAGACTATCTTTAATCAATAAAGGCTCGATACCATCTGCATTAAGTAGGGAACCTGGAATTCAGCTTACAAAGTAGTGAAGTATTTTTCTCTCCGTGATGGCAAACACAGTTTCAGTACAATCTAAACTCTCAATTTCAAAACTGTACAGATTTTGTGCTTGCATTTGAATGCATCATGTCTCTTAATTTTTTCACTTGGTCCTATAAATTGATGTGAACTGGAGGGTTTATTGGGTACATCCGATGTGAACAATGAAGACAGTTCGTGGAGTAAAGTCAACATGCACAGCATCAACACAGAAATAAGAATTAAGTTTAATTTTGAAGGGCTATCATTAATAAATTCATTTATGGCAAACCCTGCATTTTCTGGATTGTGTTGAACTTGTGCTGCAGTTTGGTTTTGCATTTCATCCAAATGTTACCCCATCATAGACCACAGAACGTCCTATATAATTGTTGCATTGGATTCTTACCCTTGAGCTCGGATCATAGTACAGCGTCGTTTCAGGATCATAGTAAAACCCTGAGGTGGAGTCATACAAGTAGTTGGTCATGTCTGGAGTTTCAGATCCTGAAGAAAATTCAACAAATATATATGTGATGCAAATATATTGGAAAAATAATATCCACAGATCTCTGAAATTACATCATGAATAAGAAGTTTACATAGATCCTGTGCTCCTGACTGTGGTAGTTTATTAGTCTGAATTAATAAATCATTCCATAAGAACCGCACATTCTAAATATAATAAAACCCGAGTCATTACTTACCATAAATATAAGTCTGTGGTCCATCTGTGGTTGCAGTTATCCCTGCAGGGTCTGTAGGAACATGTAGTCCCCCAGTCTGGTATGATGGCACTACAGCTTGACTTTCAGCATAGCCAATACCCTTAAACAAAGTTTAAGTAAAGTTAAGCATTAAGGCTTGAGATGTAATATGTACAGCTTTGCTTTGTTTTGTAACCTACTTGGCTCATGCTGGGGTCAGATGACAGAGCAGGATTAGTGCAGCCAGACATCAATTCACCTACTGACCAAATAAGACTATTTAGATGTGGAGGTGAACATTAACTGAGTGCATCAAGTAAAAATTCCATACTTTTGCCTGTAGCGTTATAGAGTCTGCATTAGCATAGATATTTACTGCCTTTAGCTCCAATTGTCATTGATCCAAAAACCACTCAGATTTATTTTACTTAAGATTCTGTGTTCAGATCAACATAGCACATATTGTCGTGACAGAGACATATTTTAACTAACGTAAGATCTGATGTAATGTTACATATAGAAGTGACTGCAACAATTTCTAAAGGAAAAAAAGAAAAGAAAGCACTGATAAATTTACATGAGTAACAAACAGTGGCAGCTCTGGGCTGATGATAGAGACATGAGTTCAAAGATGCCCCTCTGGGAGATAGTAGTACATTACAGGTAAACGCACTACTACTGGTAATGGGAAATTATCTAATTGGCTTGTTTGAATATATTTGTGTACCTTGAATTGTGGGAGCAGCACCTGCAGGCGGCGGCTGGGTTTGCAAGTATTGTGGAGGTTGTGGGAATGGCTGTTGCTGTAATACATAAAAAAATAAATAAATACATAAAATAAATAAATAAATAAGGGAATACGGTTCATTTATTGGATTTGACTATCTTTCTGTAAGTGGTTTGGAAAGTGATTACACATCAACTTACTGTCATCATGCTGCCCTCAGGGGGGTGCCCAAGAATCGAAGTGTTTGATTTATCATAATCTCTTCTGAAACTAATATGGATAGACAGCAAACGTTCTAATTAAATAGCATTTTTCATCAGAAAATGGCTGATAAGATAACCCCTTTAACTTGTGCCTTACTTCTGGTTTTTCAGGGGTTTTGCAACCTCAGCGTAAACTCTGACTCCATCGATATAAAGAGGCCTGGGTTTGGTGAGAAGCTCAACCAGACGTGTCACTTGCTGCAAAAGAAGAAACAGATTTGTGTTGAATTCTGTACAAAAGTAGATACCAATGAAAACAAAATGACCGCAAAATGAATTAGGAGTTTGTTTACTGAAATATGAATATACCTCATGGGAATCCATGTCAACAAAGCAGAAGCACTTTGTTCCAGGGGGCTTTCCCTTCACCAGGCGAACATTTCTTTCATCCAGATATGCAAATGGATCCAAAGCTTTCAGGATAGCCTCTACTGTGGTAGTGGGCTTCACATTCTTTATTATCATGGCTTTAAGAAGCATAGAAATACATTTTTATTATTTTTTTTAAATACATGGTTTGGTAGTATTTTTTCATTTGAAGATCAATAGCAGAAAGAGCTTAGAGCAACATACTTTTACTGTCTTTAAATACAGAGTTTGATTGGTGGGAGCTGTGATGAGGGGGATTGCGGCTGCTCCAGGATTCTCCTTGCTGCTCCGCTTCTTGTTGGAGTTGTTGGTCCACCTGCTGCTGCCAAGCCTCTGGAGTCAGGTCAGACATGCGCTGCCACTGACCATGCGACAGCTGCTCTATGGGACCCTTTTGGTTGGACCCATTCAGGTTAGCCTTTAAATCTTCTGAAGGTTCTTCTGGTCCAGGCAGCTGTGACTCCTGAGTTTGAGGTACTTTGTGATCTGATTCCTGTTTCAAAAAGATTGGTAGAAAAAGATGTTTTTATTTGGTAGAATTTTACTAATTTAACAAAACTTTCAGACCACGACTAATTCAGTCTTACAAAGCCTTGAGAATGATTCTACTTTTTGTTTACTTAACAAAAGTAAAGCTAGAGTACTTTGTATCGTCACTCACATGAACACCTCTTTCACACTCATCAGGCTGGACATACTTCATGGAAGTTGTTCTAGTGCCAACCTTTAGGGATCCCTGAAAGAAAAACAAAAAACACCCCCAATCAGCATTTTACCTTGATAGTGAACCAGCTAATAAGCAAATGACATGCACTACGGCAGGTTTAGCCTTCCTCTTTAATGCTGAGGATTAAAAGGTCCAGCACTTATGGTTGTGCGCAAAGTCCAGGTCCATGGCTTTGCCTTTTGCCCCCATACTAGGATAGTGTAGTGAAAAATACAAATCCATGCTGCAAGTGCAAATTACTTCCACTATTGACCTGCTATTGAACTCGTATAACCATTTGGTTCATGCAATGTAAGATGATTGTAATTTAAAGTCAAAAGTGACAAATAGGTTTTTGCCCAAAACAAAACAAACTCAAATTGTTGAAAACAAAATAGAAAAAGAGCAAATCCTGAACTAAAAAACTTGTACCAGAGAATATTTAAACATTTATTTAAAATAAAAAAAGGACCTTTTTTTTTGTATCAGTATCAATGAATATTAAGACTATATCTGTTATTAGGAATTTTCACATTTAAAGCAAATTTGTTGCCACATGAGAACCACTCAGCAGATTAGGAATACAGACCAAACAATGCCTTAGTCAATATCCAAATTCTGCCACCTGATTGTACATAATTATGCAAAAGACATCCAAAATTAGGATGCAGTCTATGCATATAGAATATAGACTGAAAATGATGCTGGTCCATTTCACACTCTTTTTGCACAAGATATAAATAACCAGAAAAATGATACAAATGGATACAATGCTTCATCATGGTCCCCAAACATAAAAAAACACAACTACAGTCAACTCTCACACAACTAGCTGCATCATTTAGTGTTGATCTTTGCATATCACATGCAACAGACCATTGTGTCGAAATGAAAGAGATAATAAAGTAAACAAAAAAAACAAACAACCAAAAATGCTACATATTTCAGAAACAACTTATTGTATCTACAAAGCGAAACAAAAAAAGCTTGACTTTTTGAGTCATGACCAGAGCACATCAATCCAGACTCTGCACTGAAGACGGTGCTCAGTAGATATAAGATTTTCATCCCTTTCGCAAATTGCTGCAACTAACCCCAAGGTAAACATATCAAAATGTCCAGGGTGCAAAGAAGAGTTCAAGAAAACAACACTGAGAGGATTTCCATGCTTTTAGGGAAAATAACAAATAAGAAAAAAAACAGACTTCCCGAAAAGAGTTGCCACAGAGGGAATGCTGCAGTTTCTTGAAGACATGAAGACTAACAGTCAGCAGCCAGACTGAAAGCTTTGTGAAGCAGTCAAGAAATCCAAATGACAAAGACGAACTGATGAGTTTCCGTGAGATGGAAATTAAGAAGCTCCCATGTTCACAAATGCAGGTGAAACCTACACCACACCTGTCAATTACACAGTGGTTTCTTGAGGAAAATCACAGTGAAACCATGAAACCTTGCAAAATTTCGAAGGTAAATCAACCCAAAATCTGTAGCGATTTAACTAAAAAATCCACTTTGTGCCTGTACTAGAAGAGGCCTCAGGGAATCAACCAAAAAAAATCAGACTACTTAATGTGCTGGATCATAAGTATTGGACTTTGAAGGCAAAGCACCTTTATGCTTAAGCTCTTAAGCAGTAAAAAACCAACCAAAAAGCAAAAACTCTGATATACACTTTATTGGAAAAATAAAGAAATATACTAATCTGAACAATAATTTACAAACACTACTGACAGCACTACTTCGGCCATATAAAAAAAGTCATATACGAAATTCATCTACCTGAAGCCTGTTAAGAAATATTTGCAAGGTTCTCATAAGGCTGAAATCAAACAAACTCAAAGTGGGGGAAAAAAAAGTTAAGCCACCTCATCCTTTGGAATGAAGCCAGTTTGGCCGCACATTGGGAGTGCTGCGCAAATTCCCGCTGTCAACTCGAAGAAATGTCGCTCCAAAACTATGCTCACACACACCAATGACTGAATTATTCCCGTCTGTATTTGCAGTCTTAAAAACAGAAACCACTTTGCAAAATAACTTACAACTATCAGAGGCAACTTTCCTTCTAACCTTCATTTTGTCATGAAATTGTAATCTGAAACAGAAAACGGTGGCAGAGTATAGAAGCTAGTCATCAACAGAAATCTTCCTCATAAAATGTTAGAACCTTTTAAATAATCCAACATGAAGATTGACTTTTTTTCTATTTTACATTAAAAATAATGTCTATTTGTTGGTTAAATCCATTCCAGAGTTATGTGGTTTGCAGCCAAAATCTGGAAAAGTCATGATATCTAATAAGAGCGAAACCTGTCGGCATACAGTTTTCAAGCTTTCGGTACTGAATAGTACTAAAGTACTGAATAGAAAACCTGTATTACCATTTCTGTCATGGCTTTGTGGATGAGTACTTATAACCATTGATAATTTAAGATTAGCACCAACTGTTACCGAAAGGTCAACAGATCACTTATTTCCTTAGTCAGTGAGTTCCTTAGTGAGTTTAAATAACAGCAATCCTTTCCCATATTTGTTCCCACTCCCAGCTACTGAATGCCCTCTCAACCCCTCGTAATCCTGTTGGGAGAGACGGCCTTCGTAGAGTGACGAGGATGGGCCACCTTGTTGGACTCCATGAAGTGGACTGCATCCTCGAGGTTTAAAAACTCCACATAGGCCATATCGTAGCTGTAACCTGGGGACAGCATTTGAAATACAGATGGGTTTTTGTTAGTCAGTTCCAGTAATGACAAATCACCCAGTAAAACAAACAAAAAAAAAAGAAGCATTCGAGAATACATCGAGATCAGCGTGAGCGGATTTTCACACTTTATGAAACACATACCTTTTCAGGAAAACATTTTGAGTATTCTTTCCCTAGTGAGTATAGCGATGAGTGAAAATGTACCAGTCCTGCCTTGAGAGATTTTTTTTAAGCCAAACTTTAACAAAAAAATATCCCAGACCATTGGTAGTAAACACTTGTGTAGTTGAGAAGTAATGTTTTTATCAAAGTGAAAGAAGGGAGAAAGAAAAAAAATGGAATCATTTAGTTATATTTATGAAAAATTGAAGGCCTTGGAGGCAAAATCTTCACCAAAAAAAAAAAAATATAGGCAGGATGTAGGCACCATGTGTATAGCAATCCACTGAGGAAAACTTTCACTCGATAGCAGATTTCTAGATCAGCAGGATGAACAAAGACTAGCCGAGCAACTTCTATGTTTCAGAGTACTTAAAAACAATGTCTGCAAAGGACAAAGTCAAAGAGTCACTTGTCACAGCTCTTCTGTGACCAACACTGAATATCACTCTCCAAATGCTGCCAGAATTATATCGTGCAATTGCTGACCTCAATGACCTCACATCCTTGTTCAAGACATGACAGAACTCCCCCCACCCTCTTCCTTAACACTGAGCGAGATCACAAACATCACCATCAACAAAAGCAACCAAGTGTAAAAGAAAAGAAAAAAAAAAAAAAGAAGGCGGAGGTTCGAATTTCTTAATGCGAAATGTCGAGGGACATATTAGCGATCGACTGCCCCAAACAAACCTCAAAGAATCTTAATTTTTACCTGGCACAACATTTTTGATTTTCATCCCCTGCATTGGCACGCCATCACGGACAGCGAAGGCACCCAGAATCTACAAAAAAAACAATCAGAGTTACCTCATACAATATGATACAAAATGACATTTGTCCCGCGCACCATTAGACTATACAACTCTCTGGAGGGCAAGGGGGGGGAGAGAAGAGAGGACAATTAAGCACTTTTGAAATTTTATTACAAAGTTTTGAAAATTATTATAATTTTTTTTTTTTTTTTTTGTTTTTTTATTGCTTTTAGTTATTTTATTTTAGGATGAATGGTTTTAATGTATGTCTGAAGCAGGTGGCCACAATGAATTTCCTTCAGGATTAATAAAGTTTAATCAATCAATCATATATTCTATTCTACAGTCATTTGGCAGATGCTTTTATCCAAAGCGACTTACATCTGAGAGTAAGAACACAGGCAAGAATTCAAAAGGGGTGAGACATGATAATTAAGTAGTAGTCAGACTGCTATGAGTCGAGTTGGACCCGGGTGCGGTCATGTAGTGATATACGCAGTTGTTTTTTTTAAATACAAGATTTATAGTGTGTGTGTGTGGCTGTAGTCGATTATAGTTTATATATAGTAAAGTATTATTTATGGTTTATTACCTGCTCCATAGTGGCAGTCTTTGGAATACCGGTTATGGATATAATGTTCGATACTTTGTCCTTCACTGATGCATTCCTGTAATCTTGATCCTTTCAAATAGTCATGGGAGATCAAATCATTAAAATTTTTTTAATATAATCTTGAGATAAATGCTGGATATGAAGGGGAAAAAACAAACCACATACCTGAGAACCAGAATCAGTGAACTCTGAAGGTGTGACTGGTTTGGGATCTTTCAGGAGTTTCTCCGGTGTTTGAAGTTCTTCATGTTTGTATTCAAAAACCCTTCCAGACCCTGTCCTGTAATCTATGTCCCTGTAGTCCTGGTCTCTTGTCTGCACCGTGCTGCTTTGAAAGTCATGTTCTTCCCCTAGCTTATCCATGGAAGGTCCTTGACTGCATGGCATGTCTTTCATCCTTTCAAAGCAATCTTTTGGCTCCTGAATCTCATGTGAGGGCCGATTCTTTTCCTGGTGGTAAGGGGGCCTTTCATCCCGATTTGGTTTATTCTGAATGAACTTTGGGTCTCTTTCTCCAGGCCATTGTTTATTTTCTCTATCCATATGGCCAGTTATGGGGCTTATTTTTGGGAGTAGATTATCTTTTGGACCCTTGCTGCCGACTGATGGTAGATCTACTCCAGGAAAGTGGTCACCACGGGGAAATTGGATATCTTTCTCTGGGAAGCTACCCAGAGGCTTATCCCTCTCATGAAATGGTGGTGGACCACAGACATTCATATCTCTGCCAAAGCCTACAGGGAATTTTGTTTTAGGTACACTTCCCATGTCTTTACCTACAAAAGGATTCTTGTCCTTCTGGCGGTTTTTCCACTCTTCTGCAAGAGTCATTTCCTCGCCACTCCGATAATCCATAACAGGGCTTTCACTTGAATCGGGATACTCTCTGTTACTGTCAACTGCACCCACAAACTCTGATCGCTGAGGACCAACAACTAAAGGCATGTCTGATCTCTCCTTGTCCACTGGAGGTACATCACCCTTTCCAAATCTTAAAGGAGATCTATCTCTCCCTCTAAATTCAGCTGACGGTCCAGGCCGATTTCTGAAATCCATATCTGAATCAAATCTACCTCGAGGATTGAAAGGTGGCCCTCTTCCACCTCTTCTGTCAGAATCTATCATTCTCCTTTCACGTAGAGGTAAGTCCATATCATAGCGATCAGCACCATCAATACCCATTGGGGGTCTGTCATATGTGTCCCTAAATCCATCATTCCGCTCCATTCGATCCATGGAAAACCCTCTTCTTTCATCAAAATTAGGATTGTTGAACCGTGGCACGTCATAATGAAATGACTCTCTTTCCCTCATGTCCATGAATCTGTTGTTTGGATCCCGCTGATGTGCACCCCTCCCCCCCATGTCTCCTGGATCCCTGCCTGACCCCGGAAAACCAGAGGAATGCATTAGTTTGTCTCTAATCGAAACTTCATAGTGCCCCCTACAACCGAAGTCTGGCTCCTCTCCAAGTCTGAAGAACTCTCGATTTGGCTCTCTGCCTCGCATCTCACGTGGATCCATATCACGTCCTCTCATGGGTGGACCATCCATCCTCCTCATGTCCATAGGTGGCGCATCTACATGTCTTGGGCCCATATGACCCATGCCTCTGTAATCTGGCATTGGACGGTCTCTGCCCCCGAACATCTCTCCACGGTGATCACCCCTGAAACACACACGAATATAAAAGGCTACATCTTGGTTTGAAATACAAACAATCAAGCGCAAAGAAGGGGTGGTCTGATGTTTTTTTTCTGTTCTGTTAGTATTAAACAAATATTAAATCTTGGTACATCTAAGACCTCATTTTACGTTACAGGGCTTGAAATACCACATGCTTGCGCATGTTTGTGTATGTAAAATTGCAGTGATGTACCTAATTTTTGACTGCACATGCACCTGTGCAAGTATGGAAAGAAGGAAATTTTTTTTTTTTTTTAAGTTAAAAATGCATTACTGTAACATGCTGCAGACACTATATATACAGCTAGGCACGTTGATGAATCATTATTGCTTTAACACAAACATTTATTTTGTCACACACTAATGCAGATTTTTTACTTTTTCAAAGTTTGTTGGTTCTGAATACACAAAAGGACCACAGATGGTACTGACTGGCTGTCTTTTTGCTTCTCAGCCATTGAGAAAATCTGTAGATGTGCTGCTGTGTTCACCTGAACAGCTCTCCATCAACATCCGCACATGAGGAAACAAGCAAACTTTCAACGAAAACTCATTCCCGACATACTGTGATTTTTTCCCTCTGAATTACAATGGAAGGTTTGAATAATTTTATTTTAAGATCTTAAAAAGTTAACTTTTTCTAAATAACTTTTGTCCAGACAAAAGATGTCATTTTTATCTCTTACTGCTTATACGTCATAGTGAGAATTTTAAGAGAAAATATCAAACTGTATATTACCTGGTTATTTATACAAGTTTGTACTAAATGATACTAAAAAGCTGTGGAACCCCTGCCCTACACCGCGCTGAAACCACACTTGGTTTTATGCTTTCATTAGTGAGATTCTCAGCATAAATCACGTATTCTGCTAAGTCTTGTACTTCAATGAAGCCAAAGTTAAATAACAGTCTTTTCTCTTTTTAATTGGGACAAATCATGTGCTCTGCAGTGTCTCAGTTTTATTTTATTTTATTAATTATATGTTGCAGGAAAAAATCAAGGTTAGCAGAACAGTAATGACGTGCTCCACTACTGTAGCTCCACCTGCTCACTGTCCTCACTACACCCCTGTAAATGAATGAAAACTGATTGACTGTACAAGTCAAGGACAAGTGGTGCGAATTTTTATTTATTTTTTAATAATACGGATAGATGTGTTGAAATATTGTATAGCAGATTTTGATGACTCCCACTGACTCACTTTGGGATCTGATTTAAAAAGTTCAGGCTTCTGGCTACCGAAACACCAGTTCCATGTGAACAAAAAAAAAAATTATTAATATAAGTATAAACTTGAGTGGACACACTTCAACTCATCTCCGTGCGGACATGGTGTTAATTAAAAATACAATGGCTTTGAATGGTCAAAACTTCTCTGAATTGTACTCAAATCATAAATGATAATCATGACTGATTCCAACGATTACTATCAAATTTAAAAAAGTAAATGCACAGGCACTCTGTGGGCCAAGATATGACTTGAAGGAATTTGTTTTCTAATGCACATGCATGTTAAACATCACACAATTTATGTGATACAAAGTTTTAAGTATACAACCTAGCATTTAATATACTAATACATAAAACAAAGAAAAAAAAGTGCAGTTAAAGAAAATAGATTTCTTTCTTACTTCTAAGCTGAACTTTGTTTTAAGTTGATGTAAATGAAGAATGTTGCCTTACCGAAAAGGTAGTCCTCCCCGTGGTCCGTGCCCTGGTCCATCCCACATGTTTGCAAATATGCAACCTGAAGTCAAAATAAAGGGTTAGCGTCATAAAAGGAAGGCAGGTGATATACTATATTTGACAAGACAATAGAAGCTACACCATTAATTATAAAACAGATAAAGAACGGACTTTGACTGCACAAGTCGACTATTTTTCTACGAGTCGGTAATCTTTGAGCGCTACATAAATATGAGCCATATGTTGATCATTTTTATAACTATAAGTAACGACTCTTCAAATGTGGCTCTTCATGTCAAACCAGTGACCAATAACCAAGCGCGCTGTGATTGCTAATGGTGGCACAGAGTGGCCCGCTAATTGTAGCCAGCACTAGGCCCCGCAAACGTACGCCACAACAAGAACAGATCGTGTGAGGAACGCAAATGACTGCAACATACACACAATCAAGAGACCAACTAGCCACAATGACAACACTGACCGGATATCATTAAAGAAACCATTTTAACGACAGCACATCGCAACAAACGAGACACCAGGTGACGTTTTTTTCTGAGCTATCGTCACTTGCTAAAATTAAATTGACGTTTTTTTTGCGTTGCTTGCAATTTAGCTGTATCATTCACTGACCTTAGATTTAACCTCAACCACGTTGACATTTTTTCTTAGAAAGACATACCTTAGCTTTTCTTAAACCTCAGTTCCTGTTAAGGATGATCGTCGCTCAAATCGTCGATGCAGAAACTGATCATGAAAAAAATGGAGACCAGTGCTCTTCTTCTGTAGCCGCAGAAGACTGAAGAGCGTCGTCTTCTTCTCCTTCTTCTTTTTGCTAGTTAGGCAGACAAAATACTATACTGCAGCTTTGCTGCCCTCTACTGTTTGTCCTTAAATTTTTATTGACAGATTTTTCTTCCACCTTTGAATGTTTGTCACACTGTAGATATTAATCTTTATTACCACGGCATTGGATTCGGCGGAGTTGTTATGCCTGTCTGTCTGTTAGCAACACATCTCAAAAAGTTATGGACGGATTTAGAATTTTTTAAAAATCAGGAAATCTCAATTAAATTTCGGGGGTGATCAGGTGTCATGCCAACGCATTTAACCCCGACAGAAATTGTATCCCCTGACGCGGGAGTGCGCACTCGTTGCGTCAAGCGTTAGTTTCTTCATTGTGCTGGATTTCACTATGCAAACTTAAAATGAACAGCGTGCTTGTTGCTCAACTTATTGTTTGAGGATTGTTGTTCTGCCAGCAAGGTTCTGCTAAGTTTGTCTTGGCTTTTAGCGTTTTTCCTTTTTTTTTTTTTTTTTAGTTTCGCGCTGCAATGTATTTATGTTAAAGACATGACAACATCCAAACAAAACACTAAAACAATAGTCTTGTAACCTAAAGCCTTCCGAACACCACATTGTACATTGTTTGGCTAGGATTTAAAAGCCCTTCTATTAATTGTACGTACAAGGTACCAGGAAGTGGCTGCATCTTAATGAACGGACAGTCTGCCAATTGCTCTCTCTTTAAATCTCAAACACTGGGTGTTTTTGTTTGTTGTTTTTTAATTGTGTTTGTTTGTTTTTTTACATGCAGGGTTGATAATGAAATCAGAACTTTTTTTCCCCAATCTCTTAACCTTAAATAGATGTGTAGTTTCACATTTTTATTAAGATAGGCTCTTGGTTCTTTTGTTCCTTCTCTTTCTTTTTACAAAACATAAAAAGGGGAATGTGTTTTTATGTTTTGCTTAAAAAAAATAAAAAACGAGTAGATGATTTTAACTATTGACACTTTAGATCATACCTAATGTACCAGTAATGGTGCCTGCCAGAATTTGTGTCCCCTGTCTAACTTGCAGTCCGCCACGATTTGTGTCCCCAGCCAATTGTGCCTATATTATATTCTACCTCTATGTGTTTGCATCTATATATTCCTCATATAAACCTGATTACTGCAGCATACATGAGACATTCATGTCTTTAATTCTGGCAGGCACCTGCCAGAATCTGTATCCCCTATCTTCATAGTATATTGTATATTTAGTCAGTAGCTGATTTTAACTATTGGCACTTTAGATCATACCTAATATCTGCAGTAAACACGAGACATGTATGTCTTAAATTACAACAGTTAGACGATACAGGGGAATCCAGCACAATGAAGAACTCTAGACGCAACGAGTGCGCGCTCCCGCGTCAGGAGAGAAAAAGGATTCTTTACAAAGGGGAGATAGGGATAATTTTGCCATTAGAGCTGCTAACTAAAAAACAATAATGCCACATTCATTGGCAAAAAAAAAAACAAAAAAAAAAAACAACAAACGACTTGGTGGACGTCTGCGCTCTCAGTGCTTGCAATTGTTTCTTTGTTTGAAAGTATTTAAAAGTGTAAAATAGTGTTTTTCGGCCTTGTCTTTAAACTGGGTTAACTCAATTGGTAATAGTTCTTGTATTGTTTTAAATATTTAAAAGTACCCCTCACACTTCCTCTCCCTGTATTTAGGACTTTTCCTATTAATTTTCTATAAAATTTTACATTTATCTATTCAGTTACATATTTAGTTATAAACTTGTCCATTTTCAAAGTAATTTTACTTTTTTTCTGTGAACTGCATCAGCTGATTTCTTCCTTGTGTGCATATGGGATGGTAATGAAAAAAAAAAACTACTTTTGTAATAATAGAAACTTGCTCTTTTCATCATTCAGGGTGAATCTTGAGCTGGTTTTTATTAGTCTTTTTGTGCTTTAAGTGCTGCTGAATTACACATGATGGTGCTGTCTGGATTACCATCCTCAACACTCCAAAGTAATTATAACATTGACAGCCACTCCAAAGTAGATATCTGATATTGTTTCTAATGCAGTAGATATCAGTTTGTATATGTCTCACTCCAACTCCCTTGATTTGTTAATCAAGAAATGTTGTAAAAAAAAGAACATGATGTCCTCTGTGTTTCACTTATTTAGATAAATATTCTAAATAGGCTAATGCATAAATATAAGACAAATCGCATGTATAAAGGCCAAATTGCTACAACCCTCCAAATGTTAAATGCAGTCACTGACATTTTCTATTTTATTATTATTAATAGTTCGACCTTTGGGGGGGAACAAAAAGAGAAAAAAAGCAATACAGGTCCAGAAAGATGTCAATCTTAGCAATATTGATATTGCTCATTTATTTATTCACGAGCATATAGCAATCTGTTAGCTCAGCTAAATGTTGCTAAACACACAATGAAAAGAAAAAAAAGAGAACAATACACACACGTGTATACACATATAATTCAACTATACATAGGCGTACAGTATATGGACTCTGCAATATATTAATAATTTATTAATTACAGGTTACAACACAGCAACAACTAAAACACCACACCACATAAAGTGCTCTAAATCTATCTTTCTGTGTTGAAGCATGAAAGAGGACAGTGCACAAAAATCAATGTGCAAATTAACGACCCCACACAAAAGACCTAATAAATGAGCTAAAACATTTCAGTAATTTCAAAAAGCATTTATGATCAAGTCTGAAAACATGATTGCAACAAATACTAAGGCACTTTAACTTAAAAATATGCTGTCTTGCTGCCTTAAAATTTTAAGCTGTCTTACAGTAAGTTATAGCTATCATGAATGAATCTGTTAATATATCTAAACATAATGACAAAAAATTTTTTTTAATTCTTTTTAAACTTAGCTTAATTTATCTGCTAATTAAAGTTATGCACATGGCAACTTTGTCACTTTGTGTGCAGCTATAACTCATTTAGGAGCACAGATTTTTGCTCAGGTATGCTGGAAAGAGTCAATATTTCTATACATTTAGTTTTAAGTAAACTGTTATGGGATCATATTACCTAATCTTTCAACTCATAATTTTAAGTCACAAGATATAAACTTAGGTTTATATTTTCTGAATCTAAAAAGTAGCAAGTAGTTGAGGCAAATACATCTATATACAATGAGAAAAGACAAATTATTTCACTAAATTACTCCATGAATACTCAGTGAATGACTTTTTACAGTTTTCAGGGAAAAAGGCAAACAGAAGAGCTACTTTGTAATCATTTTTAAAGGGATCTGTACACAAAATAACAGGAAAGAAGAAAGCTGAAGAACACCATCAATCAGCACAGAAGACAAAAGATCAAACATTTGTTGTCACTGAATAATTCTGCAAATTAGAGTAGCCAGACAGCAGAGACATGAAACATTATGCCAAAGTTATTGGCTATACATGTGCTTGTTGGTCATCAAGGGTTGTGTTCTTGTGTTTAATTGATGCCTATTCTCCTTTGCTTTGTGACAACATCTGTGGGGCATCACCATTGCAACGTGCCTGTTGCTGCTCATCCTGTCGGGCTGTACTGGGCAAAGAGGGTGCAGAGATGGTTGCAGTCTGTGTGTCTGGTGCCTTTTCTTTAAGAGCGGCTTTGATGCTGGCAGCCATGCAGCTACCGCTGCCTGCTTGAGGAGCAGGACCACTGCTGGGTGCATTGGGGTCAGCTGTGGCTCCTGCAGCAAGACCAGCGGCCCCAGACTCTCCCTGCTCTGATGCTCGAAGTCTCTTCATGAGAGTGGTCACTCTTACTGCTTTCTGTGAGTTGCCAAAACATGTTGTTTGTATAAAGTGATACTGTGCAGCAACATTTACAAATCAACTATTTCAGTAAAATGTGGACATTAAAATTACCTTCCACTTGGCTTTGGCAAAATTCTTTTCGATTTGTGCACAAACACCATCTTTGATGTTCTTGTCTGAAGCAGCATTTCCAGAAATCCTAAGAGAAAAAATGAAGACAAGAATGAAAGAAGAAAAAGACACTTCTCTTCCTGTGGCTCTGAGTATTTTCTCCTGCAGTGTTAGTGCAGACATTTACATTTGATGTACTACACATAATTTAATATAATTAACTACCATTCAGTCTTAATTAAATTATCATTTTTTATTACTTTTATTTTCTTTTACCATTCATGGGCTATTGCTTCCTGTGCAGTCAATCGCTGATCTTGGTCCACGTCCATTAAAGATGCCACTAAGGTTTTGGCTGCACAGCACAAAAAGGAAGTGCAGGAAGAATACATACAGCGATTTATCTGTTTTTATATTAATCACACCTTGAAAAAGTAGTCTGTGATGTAATTAAGAATTAATGTCTTACCAGAATCTGAAATGTCATCCCAGTATGGGGAATCAAATTCATAGTCTCCTGATAAAATCTTTAGGAAAAGATTTTTATCACGGTTATCAGAATCATCTTCATCACTGTCATCATAGAAAGGAGGGTTGCCAGACAAACTGTGGCGTTAGAAAAACAAGAGCAATAAAATTATTTTATTTAATCTTTTTTAAATAAAACACTTCTGTATGATAATTAATACGCTTAAGAGCATGTCAATGAGCACTTACAGTATATACATGATGACACCTATAGCCCAACAGTCCACGGGTCTTCCATATCTCTGCCTCCCAACAACCTCAGGAGCTAGAAGCAAAATAAGTATTCTGATATTATTATGTAAACTAAATGGTAACAGTTTGTTAGAAGATTTAAAATCCAATTATTTATATCACAATTTTAATAATAATAATTATATATACAAATTGAATTTCACTGATATAATGGCAAGTTTTGTGTTACTTACCAAGATACTCTGGAGTTCCGCACGGGTCCTTGATGAGTCTATTTTCCAGTTTTGCCAGCTGAAAGTCGCTGATAACAATTTTGGAGTGCTTCAAACGATTAAAGTATACCAAGTTCTCCAGCTGCATGAGTGGAAAAATAAAAGGTCATCAACATATTAAGAGTTCAATCTAATCAAACAGTATTTCGTACCTGTATGGGATGTTATAAAGTTTTCCATATTTTTATTTGGCCTGTTGATAAATATTGCTTTTTATCACTAGGTGTCAGCAGTGCCATATACCTTAAGGTTTCTGTGGACAATTTTCAGGGAGTGCAGGTAAGCTACAGCCTCCAACACCTGCCTCATAACATTGCTGGTGTCCCTCTCTGAGTAGTAACCTTGATCCAAGATCCAGTCAAACACTTCTCTTCCTGTGGCTCTGAGAAGATGAGACATACTTCAGTAATGTGTAGCATATTGCTTGTTGATGACATGCATGTGAAGACTCAGGAAGTATAATTCAGACAAGTCTTGGCCAAAGTTTCTCTATAATGACTTATGGTACTTACAACTCCAGGAAAATGAAGTACTCTTTCTTAGTTTCAAAGGCATCAACCACCTGAAGAATGTTATGATGTTTTACCCTTTAAATAGCAGGAAAGGGATTAGGAGCAGGAAAAAAGGAGGGATGTACAAAGAAGGCAGCAAATAAAATTATAATTACAGAAACTCATGATGGTTAAGGTAAAACTAAGAAATACACAGCATAGCATCGGCACACTTCAGTCCAGCTGTGGGTATTGTTTATATTCTGCTTTCACTCACACATCACTCAAGTAGATCACAATGATAATGTGTTGTTTAAGTTTTCATAGGTACCTTTCACTTTCCCAATTAATTTAGTTTCTTGCAAGTTCATTAATATTATAATTTGCAATTCTAATAGCAAAAAAGTTTGGTCACTGTAAAATGCACACAACCATTTTTTCACAATAAAACATTTAAAAATGTTGAAAAGGAGACATTTTATGATTAAAAAAAATAGAATGTCTTTAATTTGGTGGCAGCAATTTTCAAATGTTGGCACAGGGGTAAAGAAGGTGCTTCTTAAAGGAAACAGCTGGAAGAATAAAATAATTAAAAGAATTGGCAACAGGTCAGTAAGATAAGTGAATAAGAAAATATCACCTTAAGGGGCAGAGTCTCTCAAAAGTAAAGATGGGCAGAGGTTTAGTAACCTGAAAAGAACTTAATCTACAAATTGTGAAGCAATTTGAGGACAACGTTCCTTAATGTAAAATGGCAAAGAGTGGTTATTCCATCATCGACAGCACATAATATCATATCAGTATTCAGATAATCTGGAAACATCCCAGATACTGGATGTCCATGAGTTTCAGTCCCTCAGGCAGCTCTATTATGCAAAGATGAAGCCATATATGAACATGATCTAGAAGTGCTGCAGTCTTCTAAGGGCTAAAAAGCATAGAAATGAGTCCAGTTAAAGTGGAAAACTGTTATGTGGTCCGATGAATCAAACATTTGAAATCTCTTCTGGACACCAAGGATGCCAAACCCTCCAGACTAAAGAGAAGAAAGACCATCCAGCTTGTTATCAACATTCAGTTCAGCAGTGTGGCTATGTAAAATGTAGGTGCTACAATGGTCACTTTTCACCAGCTGAAAACATTTAGAGCGTCATGAAGTGCAAAATAAAAGAAAGTCTCTGGACTATTGAATTACAAAAATCCTTTATCATAAGACCCAGCAACTATTTCTTTTCAAATGCTAGATGGTTTTATGTTGTTTAAAGTATACAGGTGTACACATGTCCAATTTATCATGTATTGCTGCCCATTTAATTCAAGATAACTGATATTTTTCATGAAATAGTAAAATGTCTTATTTTCAGAATATTTTTGTATTCCATGAAGAGAAAAATGTTGGTTTTATGAGATTTGCAAATTAAAATAAATATTCTATAATATTTTTCTTGCGCTTACGCAAAAGACAACATTTCACTGCATTGCATTTGAGTCAGTTAAACAATGGTGGTCTAAACAGGAGAGCACTATCGTAAGGAGCTTAACATTTTACTTACATCTTTAAGATCATTATCTCATTCTTGGCAGCTTTCCTCACTTTCCTTCCATCCTTTTTGTGAAACTTTTTACACGTGTACATTTTCAAGGTGTTCCTATCCTTCGCTCGAAATATCTCACAAAACTCTTCCCTGTTCAAAAAGATGACAAAGCAAAAACTCATTATACTCAAATCTGGGTCAAAACCTTCCAGAGTCTCAACACACTTGTCAGAATTTATTGCAACATAGATGTACTCACGATTTAACAATTTGTCCAAGGTCATACTTGTCAGTCACCTCTGAAGGACTGTTGTAATCCTTGTTCTCCCCGAGTGTCAGACAACCAAATGGCATGGCAGCTTGTGCCCTAGCCAGGGAATGTGTTGCCACAGTACAACCTGCCAACAAGGAGAAACATCTTAGGGTCACCTAAACAGCGAAGATTCAATTAACACAGACACAGTTCAGTACAGTATTCTGTAGATGTGGTCTTACTACACATTTTAAATAAATAGAACTGCATTTGTGTTGTAAAAACTGCACCACATTTTTCTTAGCAGATGTTTTATTAATGATACCAATGGAAATTAAGGAACTGCTTCTTGGTCATGCACTAAACATAAAATGAATGTAGGGAATCAATACAAACACTTAGAGGGAGCAATTCGGACATGTGATTAACTCTTTCTCTAAAGCTTACATCTGAGAGTGCTGTAGGTATGTGTAGTTGAGCTTGTTCAAATTATTTCAAAATACCACAGGAGTAGTGCAACAAAACAATATCAGTAGTGTAGTTATCTGCAGTGAACATTGCAGAGCTTGTTTCAAAGTTTCACTCTGCAGTGAGTCAACCCTGTACTGCAGCAACAACAGTAAATGCTGCAGAATTCATTTGTCTGCTTTCTACAGGGGAGAATATAAAGATGGACTGGACCCTACAAACGCTGCAGCTCTTCTCTGCTTTTCTGAACAGAAAGATTCCGTTTTAAAAAGATAGCATCAGAAGAACAAGTGTCAAATAGTTCTGTCTTAAAAAAGAAAGATGACGTTGTTATTACACATAGCGACTTCTAAAATGAATTATATTCATATATTCAATTAGGTACATTTTCACCTGATGAATGGAACTTGTGGAGTTTTTTTGTTGTTTTTTTTAGTACAACAATGCCTCTATATTTTCACTTTATAATCATTAATAAGTTTGGTAGCCTTGTAGACTAAATATCTGAACATATACAATATAATAAAGTGGTTACAGCGAAATAGTGCCAAAAAAGGGTATAATTTCTATAAGTCAGTTTTTTAAAAAGCTGGAAAGTTTGGAAAAGTGACCATTTTGTTAGTTTTATCCATTTGTTTTATTACAAATCAGCAGATATAATCACCGTTTTCTTTCATAGCTGTGAATTTGTGAATAAGTGTTAATTGTGACAAACCTATTATCAAGTATACTACACCTCATTCAATTAATACATCAGCAACCGACCTCAATGGACACAAAAAAATTCACATTTCAATAGTAACTTCAGTTGCTGCTGCTGCCCTCCTGAATACTACACACGTCCACAACTAATAGCTAAACCTCACTGCTGACATAGGCTGCTTGTGTTGACAACAGACAAAATTTTTTGGCAGGCCGAACAATGGAAATAGCAGCCAGCACAGAAGAGTGGGAGTACAAAGACTCTGATTGTCTGTAGACTCAGTCAAAACCAGAGGAAACAGAAATTTCTCACAGCTATCACATCCAGAGTGCTAATATATAGCCACTCTAAAAAAATGTGTGATCTCAAAATGGAATCTGAAAGTCTCTAGAGAGTTTGCAGAGTAACGTATGTTATTATCTCATTCAGATAGATAGATAGATAGATAGATAGATAGATAGATAGATAGATAGATAGATAGATAGATAGATAGATAGATAG
>JBAMHW010000003.1:22783455-22796217 GCA_037177495.1 Rhadinocentrus ornatus
GATAGATAGATAGATAGATAGATAGATAGATAGATAGATAGATAGATAGATAGATAGATAGATAGATAGATAGAGCTTGACATCAAACACTGCAAAAGTCTGAGTCAGAAATGTCTAAAACCTGCAACTACTGGCCTTTGAGGACCAGGATTGAGGATCCCTGATGTAAAATATAACCAAAATAAGTTTAAACCAAACTTCAGCTAATTTAAATGTAACCAAATCTATATTCCTCATTTGATCATTTAAACATTACATTTCAGGAGGGCTTTGATAAAAAATAATACTACAAATTATACTACAGTAACCAGCTGGGAAAGTTTCATTGTAATATCTGTCAAAACCCTTGATATGTTGTGTCTTTTCTTGTAAATCATCAGAGCCCTCAAAGTGAAGACAGTGGGATGTGTGCGTATGTACTACTGTCCACAAGGGGACTCATTAGTCTTTATTCCAGTCTGCACAGACTGAAACAGAATCATATGTTGGTTGCTTGACTATTACACATGAAGCAAGCCTGTCTCAAATTATGCTTTTTTAAGCCTCTTAATCAATAGCGGTCAAGGGACATCCATGAAATTTCATTGGCCTCCCCTGTTGAAAAACCCAATTCTGATTGGCAGCTGGTCAAGTTAATACGGGGTCCAAAGCAAATGTATTATGTTCTTGCTTTTATCAGTTCTTATTATTCATTGATTATTATTTCCAAATTGCCTTTATAATGATACAATTTTCTTTTTTTAATTGTTATTTCATGATGTTTTTCGCTCTGTAAAGCGCTTATGTATTCAGTAAGTCCTATACATATAAAATACATGAAACATAAATTTATATTTTCTGTATAAATGACAGAAAGTTAATACAAATGTTATATAACATAGATCTAATGTTATATGTGTATAATCGTTGTGTGATTAGAAAGACGGGCAGACATGGGACTGGAGTAGTGGGATTTGAGGGTCGTGGGTAACCGTCTTTTAGCAAAGTGTAAATATGTGTTAATTGGTTGATAAGTAATCTTTCTGTTTGTATAAAGTAATGCTTAAAGCCTTTCTTTCTTCTGCAGGATAAATGATTTTTGTAACACCAATTATCTCCTATCAAAATTTGATCCATCATTGCTCTGTGGTTGACCATTTGTTACTTCAAGTCAACATGTAGTTAGTAGGTTACTGCTGCATAAAATGAACAAATGCATACCGTACTAACAGAGTTTGGGTTGATGTTTGAAATGCACAAAGTACCTAGCATTCACAAACTGTCACTGGAGGCGGTTGTATTCCAGAGGTATGCACAAGTAAACAAGATGTTTCCTTGTGGCCACCGAAAAGAGAGAGAAAGAATCTGAAAAGAGCCCATCTCTGGGTAACATAATTAATTCTTTTCGTAATACTAGCTTCAGTCCTCTGTCATTTTGCGTATTCAGACCAACAGAGACACACAATCCTACAATCTTCTCTCTGTAATAGCTTTTGCAAAGTGAATTCAATCATCAAGCATCATCATATTCATCCTGTGAGATAACAAAAAAAAAGTATTGCGCAACAAGATAACATCTGAGCAGAGTTTTAAATAAATTACATTTCATATCATGCATAATGGGCCTCTGGTACAGTTTTGTTGCCTTTATTTTTCTCTTCAGCACATCACCAATAGCTACCTCAGAGAGACAAACAAAACCACACATGCCAAACAGAATTAATGAATAGTGCTGATGTGAAACCATTTATTGTAATCATCAGACCCACAGTGAATCACAGATCCCCAAACCTGCTCTCAGAAGCATGACTCACAGTGCACAAAACACTAAACAGCAAATATTATAAGTCAGACAGAATTTGTGAAAACGTGTTTTCCTCCTTTAAAGCAAAGCTTTATCATTAGAAGAAAAGGATAAAAGGCACCTGACTATTGCTGAATCAGAGGTCTTTCATCTTATACCTTTTAAGAAATCTAAAAGACATGCTCTTCTTTAGTGAAAACGCTAATTCTGTTTCAAATTAATGCTGCTGCAGAGCTCAGCACTTAAAAACTTAATGACAGAGCTGCTTAATTTAATGAACAGATTACAGAGTGTCTGGCTATTTTTTTTTAGATGGACTAAGTAGCTACAGGCAAAATATCTGAGATTTGGATTATTTGTTTTTAAAATTGCTCAGTCACATGAAAAACAAAATGTAACCTGGCAAAATGGAAGTCTAATAAAAGAGGGTGATATGGCAAGAAAAATTGGTAAAAAAGAAACACAAAATAGTTTAAATTTAACGTGAGTTGAATTGAGTGGTTTATGCACAGTGATCTAATCAGTTTTGCTTTTCTTGTCTACCAGTGTCAAAAATACTGTAGTTATCATAAAGATATCTGAGAGGACATCTCAGATACTGATCAATAATCTAAATTTTAAAAATACAAAACAGGTATATGGCTGTCTTAATGCTGTGTTCAGGCTGTTGTAATTTATTTATTTATTTTTTTTAACTCGAATACTTGAACTGTAGGTTTAGCCTTTTTGGATAAGACCTGTTGGCATTGTCATTAGACTTCCAAGTAGTTTCATCTTATTTTTCTTTTTCCAATTAAAATAATATAATTCTTTTTAAATGTTATTTTTCTCGAGTGATGTTGTATAACGAGTGATGGTATGGTGTAAAGAAATTACTTTGTATTAAGGTGCATGTTTGTTAGGTAGCTTTACAATCTCAAGTAAAAAGCATCATAAAGGGGATGTAACTGATATTTGAGCAGTGAAACAATTGCAAACAAATATCTTGCTGGAGAAGAAAATGTTCAAATAAAGTGGAAAATAAATCAAGCGCAAAGCTGCCAGGAAGGCTGTTATCTTCCTGTGCCACCATAGACTTCAAGTGTTAAATGCTCAAAGAAAAGACATCTACAAGGTAGTGAAAACTGAAGCACAACCACCAATAAACGTTACTAAGAAATACAGCAAAAAGTTTGGGTCAAGTAAAAACCTGAAGACACATTATTAAAAACTAAATGCACAGATTAAATAAGAGCGGCTCTTTACGCATCCGATGTTAGACCCTTGGCTGCCTTACATATGGGCTGCTTCATACCAAGACCCAGTGGACGGGGAAGAAGGGTGTGCTTCTCAGTTTCAATATGGATGAGTTACCTGGATCTTTTATGGTTGAAAATGGACTATAAGCCATAGCCTTCTTGGATGTTGCAGAGTGTTTCAGTACAGTACCTGAATAGTTCTCGACTTACCCAGAAAAATCGCCAGAGGTTTCCAAATTTTTTTCCTAACCCGACATAAATTGGGGGATTGGAGATAAATTGGAGATTTACCGTGTGGAAAGGAGACACCTCTTCACACAGCAACTGAAACCTTCTGGAGAGAAAGGCTTTTGAAAGCTGAGAAAAAAGAGATGTCACTAAATCTGTCTAGATCTGACATTTAATTGTAAAGTAAAAGTTGAATTGTCTCCTTTTATTTAATGAAGCTAACCAGTTCTTGATAAGAAGTACTTTAAAGGTTAGGCTATTTCCCATTCAGCTTTGAAGACACTGCTGGGCAGTTAATTACTGAAGCATTTGGACACACACGACACAGCATTGTTCTGAATAAGGATCACATCCTCTTCGAATGTTACAGACGTTTTATTTATCTGCTCAAAGAAAATGTCATTCAGAAACTACAAACAGATTAAAGTGTTTTTTTTCACATACTCTTCAACATGAAAATGTCCAACTAGGTCATCCTTATGAAAGCAGATCATAATACTGTAGTACATCTTTATTACCGTGGCCTGACTCAGACTGGCTTCTTGTGTCCATTAGTGATACAGCCATGGGCTCTTCCACCTGCCCCATCATGAATTACTCATTTCATATAACTGTTGAAAAATCTACCTACAGGTATTTCTTGGCCCCATTTTAACCTTTGTGCTGGTGGTTGCATTTGTCTTTTTTACCCTGGACATGTCTCTTAACTCCTGGACCCCTGGGGTATAGTTTATAACTCTGTATATGCAACAGACAGATAAAAACTTTCGTGCAACTTCATTTCTTTCATTTCAACTTCCATTTCTTCATTTTTTTTCAATTCTTACACGTGTGTGTGTGTGTGTATTTGTGTGTTCAAAAAAGTCTTTTTTTGAAATTGGATCGTTGGTCAAAGCAATGTGAGACAGTGGAAGCAAGCCAGAGAGGCAGATTTGGCCACAGTCAAACCTCTTCAAAGAGAACTGCTTAGTGACAGGAGGCAGATGGTAGTGATGATGTTTTGGCCAAATTTTATAGCTTGTAATACCTTGTTTGTACATTTGAATACAAACCAAAGCCAAATTATTAAAATAAAAAATATCATTGATACAATATTAAGCTGAAATATGCCTCTTGTGTGCCATCAATGCAAAACCAATTCCACATTTTCAAGGACGTTATATCAGCAATGAACAGACACAAAGAATGACTTGCTTTTCTCCAACTAAAAGGCCAGAGAGGTGGAGAAAATGTTAATGAGCATGAATCAGTCTGCTTTTGTGATTGCTTCTGTTGTGCATCGAGTCTACCATTCATCTCTTTCTCAAGCATCACTGCCTCATCTGACCAATTTCTTCTGATGTTGTTTTGTTGCTATGGTTTCCGCTACAGTATGCACCAAGGTACTCTCTGTGTAGAACAGCAGAACAACTGTGCGTGTGTGTGTGCTTTTTTTTTGTTTTCGCCATCACTGGCCAAGGTTACGGCCACCTCATGTAACTGTAACTGATCTTTCATTTTGACAGCCTGATGGATACAATCTAAATGGATACTAATCCAATATGCTATTGCTCTCTTTTATAACAACATGGTTATCATTTTTAAAACCCCTGTTATTTAGCAGCTTTTCTTTAAATTAGCTATAAGTGAATACCTTATTATTTGCTACCAAACATCAAATGACATTTAAATCACTTTAAAGCCTGAAAAGGTCCAAAGCTCTATTAAAAGAACAATTTTAAACACTATAAACTTATATACTTTATTCCATTACTGTTTTCCATTATAAACCATCACTAGTCTGTCTCACATTTAAAGCAGCTTCACTTAAATCTAGAATATAATTTAACTTTAAACTGTATACATACTATACAGTATACATACATAGTATGTATATTGTCATCACATTATATATGTGTGTGTCAATGTGTGTTTGTGCGCACGCGTGCATATTAATTAATCCTCTTTTAAATTTGTAAGTATATATCAAATTAAGTTCCTCAAACTTTTGTACATTAAATAAGATCTTGGTGTGAGGTCTTGTGATTCCCTACTACACAACCCTGGAGTCCTTACAGGTGGCGTGCATGGCTTAGATTTGCTCAGGAGAACACAGTTAGTTTTACTTTTTTTTAATTATTATTTTATTTTATTTATTTTAGGTACTTCTGTGGTGTTAGAAGCGGTGGTTTGAGCATTGCTAAAAAAAAAGTGTGGGAATAATCACCATTTGGCTGCGTGTGAAATGATGACCAAGTAATGGCAAGAGGCAAAGACACGACGTGACTGTGAGAACGTACAAATGAACTCAAGAAGTAGGCTACTGCAGTTCAACTGCATGAAGAGCGCAGCTTCCACAACTCTAGGAGCAAGTGTTGATACGATTTTAAATGTTTTACTTGTCAAGCAACTTATAATGACAAAAATCCTGCAGGAAAGCTGCTTTCACTGTTTATAGTCTGCTTTATTGACATTCTTAGGGTTCAAGCAGAATGAAAATTAACATAAAACACTTGAATAAATTAATCTCAAAGAGTATCTCTTCTCTCATTTTTGAAAGCGCTGTTCAGGAATCTTCCAAGAGTACACCAAATTCAAATTGTGCCCACTTACCTTCAGTAAAATAATCTGGTATAACCAGTAATCCAGCACCGTGTCCTCTCTTTGAGCGGCTCCACTTTACTTTGATCCCGCTGATGTTACAGGCAGCGCGTTTTCAGACACGCAAGATCCTCAAGCAATCTCCGCAAGTCAGTTTATTCACGGGAGTATTACGTGAATGTGATGGAGAGCAGGCTATGATGCAGGGAGGAGAAGGAGGTGCGTGCGAGACGCACGCTATATCTCTGTTTTCATTGCGCGTGCAGCATTGCATCAAATGTTACGACTTAATCAGAATTTCTGCAACTTTGAGCTAAACGGACTTGATTACGTTCACTTCTCATAACGCATCTTCTTATTAGTCCCAAGTTATTGAGACTATATTTGTGGTTTAAATGTTGACATCTGCAGGATTTTATTTATCTTTTTTTTCTTTGGTCCCCTTTTCACTTTTAAATATATTTTTGTCGACTTTAGTAATTTACTCCCTATTTAATCAGTGACATTAGCTAAATTAAAACACATTTTAGATCTAATACAAACCCATGCTGTGCTCAAACAGCCTGGTATAATGCAAGAGCAAGAACATAGGCTGTGTAGACACGTCAACAAAATTAAGGAGAAACAAAACGAAAAATATGTCCTCCTTGATATCAGCTTAGAGATACAACCAACCATCAAAACACACATTATTTCACAATGTAGCTGTCACAGTCATGCTCAGGTGATTGCAGATGCTGCTGATTTCACTCTCTCCCCCTTCTAATTTTTAAATAAATTGTTGAAATATAGGCCCTCTCTAGTTTTTATTTGGTAGGCTTAAATTATTTTAAAATGTGGAATGTCAACAATCCAAGAGTTAACTGTCCACACAGGAAAAAATCTTGTAAATAATCTTTTTTTTTTTTTATTATCCTTTTCTTTTTTTTTGCAGGAGTGATTGCAGGTGAGACAGAGACTGAGACAGCTGTGCCTCAACAGTCTGTCTTTATCTGAAGTAGATAACATTGTATTTTATCAGATAGTTGCAAATCAGCTGTTTAATAGGTGAAACATTTAACATAAGTGCTTAGAACAGGACTGAGGATATAGACAGACACAACTGCCAAACTAAGAAGCCAAGTATGAGTAAACAGACTGCTTTGAGGTTAGGTATTTGAAACAGACATAAAGATAGACCTTTAAGAAGCATTTGGTTCCATTTGGGTAGACCATTTAAAATTAACACGACTTCCATTAAAACAGAAACTATAATATTGTTTTATGAAAAATGACATTTTCTTGTACTGATTCCCAAGTCTTGCCACCTGTCCTAAACACACAAAAATTCATGGACACATAAATAAGGCGTCTTACTAATTTTGAAAGTCAACATGGATGGCAAAAAAAAAGAAAAAAGAAAAAGAAATAAGGAAATGGTGTTTATCTGTATACATACAAAACTTTCTGTTTTGTAACAATTTTAAATTCTGCTGTGGAATCATTTTCTGCTACACTGTACATCAGGGGTGTCCAAAGCTGGTCCTCGAGGGCCACTGTCCTGCGAGTTTCAACTTTTCCCTGCACCAACACACCTGACTCAAATTTAATTGATCCATGAAGTTCTGCACAATGACTCTTTAATTTGAATCAGGTGTGTTGGTGCAGGGAAACATTGAAAACCTGCAGGATTGTGGCACTCGGGGACCACAGCTGGATACCCCTGCTGTATGATGATGACATAAAAACGCATGGTGTTAGAATGAGTGCAAAGCTAATTTGAACATTACTGACAGGTCAGCAATAACATTAGAACCACTAACAGTCAATGAAACTACTGGGGGCAGTGTTGAAATGAGTACTTCTCAAGTGGACAGGTGATTACATACATACACACCAACATACCTGTGTGTCAACAAATGTACAGGACTGAAGAAGAAATGACAGTTTCTGTTTTCTATATTTTACATTTAATAGTTTGCTTGGTGCAGCAAACACTGATCTCATCATAAGTAACTGAAAAAATTTACAGATATACAAGGGATCTGCACAGATTTCAGATGTAAAATTCTGTAGCACTGCTTTATGTAACAGTGGTGTCTCTTCAATCCTAAAATGAGTAATGCTGCTGAAAAACCATTGGGATAACATGAGGAAGAGTGGTGAAGAATCTTTACCTTCCTCCCTAGCTACCCACAAAACCTCCTACTCTCTTTGTTGGACTCCCTGTATCATATTACCTTCCAGGTACTATATCACAAATCTTAATAACTTGAGATACAAACCCTAAATTGCGTTTTGAAATGAAAAATATTTAAAGTTTAAAAGGTGCTTTAAATTATTGTATAAACACAACCCCACTGACATAGTAGCACAAAATGTTATTTTGTATAGGAAATAAATCACAGGTGCATTCTGGAAATGGATATTGTAACTCAAACCCATGAAGTGTACTGTACAGAATGACAGTCTAGAACAAGTTGTACATAATGCTTTGAGCCAGCATTAAAACTTTATACTTCTTTTCAGAACAGCTTCGAAATAGACGATTTTATCAAAAATGTTATTACAATTTTACAAAATATGTTTTTACTCAACATGTGTATGTTTTCTAATAATATTATATCCATGTGCTTGATACAGCAGTTAAACTGACTCTGACATCTATTATTTTTGGTGTGCTGTCACCATAGTAACAGCCTTTTGAGGACAAGGATATTGCAGTGTTTCATGCAATTGGAGAGCAGAAGATAGGACAAGCCATTACAAAGTGAGTATCCTTTTCACAGACTGTGGGGCCAGTTGAAATTATTTGAAGTAGTTGAAATATAGTTGAAATATATTTAGCATAATAAATTGATAATACAATAATATAATTATTGTTTTTAAATTGATTTACCACATATGTTTGGAGTGTAAAGTCAAATTTATCTATAGTTATATGCCTGTAGACTAACTTTGGATCCCCAGGTTTTATTCATGCCACATTTATTGTCACTTACAGAGTCTTTTCATGTCATTGTCATTATAAGACACAACTAAATTCACGTTATCAGTTACAATCACACTATGTCAAAGCTTTAGCAGTCATTGGAACTCTTTGATGAATGCAAAAATGGAATCTGCGTCATGAAGCTTGCAGACAGTAATACACTGGGCTTCTCAGAAAGTACTCAATGCTCCGCTCATCCTTACGTTACCATGGCTGCGCAGAGTTAATCCAATATTTGTAAGTCTATGAATGGACTCAAATAGCTTCCCTACTTCACAATCTCAACTATTTTTGTCTTTTGCTCTGTGTTCATAATAGTTTCTTAGTGAACAATTTGAGCTATTTGTATGTTGCTATGTTCTCAGGAGTATAAATATCCATTTTTTTTAACAAAGAAAAAACAAAAAACAAAAAACAAAAGAAAAAGAAAAGAAACTAAGTCACCCCAAATGACAATTATTCTGATTGATGTATCAGATCATTATAGTAGATTATTATAGATTGTTTTGGAAACAGGGATTTTTCTTTTGTTCTTGTTCTTGTTCTTTTCTTTCCTTTATAGAGCAGGATTTTCTTTAGTGTAATTTCTTTGACCAAAATATTTCTCTCCACAATCCTGTACTCACTTGTAAAAGATGAGTCAACTTTTATTTCAACTTAGTTGCCATAGAAACCAAAACCATAGTCATTGGGGTCTGCGATGGAATCCTTTGAAGGGCTGAAGGCATACTACAACATTAGTTGAGACCTTGAAAGCTAATACAGCAGTCTCTAAAGATAAGCCAACAGTTTCCTGGGTGAATAATCCAAATAACTTAATTTAAGTAAACTGCTAAGAAAGAAAAAAATACCCCAGAGTGAACATTACTTAACAAATTTATTTAAATTAATCAGGAAATAAATATGAAAAGACATGGAAATTAAATATCTTTCAAACTGAAACTGTATCTAAACCAACCTTTCAGTTAATATGTTCTTATAGCCAAGAAGTCAGAACAAAATTGATTAGACTAACATTTGTAGTTTTCACATTTAGAAACATGAGACAGTGTTCCTATGGGGTTTAAACGTATTGAACTAATTACATTCATCAATCTGAAAACAATAATTGGGATCAATAAAGATTGTGTTCATTTTTATTTTATGAATGTCTCCAAAAATTGGTTTTGGCTTCACTTGTTTCATAGTAACCTGTTAAATAAATCATGAAAAATTATTTAGAAGAGAAGTGACAAACTTTTCGAATTTGGAAATTATGTATTTGTACAGGAAGGGAGACATAGTGTCACAGATGATACCCTCACACTTGAAGCAGAACATTTGGTGCGCTCTGAGGTTACCATAGCTACCACAATACAGTGAGACAGGATGTCCATAATGTCGCTCAGCCTGGATCTAGCTGTGCATCAATGATTTCTGTGTCAAAACAAACAGTCCATAACAATCCACATGCATCATTAACTTTACTACAGAGAAATAAACCAAGTGGTAAAATATGAGCTCATGTGTTTCCAACTGAGACTAAAACACAGTTTAAAACCCAATAGTAACAAACTTATGCTTGGCAGGCCAAAAATTCATTATTAGGCCATACTCCTGGGATGAAGAAACAACAAATACATTAACTCACAGTGAAGGTTTGATATCCTTGTAATCACCACAGTCTCTCTGCGGGTGTGGAACGGCAGTTTTTCTCTGTATTCTCTTGTGCAAATTCCCAGTTTATGAGGGCTGCCTTTGGGTCTGCACCAGCACTTATCCACTTTCAACAGTGGGACTCTTCCTCATAATTGTTGCAGCTGATCCAGAAATATTACACTTCCAAGAGTGTGTTGAATGCACATATATCTACAAGAGGTTGAGCAGATAGGATTCATGGAAAAATGATGACTTAACATTTGTATAAAAGTGAAAGGGCAGTTTTAAATGCAATGCTTTTAAGATAAACATGATTTCTATTCATCTATTACCTTTAGTGATAATCTCGTTAAAGGAAACTTATGCTCGAGCAATAACGTGATTGCTTTTACCTACCCTTTACACACTTAACTGGTGCTCCTGTCAACAACTTTAGAAAAAAATTATCTTTTACCCTAAATTAATAAGGATATTTTGAACCAGATGCAATTTATTTTAAAAGTGATAAAAACATAAGCTGACACTCCAGCATCTTAAAAGATGTGCCTTGCAGAGACTGGGGTGGTACTGATTCTTATTAGGGATTTAGTGAGTTAACAGGTAAAAACATTTGCATTCAGAGTAATCAAAATGAATAATTAATTGTGAGGCACAAACCGTATAATAAACATTTTCTAAATTATAAGAAAAAAAGGATCCCATGTTACTCAAAAGATGAATGAATGGTATTTTGTTGACCATGAGTATTTCTCTTCCAATCTCATTTTAATGATTCCCTTGACACAACATACTTTAAAATTATGAATAGAATATAAAACATGCATAAAATACTTTGCTAATTTTCAACCACATTTCTCTGCCTTCCTACACACAACTGGTTTTAAATGGTGGTTGCCATAGCAACAAGCTCATAAGCCACAACAGGGCTTTTGGAAGGCAAATACATATCAGCATAAGAGAAAAAAATCTCTTTTATCCACATTTTCTGTCTACAAACCTGTTTTAACAGATAAATGTAAGCTTGAATTGTTAGTTTTTGCTTTTCTCATTTACATAACTTGGATCACTGATATAGAAATGGGAACTTTCTTTTTTTGTCGGAGAAACCATAGTTTAATGCAGCATTTAAAACTGGGTGGCATAGAGGATGTCTGGTATGCAGCATAAGAAGGTATTCTTGTGTCTGAACATGGTCTTGAGAGCAGCTGACCTTTCAGTTTAACCTTATGGGTTTTTAAAAGAAAAGAGAGATTTCTAATCTCAATAGAATGTTCCACATGACGGAAATTAATTTTAAAATACTTAAAATGCAAGTAAGGTTTCAAGATGATCTTGTGAAACTTTTCAGAGAAAATATCTAAGTGAAAATTGTGGATGCCAGTCAAGATATCTAAATTAAATTACAAAAAAGCTGAAGCGCTTTTACAAGATAAAAAGGCACCTTAAAGGTCTAGAGGCTGGAGCAGGGGCCTGCAACATTTATAATCCAAAGAGCCATTTTTCCCTCAGCCCAGCTAAATTAAACTTGTTTAGAGTTGCACGTATGACACTTTTTGAAAACTCCTAATTTTTGATAAATATTTACCATAGGAAATTTGTTGTTATTTTTGAAGAACCACCTTTTTATTTCTATTTTTAGGTCTTAAAATAAAGACAAAAATAAAACTTTTGCAAAAAGAAAATAGACAGACTTTCTTGTATGGGATGTAGATATTTGTAAAAATTATAAAAAAAAGCTTTTTTAAAAAGCCCACAGTTTTCAACCTAATTACAAGAAAAATAAATTAAAAAAGGTATTACTGGTACTTTTAGTGTCATTATGTTGTGTATATTGAATGCAATTGTTCCATAAACAAAACTGTAAAGTTGCTACAAAACCTGCATTTGTTATTATATCTATATTTAAAAACATTAATTAGTTATGTGTTAAGAGCTTTTGTAGAAAGTCCAGAGAATCACTTGCGGGTCCAGAGCTGCAGGTTAAAGACCCCTGGGTTAGAGTAATTTAAAATACGATTTAAAATAATTACTGGGCAATAAGAATGCTGTTTTACTTTTAATTGTATATAGTATTGGGCTTGTCTCATGTGTTTACTGACAAGTTGGCACAAGTATGCAAGTTTTAGAGTAGGAATTTGTCATTTACTGTACCCAAGCCTGCTTTTTAACATTCACAGGAACTTGACCTCAGCATGCATCTATATGCTGCAACCACTTGCTACAACTAGTAAGCAATAAAGTATGTGTAGTTGCTCACACACACACACACACACACACACACACACACACACACACACACACACACACACACACACACACACACA
>JBAMHW010000003.1:22803935-22818040 GCA_037177495.1 Rhadinocentrus ornatus
CCCCCACACACACACACACACACACACATACACACACACACAACTTTTTGGTAGATATATGAAGGGGGTCTTAGAAGGAAAAGGTTGGGAACCACTGCTATACTGTAGGCTGTGTTGTGTTGATTCAATTAAAAGACCAAATTTGTTGTATTTGCTCAGTGTGGCAATGTGTTTGAAGTTCTGATAAATATTGTACGGTTTGTGCAACACCTTTATTTGGATGTGTCTGCTGGAGACCAGTTGTACCGCAGAGCATCACTGCAGTAGTGACTCTAGCACCCCTAGAATGAGACCATGGGTGCCCTCTAGTGCTAATCACTGGTACTACTAGTTTCTAAACTGTTCAGAAAACTGCATAAAACAAAAGGTGCTGCATCCTTGTATTAAATAAAAACTCTGAAGCCCATATTTTAAAGGCTGCATCTTAAATTATTTCCCCCAAAAAATGTGAGAAAAAAAACGTAATCTTTGACTTCAGAGCTCCGATTAATGCCCAGAAACCATCAGTTTATCAGTTAGTCTACAGATGTGTGGGCACCACCACATATAATTTTACAAATCTGAGAGATAGTCTGTTGCATTCATTTGTCATATTCATACTTGGGCTTTAGCAAAACATCTACTTGACATTTCCATTTTGCAAAGAACCAGCATGAGAAACTTCCAGCATAGTTTTGTCTCCAGTAAGGGCTTATACAATCTCGACCATGTTTAAATCAGCAGTCAAGTGTCCCATTTTCTCAGGCTTGCAACTATATTTAACACTCTATCTGAAGGGAAAGCTGCATCTCTTCTGTATACTCCCCAGGTCTAATCGGGATTCTGTGATCTGTCGGAGGGTCTTGCACAGTTGCAATCTCAGCTAACAACTAACTGTCAGAGTCCAAGTCTGAGGACTCAGCTTCATCTGCAGGTACAGTCATACAGGGATAAGGCCTTGGCTGGTCCAAGTTGACGTAGGTAACCTTCAGATTAATATAGTGCTCTCCTTCCAGACATGACAGAATGTGGTCTACTTCTGCAACCAAGCTGTGGAAGTTGGGTCTGCACTCAGGCTCTGGGTTCCAACATGCCAGCATTACTGAATAGCTGTGGAGTGAATGATTCATGAGAAGGTGTTAAAGTCATTGTAAACTGACAAAGAACTGAGATAATACATCCATTAGCTGTAACTGCATTTACCTTATGGCGTAAATGGGTAAAATTTAGAAACTTGAAAATTTTTTACAGTGGGTGTGCAACACCCTTATGATAATTTCTGATAGATATAAGGTCATTGTATGAGGCTTACATAGTATCTGGGCAATACTGTGGCTGGGGAAGTCGACGTCCCTTTAACAAATAGTGAGTGATGTCATAGGGGTCCACATCTGGATATGGGTTTGCACCTCTGGTTAACAGCTCCCACAACAAGATGCCATATGACCACTAAAAAACAAATACTCATTGTATTATAGATACAGACGTGAATAACAGACAAAAACATGATCCATTAAGCATACTCACCACATCAGACTTGGATGTGAACTTCTGTGTTTGCAGGCTTTCAATGGCCATCCACTTCACTGGCAGCTTTGCCCTTTTGCGATTTTGAACACTGTAGTACTCTTTGTCATAGACGTCTCTAGCCATGCCGAAATCAGCCACCTTTACCGTAAAGGTTTCATCCAACCTGTAAAGAGGAAATATCTTAGGACTCGTCTAACCTTCAACCACCTGTTGTTCATATAGTGCAGTAGTTCCCAAACTTTTTTTGCAGGGCCCCCTTTTAATTGACAATAGTAATGTTAAGCCCCCCAATTCCAGTACCACATGCACCCCAAAGCTTAAAAAGAAATGTACAAAGAAACGTGCCATGAAATACTCTTTAGTTTATTGGCTGCTTCTTTGTTAACTACAGTCAAAGCCACGTCAGTGGCAGAAGGAATGATCGACTCATCTGCTATAGTGTGAGATTTTTTAAACCAGGAAACTCTGCAAACTACTTCAGGTGAGTTGAGCTTTTAATAAGACAGATGCTGCTTTAGTAAAACTACTTTGCTATATATTTTTGGTGAATAGTTTATTTCTAAAGTAATCAACAGTCTTTTCTTTGTGTTCAGGATGACAAGTACCTAAGTGGCGTTATTACTTGTTTGGCTTCATACTGTCAGATGCCAATATTTTAAAACATACAACACAATGTGGTCTGTCTACATCACCCACCATTGACCATTACCATTACTTGACCATTACCTGGTTATGCCTAAGGACGCAAGATATGCGTCATCATATTTTCTTCTTTTATTTATTTTTTGGTATTTGAAATCTCTTTTCTTGATTTATCATTGTTTGCCCATTGTTACTTTCACAAATTTGTCCATGTTTTGCTATCAGTAAAAAAAATATATGTTTTATTTAGCCTTGCTGTGCCCCCTCTGTCATGGCTCTGGGCCACCCCTGGGGGGTCCGCCCCCCAGTTTGGGAACCACTGATATAGTGCATGTCTAAATTGTTGTTGTTTTTTTTACCTGAGGTCCTAAGAACCCCCTCTGAACTGAACACAAAGAAAACTATTTTCTTTGTTCTATTGGTTATCTTGTATTCATGGTCATTATTTATACCGTTATTTATTTTTTTATTTGGTACTTTTTAGAAAATATACTTGTGTAAACAATCATCTTCCAGAACAAAATGTGGTCAGAAAAACATCTTGAATGATGATGATTGGTGATCACTTAAACATTTGGCCAAATTACATGGTAAACATTCCCGCATGAACAAGGCAAAGGGAACTCAAGAGATCGGGACTAAACAGCTGTGTAGCCATAAGAAAACCACTAATCAATGAGGCTAACCATAGAAAAAGTCTTCAGTTGCTAGGAAGCATAAAGATTTAACTCTGGAGCAATAGAAGAAGGTCATGTGGTCTGATGAGTCCAGATTTACCCTGTTCCAGAGTGATGGGAGCATCAGGGTAGAAAAAAAAGCCGGCAGAAGAAGTGATGCTCCCATCATGCCTAGCTCCTACTATCTGCTGAGATACTTACAAATCTTATAATTATTAAACTTGTCTTGTGCTGAAATTTGGTAGAATTAAACCCCCAGTGATTGGTCCAGTTATTAAAATATACCAAATGTCTAAAAACATGCAACTATGCATGTAGACTATTTTATAGTAGTTTTTATAATAATTTGTAAGAGTTTTATTACTCACTATATTGATTTAAAATTTTAGATAATTTTGACATTTTCAAAATATGTGTTCTTTATTTACAGAAGAAAGATATGTTCAGTATTTTAATATTTCAGCGGAAATTAACTGAGATGTAACTTTCCAGGCGAAACTTACAGTGTGTTCTTAAATTAGTGCTTAAGGCTGGAATATAGAGTCCTGGTTTGTAAAAGACAGACAGCACAAGCAGCATCCTCACCATAAAAAAAGAGCCTGCTATTACCCTTCATTTAACATGGTGTGATGTCAGTGGTTTTGTTCCTATTTAATGTTTGTCATTAACAGAGAGGTACCAGAAACAGTGCAAAAACAAGCAAACATATAAGAGAAACGGTACACAATTCACACTCACATGCAGTTGCGTGCTGCCAGGTCTCTGTGAACAAACTTCTTCTGGGCTAAGTACTCCATACCCATGGCAACCTGAAGCCCAAATCCAATCAGGTCTTTTACAGTTGGGTTCTGTGATGGACAAAGAAATTTTAAACATGTATTAATAAATACAATAAAATGTTTTGGAAAAAGTAGAAGCCAAGCTAACTGAGCATATATTTACTGTATGATCCCTATGTTTAGAAAATTTCATTGCTTGATTTTACCCTGTGCTCAGAGCGGATGAAATGACGCATGTCTCCATGCTGCATATACGGCAGAACCACCAGAGGGAGCCCTTCTTTGGGTAGCATGATGCCTAGTAAAGATAGTATGTTGGGGTGGTGGAAACCTTTCATGATGATGCCTTCTCTGAGGAACTGGTCCACTTCACTTAAATCTGTGATTCCTGTTAATCAAAGACATCCTTTTATAAGAACAAGTCTACTGGAGGTCATGTAGTCAGGTGGAAATTAGCAGCTTTGCTAAAGCCTGGCACTGAATATGTTACCTTTGAGGTAAATGTATTACTGTGCATGTCCATCAAATAAATACATTCAAAAATTTCCCTTTACAAAACAAATTCACTTACTGTTCAATGACTTAACAGCACAGTGGGTCTCTTGCTTATGACTATCTATGAGATATCCATGATAAACTTTCCCAAAGTGGCCTGTGTGAGAAGAAAGAGGGAGAAGAGTAATTGACTTGAAATGCAGAATATATAAGGAAATAAACAAACAGCTGGAGACTTACCTTTTCCAATAATCTGACTTTCCTCAAATCTGAGCATCTCTGCAGGAATCAGTACATCTTTGACCTCTTCAAGCAGATCAGAACTCAAGCTAACCATCGAGAGACTGTCATGTGGCATTAGAGGAACAGCCAGATGATCATAGCTGGCAGAGTACAGTAAACCTTGGAAGGCCATTCCTCCTGAACCAGATGTTTGACTGGACAGATCTACAATTGAGAAAATGCACAACTTAAGAAAAGATTAACTCAGATGTGCAGTATAAAGGTTAGTAAAAAAGCGTTAACCCCTTCCCTATCTTCACTTTTGAGTCTGCTGTTCTAAGATGCTCTTTGTTTAAGTCAGGGACCTGATTTCAGCTAAATTTATTATTTCAAATTGTTCATCCAAGTGTGTGCGTGTGTGTGTTTGTGTGTGTTTTAAGCATTACATTACTTTCATAGTATCCTTTGCTGCCCATATCCAACATTTTTTAATATACATGTTGCTAGCATCAGTAAAAATAAACATGTTTGAAAAAACATTGAAGTTTGTTGGTTTCAGTAATTGCAATATTGTCACTATATTCATTTAAATTAAACATAGGGTTAGATTCTGCTTCCATGTTTGCTTTACACAACCTCACAACTTTTTGTAAACAGAATTGTGTAGTTATTCTTACCAGATCATACAATTCCACAGTAAAATATTTAAAATTTTTGCTATATTTTATGAATTTGAATGTCTCACCTTGTCTGTAGTCACCCGCTGGAGTATGAAGATGGCTGCCTGGATGGCTTCGGGAAAACGTTGTTGATGAACGCATCTCTATGTTGGCTTAAAGGATTTACAGAATAAATTAAATCACTGAGCAATAAACCATTTAAAATACATAGAATAAATTAAATCACTAAGCAATAAACCATTGTAAAGAGAATCTTTCTCACTCCTCTTTTTCTTCCGCAAATGAATCATCACAATTAATGCGAGGCCAGCACCTACAACCAGTGCAGCCATGACTCCCAGAACAATACCCGCAATCACAGAGGAATTGTTGCTGTTGTCTAAGACTACTGTGCCCACATCATAAACTTCTCCATTCACAGACACCTGCAGCAATGAAGCAGATGATTACTATTGTTAGTACATTCCAATTTCATTACATTTCCATTACATACAGTTAATTGAAATTTCCTTCTGGGATTATTAAAGTATTTTTCATTTCATCCAGTTTGCTATTAGTATGGATTATTGCTCTGGTTCAGTTAACTTTCTTACCCTGACAGGTAATCCTTTGCTGGGGATAACCAGGCTTTTAGAAATCCGGCAGGTCAGTTCATTTGCCAAAACCTTAGCATGGCAAAACTCATTGCCGATGCTCATGGTGATGTTCATACATGAGCTCACTGGATTCAGATTGTTATGCTGTTACATATATGGAAAAAATTTTAAATATTTGTTACAAGTTGATCATTTCCTTTTTGTGAAGCATGATGGATTTAGAAATATCTCATCTGTTATTATGCAAAGTAGTGCTGTTGAAGACATGATAATTCAAACTGTGATACATACATGCAGTGAAACCTCAGTATCTCCTGGTTTTAGAAGTAAAACTTTGTCATCGTGTTCAAAGGGGATGATATCGCCATCTCGGTGGTAGTTAAAACGCTTTTTCAAGAGGCCACTTTTTCCATCCATGTGAAAAGTAATCTCTCCAACATACTCTCCAAACTTTTCCTCAGGCATTTCCTTTGGAAGTGCAGGGGCCCAACACTGCATATGTGTCCCATTACGTGTGCCATTGCAAACCTCAAGTGGAAAAAACAAATAAATAAAAAATAAATAAAATCTGTGTGTCTAAATTATAAACTGTATCAGAATAATAATTTGTAAGAATATATTGAAAAAGTCAGCTTACTTGTTGAAGAGGTGGCATACGAGAATCCTTGAGTGTGTACTGAACCACTGTTTTATGGGCTGAGTCAAGATTGCGACCCTCTATCACCAGCCTGGAGCCTCTGTGAGTAACCATGTCAACAATACAATTAATATTATTGGTAAGCAAACAGTGTTTCAGTTTGATGATGAATTAACATTGCACATTTTTATTACAAGAACCAAGTCATAGTCTCACCTATGGAAACTGCAGAGGGGGTACACTGAGGTTATTACAGGATTTTCCATGTAGAAGAACTTCCTAGCAGAGGTCACTTGAAGTCCATCAATAAGAATGTTCACAGGTACTTCTCCAGAACTTTCTGCAGCGGCTGTCTGGCAGATGATTAAAGAGAAAATTCCTGTTCCTTCAGAAACACTGAAACAGAAACAAAATGGTAACCAAATTTTAAATACCTTACAGCTAAAATTGAAGCACTAAAAGTTATATAAATAAATGTGTTCTTATCATGTGTTAGCATTACTAATGAGTAATAGTCATTTGAACTGCTCACCTTTGGATCACACACTTTTTGTCTGAAAAAAAAACTTCTCTTTTTATCCCAGAATTAAAATAATTGCCTGTTATTGTAACTGTTGTTCCTCCAAACATGGGTCCAAAATCAGGTTTTATCTCCGTTATGCAGGGTTCCTGATTAGATGGAGGCAAAATAATATAATTTTGCAGTCTTATTTCCATGGAACAATACAGAATAAGTGAATTCTCCTTTAACAAAAAAAAAAAACTGTATAAGAGTTTAAATTCTCACCACAAAAGAGAAGCCAGACATCTGAGCTGAGCCTTCAATTGAATATCGACCTTCCACTTTTACTTCGTGTACTTCCAAAGTGATATTGAGGTTCTGGTTTAGTGTCTTCTCATGAATTTTGCACACCAGCCTAGAAGACAAGTATTATTGTGTCTACAGATATTCCAAGAAGCCTGAATCTTATCAGATATAAATGAACAGCAGCATATTTAGTGCAGACAGTTTGTAGATCATATTGCAACAGTATGCGTCATGCTTGGCTTAAAAAAAAATTTACTTTTTTTTTTCCTCTCACAAGGACTTTTGATTTGAAACATAACCTACTCACCAGCTAGAAATTATAAGCACTATAAAAAGTTGGAGCGGGAGATCGACAGGCGGATCGGTGCCGCGTCTGCAGTGATGCGGACGTTGCATCGGTCTGTCGTAATGAAGAAGGAGCTGAGCCAAAAGGCAAAGCTCTCTATTTACTGGTCGATCTACGTTCCTAACCTCACCTATGGTCACGAGCTGTGGCTAGTGACCAAAAGAACGAAATCGCGAATACAAGCGGCCGAAATGAGTTTTCTCCGCAGGCTGGCCGGGCTCTCCCTTAGAGATAGGGTGAGAAGCTCTGTGATCCGGGAGGGGCTCAGAGTAGAGTTGCTGCTCCTCTGCATCGAGAGGAGCCAGATGAGGTGGCTCGGGCATCTGGTCAGGATGCCTCCTGGACGCCTCCCTGATGAGGTGTTCCGAGCAGTCCCACCGGAAAGAGGCCCCGGTGAAGACCCAGGACACACTGGATGGACTACATCTCTCGGCTGGCCTGGTAACGACTCGGGATCCCTCCAGATGAGCTGGTGAATGTGGCCGGGGAGAGGGAAGTCTGGGTTTCCCTGCTTAGGCAGTTGGCCCCGTGACCCGACTCCGGATAAGCGGCAGATAATGGATGGATGGATGGATATAAAAAGTTTTCACTCAAACATGCTCTGTATTTTTCTTCATCCATCTGGCCCTCTATCCCAATCATTCCCGCAAAGTCATGCAGCGACCACCAAATTCCCAGCAGGGTGTCATGTGTCTGTGGGAGAGGAATTGCTTCTGACTGGCCACTTTACCAAAAAGGCCTAATTAGTGGAGTGCTGCACACTCTTTGCTATTTTTTCCACCCAAAGAAACTCTGGATCTCATTAATGGTGCTTACATCTCTGAGCAAAGGTCTTTGTCATGATAAGTTTGGTTGGATAGGCAACTAGATCTAAATAAAATCAAAGTCTATTAGTGGTTTTAAGCATTTTCCATTGTAGAATAATAAAAGGTTTAATGGCTTATGAGCTTCTAAGTGCAGCAGGCTATTTTTCCCCCTCGGTATGTAATTTGCCCAGCCTTTAGATAGCTCACTTAATTTCAAAGGTTTGTTTACGCCATATTAAACACTATTAGCCATCAGACTTTAAATGAACAGATGGGACCTTGTTGGCCCTCTTGATTTTGTCAAATGGCTCAGATTAAACACTGCTGGACTTCAGTCAGCTTGCAGAGGCAGCTTGAAGACTTGTTGCAGCCGTAGCTGAAGTGTTTCAACAATGGTTCTGAGAACTTTTTTCCAAAATACTCCAACAATCTATTTTTTCTTTTTTATTGTGGTTAATGTGGAGTTAGAGGGAAAAAAACATTAGCCGCCATCATAATATACCTAGGTTAAAAAAAGAGACACATTCTGGGCACTGAAAAACCTCTGAGTTTTTGGTTTAAACATACTTTGCTAATCCATTAATCGTGTTTTAGGCATACTCCTCCAGTTTGAGAAAAGTAATTTTTAAACATTGCTCAGGTTTTAGGATGTCTTATTAAAAGATGCTTCAGATCTTAATGGTTAACATAAGTCAAATCATTAGTTTACTTGTTTGCTTGTGCAAAGCTGCTCACCTATCACTTTTGCTCTTCTCAGGCAGAACTGTACACAAGGTCCCAAAGCCAACTGTGATGATGTGAGTTTTGCCATTGATGATGGCCGGTTGGAAAGGAGATTGAAACTCTGAACCGCACAGCGTCACTTCTGTGTCTCCACCAGCAGGTACCGTTTTAGGGAAAAACTACAGATAAAAGTGTAAATGTTAGGCAGCAGCAATCTGCATCTCAGTGCAATTTTATGACTTAGTCTGGTTAAAATTCATGCATTAAATAACTAGTTAAACTACCTCAGTTATAATGGGTGCACAAGAGTCTTTGTTCCACTGTGAGTTACACTCGTGCTTCCTGGAGCAGCGCCCTGAACACCAGCCACAGTTCATAAAGCGTGGAGCCGTCAAACATGTGGGGCATGTCAAAAAATGCGCACACCCTGGTCCTGTAGAGGGTACCCTGAACATCTTGAATAGAGGGAGAGAAAGATGAGATGTAAAAAAGGAGAAAAACATCCAATGATTACAGGTAAATTTTATATGTAAAGCAATGTCCCCACTGACAGACTAATAAAAGTTTCTTATTCTTATTCTTATGTTGAGCAGATTCTGAAAAGGGTACCTTATTCCCAGCCACAAAGAGAAGTAAATCCTCTGAATACACAGCTGATGTTCTGGATACTCCAACCTCTCCCAATGAATAGTTGGCAAAAAAAATAGGCCTTTGCACTGTGAGAATCACCTAAACCAATGCAGCAGAGAAGAAAATTCACAAGAATGGCCAAATCTGGAAGTCATAGCATGCAGCTTCAAAAAACAGATACATTTTATGTTTACGTAGAACACTTGCAACACTCTCACTAACCCAATCACAACTTATTACCTGCAGCATCCTTCCATCTGAAGTACCAAAATGGCAGAGTGTATGATTCCCATTAGTGGTGACCAAGACAGACGTAAACAAGACACCTCTCATCTGGCCATTGAAGAGGTCCACTTTGTAGTGTGGTTTTGACACCAGAGTGGGCTTTTGGCGGCATATGTGATTGCCCTCAGAGCTCTGTACAAGCAGGAGAAGCACATTAATACACCATCATAAATGATCATTTATTAACTTAAGATTTCAAATTCAAAGTTAGCATGTATTTGCCTCTTCCAGAACTAGCATTTACATGCACAAATTTATAAAGGAAAGAGAGGAGACGAATAAACAGGTCTAAATTAGTCATTTAAAGAGGAAGTGGTCTAGCTTTGCTTGTAGCCATGTTGTAAGCTATGAGAGGAGAGCCATAAAAAGCAGTCACCTCAACTTTGTTTACTTAGTGACTGTTTCCAGGGCATTTAGCCTGGAAATAAAACTGTACATTCTGTACACTAAGACAAGTACGCTAGATGACAGAGCGTGGGTCTGGTTGGAAGAGGATAAGTCACTGAGTGCCTAAATAAATGGTGATTAGTCAAATAGGACAGGATATGTTAAACTGATTGTAAACATTCCACAGCAAAGCAGTTAACTAACCTGCCCCTGCATGCTCCACTCTGCCTTTTCACAGTTAGCTGTTCCAGATTGTACAAAGAGCTGGTGTAATCTTGTTTTTTTCCAACCACATTATATTAAATGTGTAACTTTTTCCCCCCCTTGTCAAGCACATGCTATTAGAACAAAGGACAGACTCCAACACCTATATAAACACATTTTTGCTTGTCTTTTGTTGCAACATATCCTTCAACACTGTACCAAAGTAACGACGTGTAACTAAATTTACCATGGTCAACATATTTATATACTTGAATTGCATTAGTCTTATTTCTTCTTCTTTCATGTGTTGCTTTATACTTAATATTTAATATGGACATATGTTTACACTGCTTTCTTACCAGCTGCTGCCAAAGTAAAACCTTAACCACAATAAAAGAAGTCATGTCCCCAACAAGAAATCCAATTTCCTGCTACTCAAATAAACTGCGTAAGATGGGCACAGCCCAACACTGACCCTCCCCTTGAAATTCCACCTTTTATCAACAGGATATACAACTTTTGTTTATTGGTACTCATTCATGTAGGTGTACACATGTCTGAGACATCAAATGACACAGAGGGAACTCCATAAAAGGGAAAGACCACACCTTTTTTTGTTGTAAAGAACTGTGGACCAATTCAAAGGATTTTAACGGTGTTTCCATTTACAACTAAAGTACATAGAGAAGGTACAACAGAGATACAATCAGAGCTCAAGTAGCATGTCTTTTATCTAAAATTACTATTGTTAGGCCAAGGCATTTTAGCTTCTGGGGCTTGACCCAGATGTAAGCCACAAGCCAAAACATTTTGGTCTATGATTAACATTGTTCTTTATATGACACGTTTAAAAAGGTTTATGCAAAAGGTTTTTTAGTAGTCATATGTGTCCTCATAGCCTGTGTATGAGACCCAAACATGAAATAATTCTGTCACCTCTCTCACTTGCTTGTTCCACTTTTTGCTAATTACTGGTACAATATAATTATAATTACTGTATTACTGGGGTTATGCACTTTGAAAGCGATGTTGTTGGACATCTGATACCCATATGAAATTGTTGAAAAAATGTCTTTCCTCTGGCGGCTTTGTATTGACACATCCATTTTACACAGAAAGAGTGAAACTTACAGCTGATAAAGACAATAAACGATGTGGCAATGCACAGATTACACTAGTGACTCATCCATCCCACCCTTGTCTTTCACCTGGACCTGCTCTTCCTCTTTCACAAACACTATTCACCATTCTCCAAAAAGACACATGTTCAATATTTCAGAGTTCAAGATCTTCTTTATGAAATTACTGTTTCTCTCAAGATATGTGATCCTTTATGACTCAATACAATATTAAGCTGCATGCTCCATAGCTCGGAATACAGATTATTCAATCTCATGATGTTTGTCTGGACAAGTTACTTCTTGTCTGGGTACAGGGTGACCTGTGTACGGTTCTAATGACACTATGGCAGACAACAGTTACTCACTTCATGCGGGCAGCTCTCACATGGCTGGTAGTGGCAGAGGCCTCTGGATAGCTGCTCTGAAGCTAACTTGCAGCAGTCCTCCACACCCTCCTCAATCGCCTGGTTGATGTGACTTAAACTGAAGGCACAGAAAGCTGAGTTTTTCAGAGGTTTACCATTTACATTGACCTCTGCAAACACCCCATAGAGAATATCTTCTTTCTCGTCCACCCATAGCTCTTTGGCCAGGTCCTTCCCTGCTCTCCCAAAATGTGCTGCCTGCAGCCCATTGTACACAATGTTCCTTAAAGCTTCTCTCCGTTTTCTCCTTCGCTTTGGTGTGTACCGGCACTCCAACACCACTTCTCTGTACTTCCACACTTCTGTTGTTAAAATAGGCAGTCGTCCCAGACGGGTCTGGAAGGCTGAATTGTTTCTAAAGGGGTTTTCCCTCTGCAGGGACAGAAAATACACATAATCCTTGGTGGAAAAACTGTATATGTAGTCGATGCTATAGGAGCTACGTAGATTGGGGAGCACTGTCAGGCCATCCATGACCATATGAAAGCCATCTTCAGTCGCAAGTGGCCTCATCACTGATAATGACCTTCTTGGATAGCTCTGTGCCACTTTCTCATTGATAGAAGCGGCCACAAAGAACAAGGACGTCCTTCCCTGTTCAACGATGGTGACTTTGGTGCCAAGGGGGCTGGCCAGACAGTCGGGACACTGGATTGGAGAGTTTCTCTCTTTTCTGTATAAACATTTAGGCTCTGGCTGTCCATAGCTAGTGTCAATAAAGTAACACATCCCATGCTGTGTACTTCCACAAATGTACAAGTATGGCAATTCAAATCCAGCTGGATCCAAAACCAGAACCTCATTGTCTGTGTCCACTGGATCTTCAGGATCTTTTTCTATGTCACATACCTGACAGGTTTGACAGTCAGGATTGCCCAAAGGTCCAGTTTTCAACTCCCATACTTTTTTCATAGAATCATTAACTGCCACTATTGCATTCTGGTATCCAACATACACCTCTGTTGGATTTAAGTCCCAGTTCACTGCAATGTTCTGTATTGCTTTGTCTGTTTGAAAGTAGGGGAGGAAATATTCTACATTGAAATCCAATGGCGTGCGAGGCGTAGAGAGACATGTATGCTGTCCTGAGGCTAATTGTGTTTGTATCCATATGTATACTGTCAGCAAGGCAGTCAGAGCGACCATCTCCACGTCACAGCCCAATGTGAATAAGTGCTACCTACAAGATACTTTCCAAAAAGAGAACATTCTGGAGAAGCAGTAGAGGGTCTGGGAGAGAAAACAGAGAAGGAATGTTTAGATTGTTGAGATAACAGACTGTAACATTGACTCATATTTAACAGAGATTCACTGCTTCTTAAACGGATCTGCCTACGTAAACAGAGTAACACAGGAAGTAAAAAAGAGGGGAAAGTAACATCTAGTTTGTAATTAGTTTTTTTTTTATTTATTATTTATGAGGCACCATCTATAGTAGCCTATGACATGATCTAAACTTACAATCAAGTTGTGTGAACAACCTGTGAATTATCTATCTTAAATTCCGCTTTACAGTGGCACACAAAACAAATTTAAAGAGTAATAACTAAAACTATTTATATTTAATTATATAAAGTATATTCGACATGTCAAATTAGAACAGGTATTATGTATACTCCTTACAGCTATAGGAAGATAAAGACATTTCCAAAATAAGAAAATCGAAAATGACCATTTTAAGGTCATGACTGAATCTCACGTATCGGTCATAATTTTTAAAGCTGTTAAACAGGTATGAAGCTAATGCGATTCTAGTTATAAATATTTTCTCGGTCGTAAAAAAAAAAGAGTTTACCTCGCTTTTAAACAGGAAGGAATGTCCTAGAAATTTGTCCAACAGACTCAAAAGTTTAATTATTTCCCTAACAAATATACGTCCTATGACGCACACTGGCCGTGTCCACCTGAGACCGTCACCTTTTTACACCGAACTGACTGTGAAATAAATTCACCCGACACATAGTCTGAGGCGGAAGTCAGATTTTTACTGTCTCCTTCAAAGAAAAGTACAAAAGTAATCACAATTGCCTAAATAATAATACTAATAATAATGATATTAGTTAGTTAGTTAGTTAGTTAGTTAGTTAGTTAGTCAAAATATTTTTTCAAATCTGCTGGTTTTATCTATTTTTT
>JBAMHW010000003.1:22820646-22842371 GCA_037177495.1 Rhadinocentrus ornatus
CACAATAACTTAATAAAAAATGCTAACAACACTGTTAAATAAACATTTATTTGTTATTGTTTATACCCATTGAAGTCTACAATGATGGAGGTATTATCATCACTTAGATTAGATTACAACCATTTAGTGTTTTTCTGAGACTTTATCAACCATAATGCAATTTTTCAACCATTATTTAGATACTAAAAGCAGATTTCTTTTGTCCCCTCCTGACCTTATCTTAGTCTCATTTTATTCTGTCATCACAATGAATGGGATGCTTTGGATATTCATGCCTCATATCTAATAATGAGTCATTTCTGGTTGTTTCTACACAGGCAATGCTTTTCTTTGATTGGGATTTTTCTTTTAGATTGGATTTTTTTCATTTTAGTAACCCCCCCTTTTGTCACAGTCAAATTATGAAATACTCACCATCATGTTAAGCAATCCTGGGGTACTTCACTGTAGTGTTTCACGGTAATGTCACTGAGGAAATATTAAAAATGCTTTTAAGATATAATAATAATTTGCAACATTTTCTTTCCCTCTAATCCAAATTCTATTAATATCCAAGACAAGGCAACTTTATTTATAGAGCACATTTAAAAACAGAAACTGTTGGCCAGCATGCTGCACAAAAAACACACAAGGCCACACATAACATATGTAAAGAGAAAAACAAAGAGAAATAAACAAAGTCAACTATTCTCCTATCTTAAGTTGTCTCTTACTTCATCTGTTTCTTTGCACTGTGGATTGAGATTATTTCACAAATCTTTGTGTCTCAAGTTGTGTTTCCATTTACATATCCCAAAGAGCAGAACATAAAGTTAAAACGCTTTACATCTAGCAGTTCTTCGCATTTTCAATTTCAAGAGTAACTCTGGTGGTGGCATCTTCACAAGTAAAAATGGTTATTGTATGAGAAGCATTGAAGCGCCACCTAGCGGCCAAGTTGCAAGCATACACTCGCAAAGAAAGGATTTCTTGTAATAACGCCACACCTCTCAAAAATAACTGAAACGAAAGCGAAATATAAACTGCTGTCAAATTACTATTAATCAGAGCTGGTAAGTTTCTTTCTTGTTCGATCTGTTCGGTTTCTTTGTTAGGCTGAAAGAATTATCTCTCCCCTCGAATCAGTTCGCTAGTCGTTTCAAACAGGAAACTGCGGGTGCAACATGGCAGGAACCGGCGACCTGGATGAAGGGTTTTACTCCCGGCAGCTGTAAGTTCAACCTGCACATGCGGCGAATAAGATGAATTCAGACAGCTGGAGGATGTCAGATTCACTTGTTATTTAACTTTTTACAGGTATGTCCTGGGTCACGAGGCGATGCACCGGATGGGCACAGTCAACGTCCTCATAGCAGGAATGAGGGGTCTGGGGGTGGAAATAGCCAAAAACGTGATCTTATCCGGAGTTAAGTCTGTCACTGTGCAGGATGAGGGCCAGACTGCGTGGTCTGACCTGTCATCACAGGTACTAATAGTTGGATGTATTAATAAACGAACAGACAAATAAACAAAATTTAGGATGGTGTAATCTTCTAGTTTGAATAGCAACAACCTGTCAAACCTGCCCACTTATAGAGTGTTGTCAGTGGGGGTTTTCTTACTCCTCCCCCTCCTCCAGTTTATTTAAATGTCAGATTTAGATAGATATTGTCTAAATGCGATATACTGCCCTCTAAAAAACGGATTATTCGAGTTTAAATTAAAAATGGTGGTAATAATAATAATAATTATTATTATTACACACACACACATATATATATATATCCTTTTCACTTTTATGATTACTTGTATGTGAATTTTAATGTTGATAATTTCGTTCATGTTGTGGTACACAGTCACAAACAAAAGATTAAAAACCAAATACAAAACATTGAAAGCATTTACTGTTTCATGACTGGTTGGTGGGGTCAAAAGCTAAATTAAATTAAGTGAATATTTGGTCATGATTGTTATTTTTAACTGGTTGTTTTATTTTCCAATCAGTTCTATCTGCAGGAGTCACATCTGGGTCAGAACCGAGCCACATGTTCCCTGCAACAGCTGTCTGTCTTAAATCCACATGTGCATGTTACAGCACACACTGGACCACTTGATGAAGACCTACTCCTGAAATTTCAGGTGTTTCTACTATTTGTTTATTTAAATTCCTGATGGTGAATAAAGACATAACTTTTAAAATTAAGATGAAAATTTATTAAACCACTAATTTGCACAGAGAAACTTTCCCCCATCATGAAATAAAAGTAAAAGCCTTCACCCAGTGTCAGTGCAGTGAAGTACATTAACACCAGTAACAAGGAGGAAATATCTTTTTAAAAAAGAGGGATGCATGTAATTTTCCAGGTGGTGGTCCTCACTGAATCCTCATTAGATGATCAGAAGCGTTTTGGTGAGCTCTGCCATTCACATGGAATAAAGTTCATAGTCGCAGACACCAAAGGACTCTGTGGGTAAGTGAGTGTGAATAACTGTCAAAAATTTATTTTACTATGCAAAGAATAAAGGAGTAAAAATGTGTTTTCAGCCAACTGTTCTGTGACTTTGGTGAGAAGTTTGAGGTGTTGGATCGTGATGGAGAGATGCCTGCAACAATCATGATAGAACGAATCACTAAGGTAATATATTCCATCATTCTATGGTTTCAGTCCCCCATTTAAAACAATTCTCCCCTCTCTAAATGCTTTATTGGACTTAAAGTTGCTTATTTATTGAAGTAAAATTTGCAACAAGAGATTACCTGAATATAAAATACTAAGTGAGGAAATCAAAATTCATTCACAAGATATAACAGCCTCAACATAATTTTATTTTAGGAAAATCCAGGATTGGTTGTGTGCACAGATGACCAGAAACATGGACTTTTAGATGGCTGTAAAGTTATCTTTTCTGAAGTCCAAGGCATGACGGAGCTCAACAGCATCGCCCCCGTGGAGATCAAAGTCTGTGGTTGGTGTTGCTTAAATGTGAATACTTTGCTCTGTTCTTTGTAGACTGCTGACACCTGCAACACTCATGGCCCACACCTTTCTGCTCACATGACATTTTTCTTATAACTCCATAAACCTCTTTGGAAAAGTGTGGTGGTAAAGTTTTAGTTCATGAGGGGAACTTTTCTTTTGCTTTCTTTATGTATGTAATTTTTCTCTTTAATGACCAGGCCAATATTCCTTTACAATCTGTGACACTTCAGCCTTTTCTGAGTATGAACGGGGAGGAGTAGCAACTGAGGTTAAACAGCCAATCCAGCTAGATTTTGTAAGTGTTAATGTTTTGTTTTAAGATAAGCTTTAATTAAAGAATGCACATTGCTAGTTAAATAATTAAAACATCCATTACAGAAACCACTGAGTGAGGCTCTACATGATCATCAGCTACTTATATTTAATGACTTTGGAAAAATATCAAGACACAACACCTTGCACCTGGCATTCCAAGCCCTCCATAGCTTCGTAAAGAAGGAGCAGCGGCTCCCTCAGTCTTGGTCTCAGGTCTGTAATTACATGTCTGATGTGACAAAATTAACATATATAGTTCCTACAATACTTTCCATTAACTTGTCACTTTGGATAAACTCATCCAGTCAGATGCAGATTTCCTGGTTGCCATAGTAAGAGAGCTGAATGTAGTAGCACAGCTGGAACAGCTGGATGAGGATGCAGTGCGGAGACTTTCCTACACGGCACAGGGGGATTTGGCTCCTATGAATGCTTTCTTTGGAGGTTTGGCTGCTCAGGAAGTTATTAAGGTGAGGTCAAACGTTGAAACTAAAACGTATATTTCTGTTGTTTTTTTTTTAAATAAGTGCTGCGATTGCAAAATTGTAAATATCTGTCAACACTGACCAGCCACAAAGCCAAAAGTAAACCTTCATTTAATCCTAAGGTTTATCTCTCAGGAAATTACACAAAAAATACTGGTTTTGTTATCAGATCTTTAAAATTAGATTAATGCAACCTCAGATGAATGTAATGTGACATATTACACTCGGTCATTATTTAATTAACAAAAACAAAGTAATACTTTAGACACAGCAGTATGTAAAAAAAAAAAAAAAAACCACCCTTACTGCTTTCATAGGAAATAAAGGTGTAAGAGGCAATCAGATGTTGCCTCAGCAAGTGTAAGCATCTCTATAAAAGCAAATGTTTTGCTATTTTACTGTTCTGGAGCATTGAGTTGTGGTAACACAATGCTTAGGTATAAAGACATCAGCATTGATCTTAAAGATACATCTTGCTGCCTATCAGTGTGGGAAGGGTTATAAGGTCAAACAAAATTAAATCCATCATTTTACAGTAAAGTACAGAGAAGTTTCTTCCCATCTTCTTGAAGAAGATTGGGCGTAAATTCTTCCAAAGTTATGAGACATATGAATTACTTTGGCTTACAGTTGCCATCACTGAGTGTTGTTGCCATTAGTAGGCGTGTTTGACCTGTATCAGTATTAATAGTTGAACAGTTCATGAAAATATAATCCCTTCATGCAACAGTGGTTTTTGGTGTTGTGACTGATCAGTGTCTAACTTAGTAATGCATTTAGTTGAAAAAAACACATGTTTATTTTCTTCTAAAATATTCTTGTAGGCATGTAGTAGGAAATTCACCCCCCTTCAGCAGTGGTTTTACTTTGATGCACTGGAGTGTCTCCCTGAAGAGGACGGTCAACTGGAGGAGTGCTCACTTTCATCAGTATGTTCAAAGTTTTAAAGAGTGATTTTTTTAAACAAACAGTCCATTAAAGTAAGATTCTAATCTGATTCACGGGTTGTTGATTTTTTCGTGTTTGTTTCTTTCTTATTTTTTTTTTAATTTTTTTTTCTACCTGTCTCTGATAGAAAGGCACCAGGTATGATGCACAGATTGCTGTCTTTGGGCCAGCATTCCAGGAGAAGCTTGGGAAACAGAAGTATTTCCTGGTGAGCACAGATTTGAAACTTGTCCAACAGAGGGCACACTTTGCCTGACATTCAGGAACCCCATCTGTGCTTTTCTTTGATCTTGTCTGGTGTTGATGGTGGCACATACAGGAAATGGCTACGATTCAGGTGGCATTTCCTGACAGTGCTGACCTATTGCTGTAGGGGTCATTTAAAAGTGCCGTGCCCTTTCTCTGTTTCCTCTAAAAGTGTTTTTTTTTTGTTTTTTTACTGTTGTTTACTGACTGCACACTTGTTTTTGACAGAGACTGTATGTATTTCATTAGTCACTGTGAAAGCTGCACACAGAGCAGCTGGAAGTGAGGGGTATCATGTTTGGTAAAATAATAAAGTATGTATATTTATTCAGACTAAGTGGCTTTTCTCTTTTTGCAAGGTTGGAGCTGGTGCTATTGGCTGTGAGCTTCTTAAAAACTTTGCCCTCATTGGGCTTGGTGCAGGAGAAGAGGGCCTCATCACTGTAACGGACATGGACTTCATAGAAAGATCCAATCTGAACCGCCAATTCCTGTTCAGGTCTCAGGATATTGGGGTGAGAAACCACACAGTACACCCCCTGACAGTCTCCTCTCTGCAGGGCTCACTGGTTCCAGTTTGATCTGCAGCAGTGGAGGGTCAAAATATTTCACTGTTGAGGATACTTCTGTCAAATTACATGTAGCTGCCAAGTGACATCACTCTTGACTGTTTAGCTTTGGAGTTTATTTTAAGAGTGTATCAGATAGTTAATCTAATTTTGAAATAAACAGCTAAGAGAGTGCAAACAACATATATAACATAGTGAGCTGCAGCTGGTGGGTATGCTGACTAAAATTATCATCTATATTGTGTCTTCTCATTACAAGTAATTTAATTAAAAAAAAAATTTTTAATATAATTTAATTACAAAAAGATCCATCTACAAATCAAATACAATTTTTTTTTTCTTCAATATCTTACATTTATGATTGTTTTTTGTTTTTTTTATGTGCTCACATTCATCACCTCAGACACATTGCCTATTTGCTCACTTTTCCATAAACAGAAACCTAAGTCGGAAATTGCCGCCAAGGCCGTTCGTGAGATGAACCCACAGGTGAAAATCACCGCTCATCAGAACCGCTTGGACGCTGACAGTGAGGGACTGTATGACTACAACTTCTTTATGGGTCTCGATGGAGTGGCTGCAGCCCTTGATAATGTGGAAGCCAGTGAGGATGCTGAATCTTTCATCACCATTGTGAAATTAGTCTTTCATTACCACATAACAATCAAATTATATTTTAAAACATTCAATCCTTTTTGTTTTTGTTGCCCAGGGGTTTATTTAGATGGACGCTGTGTTCAACACCAGAAGCCATTGCTAGAGGGAGGAACATTAGGAAGCAAGGGTCATACTCTGGTGGTGGTGCCTCACCTGACTGAGTCTTATGGTCCGGCTAAATCAAGTTCCAGTAATGCCATCCCATTGTGCACTCTCAAGAACTTCCCCCACAGAATTGAACACACCCTGCAGGTACAAAACCTACATCTTAAGCTTTTTGCTCCTTCTTGTTAAAATGGAAATATTGAAAATGTGTGATAATTTGTTAAAATAAAAAAGACTTATGCAAATGTTTAGAACAATTTCACTAGTTTTTATATACAGAGGTCCCTAAAGTAGATTTAGTACAATTGATTTAATGCTTAACATGCTATATTTCATTAATAATATTCTGTCTATTGTGATGCAGCAGTACCTAAATACCATGCTAACTTTATTTTATTAAGCACTTTAAAACAACCACAGCTGAAACAAAGTGCTGCATACAATTTAAATCAATATAAATACAAATAAAAACATGATACATAAGAACAGCTAAACCTGGAAACATCAGCTTAATTTGAGCTAATTATCTAAATACTGATTTGACTAGAACTGTTCTTTAATGAAACAGCAATTTCATCCTAAAGCTGTCAAGTTCCTTTATTACATCAATACCAGGCGCCGTTACACAAAAAACTTACCGCTGAAGTCACCTGCATTAATCTTCAATATGTCCCCTCCTCTAACTGGAAGGGAACTGTTTATTGCTGCTTAAACTGACCAAATTTGAATCTGTAGTACCTTCACACAGAGTAAACAATTACAATTTATTTTCTTCATACTGAGTTAACTTGTCATTGTTTCAGTGGGCCAGAGACCAGTTTGAAGGACTGTTTAAACAAACACCTGAAAATGTGAATCTCTTTTTGAGGTAAGATATTATGTCATCCTTATGTCATCTACCTTCACTACAACTTGAGCTGACTTCAACAAGGGGGACTATGTTTAATATGCCAATTATTTAACTCTCTCCTTCTTTTCCACTCTTTGTAAGGCATTCCAGCAAACTTATAAAAACTAATTTAATAGTTTAAAATGTTGTTTTAGGTTTATTAACAACAGAAACATGTTGCTGGATTTTGGCAGTAAACCATGAGTTAAAACTGTGTAAACAATTTATACCCTGTATATCATTTACTGCAGCTCTAACGCTATATCTCAACTAATTAGGGGGCTTTCTGTTTAAGAAACTTAAGTAAAATAAAAATACTATATTTTTCCAGAGACTAAACTTCTTAGTCTAGTAAGATTTACTTTCTTTACTACAATTGCCTAATTATAATACGGCAAATCTTCAGTGACTGTTTCTAGACCCAAGCTGTACCAAACATAAAGCTTCAAGTCCTGAAGCTTTCCTAATCCAGTCTTGTTTTAGGATGTCCCTCTGTTTGTTGTGGCAAGATTTGACATAATCTCCCCTCATTGTAATGGGTCTTAATAGAGACAATAAACTGTAATTTAGCTCAACATCGTGTTTGCCCTTTTGCACAATTATTTTGGAAATAGAAACAAAGTTTCTGGACTTTTCATGAGGCCAGTCATTTTATTGCAGTAAATTTTAAGTCTTGATAAATGAGGTCATGGAAATGAACAGTCAAATAATGTTCAGTTGTGTTTTGTCCCACCTATGTAGCTCTCCCCAGAAGTATGCCTCAAATGTTCCTGTTTTGACCTGTTTACATGTTACGACATGCAGAGAAGACAGACAGATTTTGTTCCTACAATGCAAAGCAGTGAGGTGGCACAAGAGAATGGTGCAAGAATTCTCCATGTAAAAGGGTTTGGAGAAACACCATCCAGCATGAAACAAGTTAGCTAAACACAGACTTCCCCTGTCTGAGTCAAAAAGGTCAAAGAAATTCCCTTTTGAGTCAGGTGCTTGCCAACAATCCAAAATCGGTTTTGTCATACTTTCTGTGCTTGTTGCAATAGCAGGATCTTCCTCATTTTTGCTTTCCAGGTCACTTATTTTAATAGTAATAATTATAACTCATCAAATTTATATAGTACTTTTTTGGACACTAAAAGCTACATTACATATGAAAAACAAATAAGAACAATTGGTCAGCCAAACACTGTTGCAAGTCAAAACTTTAATTCTGGGCATTATATTTACATAATTCTTATACATATACCTTTATACATGTGCCTTGTACTTTGCTGTTTATACTGTATTGTCATTAAATTCAATTGGATTGTGGCACAAATTTCTCCAGAGATCCAGGCTTTGTAGAACGGACCCTAACCAATGGAGACGTTGAAGCTCTGGAGATTCTCCAAGGGGTGTGGAACAGCCTGCAGGACGTGGCAGCTGGAGGAAAGCGTCCAAAGAGCTGGGAGGACTGTGTCAGCTGGGCACGCTGCAAGTGGGAAACACTGTATAACAATGATATCTGTCAGCTCCTGCACTGTTTCCCCGCTGGACAGGTAAAAGAATAAAAAAAAGGGACTCCCTCTTCAGCTGAAGATCATTAAAGTGTAATTCGTGTTTATGGACACAGGGGGGCGCTGTTGTGCGTCTTACGTTGTTGTATACCCACCAGTTAAACTTCAGTAAGGCAGTTACATCAGCTGGCGTTGCATTGTTCACTTCACTACATATTTCTCCTAATTCAAAGAAAACTATTAACCTTGTCTGAAATCTACTGCTGATAAATATCTTTGAGAGTCTCTGAGGGTTTGTTACCTATTGAAGCATGCAGACAGAGTGATGTCACATGTTGCAGTCCCACTTGTAGCGGTTGGGGTGGAGGTCATGGATCAGTATCAACCCAAACAAACCCTCACTAACCCTTTTCTCATTCTAGCAAATGGTCCACTATACTATGACTGAATGTTCTGCATCATTATAAAAATTCCTCTGACCTGTTTATTCCCCATTCACGTCTGTTTAAATATTTATAGAAGGGTGCTGAATTTCCTAGGCTTCTCGCATATGTTTTATATATATATTTATATATATATATATATATATATATATATATATGTGTGTGTTTGGTTTTTTTGTCTTGCCTGAAATTCACAAAACCAAAACCCTGTGACAGTTATTGCGGCAGCTTTGGTTCTCTTTTTTTCCTCCATACTTCTGTTTGTATCTGTACAAGAGGTGAAGTTTCATTGTTCTCTTGGAAAGTCACTTGTGACCACAGACTTTCTGAGGAACTATGATAAGGCAGCTGACGGCAGTAATCTATCAAAAGCTAACGTGATAAAAACAAAGGAGGAAAACAGTACGCAATTATCATAGATAGCCACACACTTGATGTAACTGCTACTTTGCTGGCTGCAAACCGTCATAGAGAAGCGAATGTGGCAATGCATCGATTTAAAAAAAAAAAGCCCCCACCACTACCCCCACAAGTCCTCATTATGTATTTCAGGCAAAACATAATGTTGGAGCACTTTTTATCCAACATAGATTAGTGTTTGAATCTCTACAAAGCTTATGTGTACTTGTAAAACTTAAAAAAAAAAAGGAAGAGATTGGACCATGAAGGATATGAATGCTGCATCTTATTGTAGAAAAAAATAAAAAACTACATTTCTCTTCATACACAGTCATTATACTGAGTGAGAATTACGAGTTAAGTAAAGAATTGACAGTACTAAATAAAATATCAATAAACTAGAAATAATTCTTATTTACTTACTAATAATTTAAGTCTGATGATATATTTGCAGCCTTTTACATAAAGTCTTGCTTACCCTTTCTCTTTTTCCTAAATTCAGTGTCGGTCATTTTTATCTTTACAGATGTATCAAATAAGAGCTTTTAAATCAAAACTTGAGGATATTGGAACTTAATTGCCTTATTTGTTACTTCATACATTTTTATACAAAGTGATGAATTGCAAAAGAAAAAAACATTTAAAGCTGATTTTACATGATTTTTTTATTTCTCATGTCACAAATGAGGAAAAGTGAAATTAAAAATCAAAGGAAAATTAAATATGGAAAAAAGGGCAGCAGAAAGCTGTTTGAAGTGACCAGATTATATTGTATAAACTATTATACAGTTGATTATAATTCTGTTTTATGTTCCCAAAACTCCCAAAATCCAGTAATAATCAAATGCATAATAAACAGAAGGACCATCAGAGAGCTGAAGAGCACCATATTAGATAGTGTTATCCTTCTTTTTACAACAGGAATCACTGTCCTTTTCTGCCCCTGAGCCATCTGAAGCCTGATTCTGAAAAGAACTAAAGCTGTTGATGCCTTTTGGCTGCTGTAGAAAGCACCCCTGCAGTGAAAACTGGAAACACCAGAAGGAGACTCTTTCTCCATAGATGGACCATTTGGCAACATCAAAGCTCTTGCACCCTTTGTTCCTTTATTAGACATACAAATTGTGTGGTCAACACATGGCTGATAAAAATATTAGTCTGTTTCTTCCTCGGGAAGATTGTCAGCCCCTTTGCTCTGAAGGCCTAGGTGAGGATTTATGAGATTTACTGATACATGTGGCTTGCTGGCTGGTGTATTGGATATGATATATGATTAATGTGTTTTTGCTGCTGCATTAAATGTATATATTTGAAAAATAGCTCAGGTTTTATTTTTTGTGGATCAGAGATCTGACTGTGGCCATCATATTGAGTTCTGGCCTTTTTATACAGGAATATAATGAAGATCAAAGTGATAAACAGGGTTTTCATTTGCTTCTCCTAAGGTGACCAGTAACGGTCTACCCTTCTGGTCTGGATCCAAGAGATGCCCTCATCCTCTGACCTTTGACCCTAACAACGTGAGTAGTTTCTGGCGCAATGCATCATACTGTAGCAATGCTGGAATACAACCAGTAAAATACAGACAATGATCTGCTCTAAATACACAATTGCATCCTTAATGACCAAGCTGTTAACCTGTCTGAAAACAAACCTATAATATCAAGATTTTGACAATACAATGCTATCCTTAAAAAAACAGTTAAAATGCAACCAAATGGATATAGAGTGTTTGTGATGGACTGGCAACCTATCCAGGGTGTACCCTGCCTTTCATCTAGTAGTTTCTGGAATAGGCTCCACTCTCCCGCCACCCTGAATTGGAATAAGTGGGTATGGAAGATTGATGGGTGGATGCGTGGATGGATGATGGGTGTTACACTATTGCTAGTAGAGTTTGGATACTGCTCTACAGTAAGCACTAGTGACCAGCACAATACATGCACGTGTGTGTTGTGAGGGAAACTAAAACTGGAGTTGTTGGAACTATTTACTGCATTTTATTCAGGGAAGCAATTTGGCTTTAATGTGCCACATTAATCTTAATCAGCTCTCACTTTTCCTTTTAAATCTTTTCATATTTTCACCCTTAAAATTAATTTATTCTAATGACTCAATGTTGAATGTATTCTGTTTTAAAGATCTTTTGTTTGACACGTTAAATGTGTTTCTATCATTATTTGCTTATTTTTATTCTAATAAATACAGGCAGTTTTATTCTGGGTTTTAGATTACCCATATGGACTATGTGGTGGCAACAGCCAACCTGTATGGGCACATCTATGGGATCAAAGGGACAAGAGACAGGAACTCTATAAGAGGAATCTTAGCAAGGGTCAAAGTACCATCTTTTACTACCAAGTCCTCTGTGAAAATTCACACTACTGATGAAGAGATGGAGAAGGATAGGAAAAAGGAGAGTGATGACAATGGTAAGTTTCTTCAAGTTGCTGTTATTTTATGTTTCTGTCCCCTCTTCTGACATCTTTACTCTTTTTGTGTTTTCGCCATAGAAAAAGCCCAACTTGAGGAATTGAAAGGAAAGTTGTCCTTATTGAAAAACTCAGCTCAGATGTGCCCCATCGACTTTGAGAAGGTAGGGAAGCAGCACAATGTCGTCTCTGCTTCTGACTTTGCAGAGGCTCCAGACGGTGACAGAGTGGCGACTGAGCCTTAGCAGGGAGCAATACTTAAATCTATAGGGCGCATTCAGAATGTGTCGTTTTATTCCACATCTATGGGTTCTCTGTGGCCTGAATCTTAGCTGATCCTCAATACTTGCATGAAACAGAGCTTGATTGTATTATGTTTCACACATGTGACCAAATTTGTGTACTTCAGAAATGCCCTGCCTGTTTGCACACAGAAATTGCACACAGAACAGCTGACTCAATCAGCTTGCATAGAGCAGATTTTTTTCCTCTAACTTCTGCTAGCATACAGTAAATTTATTACAAGTCTATTAATAAGAACAGACTAAGAATGAGCTCTGAAGACAATAATAACACATCCACTGTGCTAGTCTCTTTAAGTAGCTGAAATATAAAAAGGTTCCTTTGGTTAAAAAAGCACCTTTTGTAATTAATACTTGTTATTTTTCTAAATGCAATAAGGATAGTTGTTTTTTGAACATCACAGACAAAAATTAATATAGGTAAAATCATAGCCCTGGAAATGCACCTCAAAAATAAAAACATGAAATGGTGATAAAATCCTATAAGTCTGAATCGACCCCAAATATCGACCAGACTTAGTGCAACTTTAAAACTTCTCTGGTAACATTAAATAAATACTAAACAGGACTAATTTGAAACAAATTTTTTTATAAACTTGTGATTTGTGCAAGTCTATTTGTGCATTAAATTGTCATCTGGATCTGATCTACTCAGTGTATTTGTCCATCAGTGAGCTTCTTGGTTTTCTGGGAATAATTACATTTACCTCCTCTAAAAAAGCCTTTTCCACATTCCTGTGAAGGTTGTGGGCAACAAAGCTTTAAATACCCTGTTTAATTGTTTAAAAAAAAGTGTTTTGAAGATAGTTGGTTATTCCATGGTGACCACTGGAAGAAAACTTTTATATCAGTGAGGAGCTACCAGAAATGATGCAATCTGTTGTGCTGCAGAATCGGTTGGTAATTAGAAATCTTGAAAAGGAGCGAATCATATTAAAAGTCTGGTTGGATGAGCTTTTGGTAAATCTAACAGTGAGTCAGTGGAGACAGTAACGAAGGTGTATGAGGTAAGTTAGGTACATATCATATGTCATCTTGAATAAAAACCAAATTCCAATCCCCCTTCTCTCATTTTTATCCCTATATGCCCTGGTCATGCTGTGGATAGATGGAATGTGTGTAGGAGGGTTTCAAAGGCATCAGGTTGCCAGCTTGAAGCTTCCTCACAATCCCTAAAGCCATCCCAGAGTGACAATCGTCCTCCTAGCTTTTGTAGAGCCACACTAGCAGAGGCATGACCTCACTGTCTGCGTCGATTATAAGAGAAATCTGATTTGCACTGCATTCTGACACGGTGACCACAGTAACACTACTACAAAGCAGGCAAAACTCAAGGAGGGCATTGCATCATTGGGGTTTGACACTTAGTATGGACATGATGTGATCTGCTCCCTGTGGTATCAATAGTACCATGTACTTGATCCTAACTGGGGAGTTATAAACTATTATGAGACATTTTTTTTGTCTTTCCTTGTCACTGACTATATTTGGAGTTTTTTTTGTATTTTTGTTATTATGCACACATTTTGTGTTAAATTTGACATTGCTCCTTTGTGTTCAGCTTTGAACTGTGATACACAAACAACTAATATATCATTACCGTTACATGTGTTGTAGGATGATGACAGCAACTTCCACATGGACTACATCGTTTCTGCATCTAACCTGAGAGCAGAGAATTACGACATCCCTGCAGCCGATCGCCACAAGGTCAGCATTTTCATTTAAGTTTTAACATCATGTGCTTAATCTAAAGTCTTTTAGAACAGCGAGGTATTTACAGGAAAGTCAGACAAATGAAACTAAATTGAAGGGTGGTATAAATGAGGGGATAGAAAAAAAGTAGAATGACTGCTCTCCTTCCCCTTGGGTAATTTTTGTAGTTGGTGCTTCACACACCTGCCCCAAAGCCACAGAAACCACCTCCTCGCCTATTGTTCCTGGAGCAGAACTAATCACAGCACTTTGCCTGTCGCCTGAGAGGTGACACCTGAGCCAGACCTTGTTTAAAGCCGCTGCTGCAGACGCACACTGCCAAGCCAGATGGAGGCTAAGTGACAGAAGACAAAGGAGAGCGGCCCCAATGTAATCAGAGAGACATTTCCACATGTTGCACCTCGTTGGGGAATAATTTCAATCTTAGTCACCATTTAACCTTATTCATATAATGTTATTTAGCAAACACATCACACACTATAATAGCACATCAGTCATGCTAACTGTCATGATGGCAAGGCTATATGTGTCTTTAAGATAAAAATGGTATACTTATGTATGCACACTTATAAATAATGTTAAAATATGTAAATGAAAATACACTCAAAATTACAACAGATAAGTATTTACTATTGTTAAAGAAAACTGATTTGAAACACTATGTTTGCTCCAGCAGCTCTACATGACCTGCACTAACAATTAAAACTGAAATTCCTACTATCTCCGTTTCAGAGTAAGCGCATCGCTGGAAGGATTATCCCCGCCATAGCCACCACAACAGCCGCAGTGGCGGGTCTGATGTGCCTGGAGCTGTTCAAACTGATTCAGGGTCACAAGAAGATCAGCTCCTACCGTACAGCTTACCTCAACCTGGCTGTACAGTACTTTGTCCTGTCCCAGCCATGCCGCCCTCAGGACTTCGAAGTGAGTAGCAGCTTTTTACAAGCACAGTGGGTCTCAGTTAGTGGCTGTGGGAGGTTCAGAGATGAGATCTATGTAGAATCCATTCACATATGGCCTGAGTGAGGCCCTTTGTAAAGTCGGGCAGACCCTTACTGTATATACATTCATATATCAAGCCTGTCTACCTTGAAGATAAATCTGTTGACTTTTAAATTTATGTCTTTCCTTCTTTGGGTGGAGAGCATTAAGTCATGAATGAATGCTCTCAGGATTTTAGCCCACTACTGTCAGTCTATTGCTTGTAAGCCCAGTCTTTTAGCTGGCTCAGTATAATCCTTAGGATATTTCAGTGCACGTAAGGCACAAACAGACCCAGACTTGCCTCTGTGTTTGGACAAATTAAGTGAATTTAAGGCAGCTGTAAATCTTATACCTTTTTAAAGAGTCATTTTAGGGTCAGACACCCTAATATCTGATGTTTTTTTAAGGGACTCAGTAAGTAAATACAAACATTACTACCAATCAGACTTAAAAGTTGGTCAATCATTTGGATCAAAACTGTACAGATTTCCCAAAAGTAACTTTTGTAGCCCTGTTACAGTTCCTGCTTCTTGTTTTCTCTCTTGGCTTTCTCTCTTGGGGCCACTGAACCTCTGACAGGCAAAGGTCGCTGGGTGTCAGCAAGTGGGGTCACTGTGTCTTGTGTAACTTGATGGTGCAGTGACAAGGGGTCTAAGACAGTGTGGATTTGGTTTCATCTTTGGTTACGCGGAAAAATGCACAGACAGCTGTGCCCTCCTCCTTAAATTCAAAAACACAGGTGTTCTAACAGTTGCATGTCAACATTTTCATATATGCACATACCACCATTATTTCCTTCTGACAAAAAAACTAACACTTTCATTTGTCATTAAATTTTTTTAGATGGGATGAATTTACTTTTTTTTTTGTTGTTGTTCTTTTTTCCCCCGTTGTTCTAGTTCTATTTGATGAGTAACCGTACGTGCAAACGTAATCATTCAAAATTGCTTCTGACAAACGGATTCAGCACAAAACAGTTTATTACAAACAAACCACAAAAACCAGGGATCAATGTTTAAAGACAAGTTGGGGCAGATTATTGAGAAACACCTTTGGAATTAGAAGTGGTTGGTAGGCTACTTATCACAAGACAAAGGATGCACAAAAGTTTAAACAGTAGTGATTTTTATTTGACCAACAGACACGAATTTATCTTGTATAATGTCAGTTATAGCCATGCTGAAACTTTGTTGTAACCTTAGCACACATGTGGCCCAGTATTTTTTTTCTTTTTGTTCTGTGAAGAATTTAAAGGACTGCAGCATTATCCTCATCTCATATTTAATCACTGCATTGTTTATAGAACCCATAAACTTTAATTTGCACAGTAGTTGTTACTGTTTATAAGTGCAACATTGAAACTCAGACTTTCCTTCTTGCTTCAACTACCACAGTGTGCACAATGGTCGTGTGAATCACAGCAATCACGTGTTCATCTCTGATTGTTTCACAATGGTTACATTCTAATGCACAACACAGAGGAGAGATATTTTACACACATTTAAACAGATTTGATTAGTCTAATTCACTGTGTACTTTAGGTCTCTGTGGAAATTCAGCAGTCTTAGGAGTTAAATAATTTTTGGGGCTCTTGAAATCCCCCTTAGGCTGTTTAAGTTCTTGGTGCCTTTTGTTGTAGAGGATATTTAAAGTGGAGAGTTGACTATGCAACTTGTCAGTCACTCCCACTGGCTCCAAGGTGTGTCAGTCAAACCAATACTGTCCTCAAACACAAATCTTCAAGGATAAGTATATACAATAATGGAATTATAGCTAATGTCACTAAGATGACTTATGGGAAAGAATGAACCAGCCTGAGGTTTAATGAGAGAAATTGGTTCTTTGGAAGTCTGTTTGTACAAGAAAATCCTTAGAGCCAATGTTAAGTATACTCTCTGAAGCAGTGGACCATAAGGCATGCCACAATGACACTAGAGGACTGCATCTACCTTTTATATAGAGTCAATGGAACTGTTCAAAAATAGATGCCCACTGGTATCCTGACTTAAACCATATATATTTTATTGTTTAATTTACTCATGACTAACAAAATGAACTTTATTCTATATTAAAGAAGCCTTAAATTGTCAGTTAATCTCAATTAACCTGTTACAGAAACCTTATCTGAGTAATTAATCCAGAAATGTGCCATGAGCCTCTATACAACGAGCTTAATTGAGCAACAATGAAAGTCTGCAATGTTAGTGGATCGAATGCAGATTTTAAGCAGGTCCACTGTGGCTTTCATTTAGGTTATGTTCATCTTTTATGATGTTGCGTCACTAAAACTTTTTAATAAACAGATTTACCAGACTGTGATGTATTCACATTTAAAATCCTAAATACCAGTACTAACATATCGACGCAGGTTTTGGACTCAGATATTCACTGTTGTCTTCACACGTTTCTATGATATGCAGTGTACCAGCAGTCACATTCCAGTCAGGGGCCAAAGTCTGGCTTTATAGGCTTCCCGGCTAATATATATTGATATTTAAAATCTAAACACTTGTCTGTTCCAATACACCGAATACCCTCTGTGCCTGACTTGTGGTCTAGACGTTATGTCACCAGTTACAGAGATAACTTAATGTTGACACTATTTCAATCCTTTAAAGCATTTTTAGAACTGCAGTATAGAAATCCCTACTAATCTATGATGTGCTAAAATATAAATTACAAATTTGAAATATGAAATATTTAAAAACACAGAAAAAGGACATGAGGGGAAAAGGAGGCTAAAGCAATATCCCAGTCTTGAAGACTCATATCTCTCTAATCTAAGTTTAGAGAGGGTTTCAGCTGGTGGCCTTTGAAGCAACTGCAGACGTGCAGCTGTTAAATATCACTAATCAGACATGCAGTATCAAGAGCTCAGCTTACTTTTGTAATGTCTTAGACCTCTCCACTCATGAGATCAGTCTCAGTTCATTAATATCAAGTATCAACACTCAGATCTCACTGGATGTACTGGTGGTCCACCCAGTGTTGCCCAATGTGAAGCGTACCACATCAAAGTGCCAGATATTTGCCAGTTACCTCAGTGTAACCTGGGCTGTCACATTGCTATGATTTAAGGCTTTTGATTTATTTTTTATTATAGTTATATATACATATGTTTTTAACCTTCTATATTATCATACTATATTTCTTTTATTCTCTCACTGTCTTAATAATTTCCGTAATTTATTTATTTATTTACTTTTTTAAAGCAGCTGCTTCCTAAAATAGGAAGTTCACCTGGCTGTCCCTGTGTTGCTCTGCTCTCCTCTGTATCGTGGTAGAAATATATAAACAAACAGATGGCTGTCCATGCATGCTTGGCACTCCAGTTGGGAAGCATAGTTTTCTTTCTTGTATTTTATTTCCCCATTAGAAAAACCAAGAACTGAACTTTAATTAGCAATTCTTTACAGAGAAGAAAATATCTCGAAAACATGGTTGTGAAATCTAAACCCTGATGTTAGCAAGGAAACTCTATTGACTCAATTGTTATTGTAAAAAAATAAGCCTTTTAGACTATATCTGCACTATTTATGGTTGCTATAGAACTTAAAAAAATTAAACGTATGAAATATTTTAAAATGTAGCACGACAGACAGATGTATAACATAATTTTTATATAAAGTTTCCATCAACATTTCACATAATCCAGATTTTTACATGCATTTAACATTAGAGATCTAATAACTGCTGTGTTCAGCAAGACCTCTTTGCTCAACAGTGCATGGACAGGGAAATTTTCAAGAGTTTTTAAAATAGGCTGCATGCAATAACACAAGTGTCTGTATCAGACTCGCCAGAGTTGCTGAGTCTGCCAGCTCCCAAAGGCTCTGTCTGGGAAATTTCTGAATAAACCCATGAATGCATGGGGCAGGTAATTGTCCAGAGATTTAACAGCTAGCTAGTCTGCAAGCGGATAATGCCTACTGGATTGTATTGTGTTTATCTGGGCTACATGTTGCTATCCACATATTTGTTGAGCACCAACATACATATATGTTCTATACAAACTCTAAAACACTTATTGTGGATCATTTGAGAGTTTTATTCACCATGTTTAAAGTGCTGTGTACAAACTAGGGATTGCCTTTTTGTTTATAGCATGTAGTCCTGCTTCTTGGTGTCCCACGAGGTGCCATGCAGGACCATTTACAGTTCTAAGAATGTTTATCACACAGAATCTTTTCATCTGCTGTGCATGTGTGAACAGGCCACTATGGACAAAATCTGAACCCAGGTCTTTGCCACTCATGTATGAAAATGGCTAGGTAGTTTTTAAGCTGGTTTTGGTTTTAGGATCACACCTATCTGATTTGGTTCATCGTTCTTTACAGCAGCAGGCAACTGTTACAGGAAAAGAAAGTGGTTGCACACTTTCTGGCATTCAGAAAGCAGTCATTGACATTATGGAAAAAATATGTAACTATAATATAGTGGAGAATTTAGTCAATAATGAAAACAATATAATGATAATGGATGGGAAAAAGAAAAAAAATTGCTGAAATGAACCCGTCTACAGTTAAATGCTAATGTTCCTTTTAAAACAATGTTTTTACTTTGTTCTACTGATCTGAAGAAAAAAATAACACAGAACAAAAGAGGCTAACTCTAACACCAAACATTTGGGTAAGGCATAAAAAGATGAATATGAGGCAAAAGATTAACATAACATTAATTAACATTAGAATTTCAGCTATTATTTCCCGGTATTTACATCTCAATCTGATGCACAACTCTGGAGATAGCATTATTTGTTACAAAACTCTAAATTCTTTGGTGAGCAAAAGTATTGGACCATGTGACTGACAAGATGTTGTTGCCCAGGTGTGTCCTGATCATCCAATAATACATAGAACTGAATGTCTGCTCTTAGTTGGGTTTTGGCTGTGCAGAAAGCATTTATAGTTGCTGGAGGAGCCATCATGATAACCAAAGAGCTGTCTATGAGTGAAAATGATTGTGAAGCTGAGAGAAGATGGAAAATCAATAAGAGCCAATGCACAAAAACTGGCCATAGCCAAAACAACAATCTGGAATGTCCTGAAGAAGAAAGAAACTTCTAGTGTTCTAAGTAACGGATGTCAAATGGGCAGACTGAGAAAAACATCGGCAGTTGATGACAGAAACATTGTGGGAGCTTTAAAGAACAACCATAAAACAACTGCTAGCAACATCAGCAACAACCTTAAAGGGCTGAAGTATCACAATCTACTATTCACAGAAGACCCCATTAACAAAAGTACAGAGGCAAAACTGGAAGATGCAAACCCCTCTTTAGCAAGAAGGACAGGAAAGCCAGGCTGGAGTTTGCCAAAAAAAAGTACAGGGACAAGCCACAAACATTCTGGGAAAAGTTTTATGGACTGATGAGGCAAAGACTAACCTTTACCAAGGTTGGTGTTCAACTCTCTTTTCATACCCGGTTCTTCCTGACCTTCCACTCTCTCCTCTCCTTCCTTTTTTTCATCCCTCCCTCTTTGGAATGATAATCATACACAAATAGATTTTATGTAACTAGATGAAAAAATTACATAAATATGACAAAATACTATTGAGAATACTTATACAGTCCTCTCTGCCCCCCCGTCTCTCTTTGTACTGTCAACCAAAAGGCAAATAACCGAACAATGTGTTTTATATCTAATAAGAGATTTAAACAATGATACATTGATCCAACTTACAACAACTTATACATTTCTAGTATGTGATTTTTCTATAAAATAAATAAAATAAAAATAATTATAATACATCTCTCAAATTGTAGGGGTGCTTCAGCACCTCCAAAAATGGGCTAGAAAGACCAATTGCTCCTGATCATGTGAGAGAATAGTTGTCATTCCAGTAATTCATTATTCCATCAGAAATAAGGAAAAGTAATACTCTATAGCAATACTCTACATGCATTATTGCCTCTAGTCTCTTTGCCAGTATTGGTTTTGCAATTTCATAACCCTTCCTCCCCGAGCAACAGAAATCATGTGACGAGAAGCAAATACTTTTGGGGTAAAGAGTAATTGTAGTCTTGCATGTCACTTTTTCTTAAAAGGTGTTTTTCTGTGCTACTAAAATGGGGGGGGGGGGGGGGGATTAAGAGTATACCCACTTCTTAAGGGACCACTGGCTGAGATCCAAATGATACCTTTTATAACTGTATTACAAAAAATTACATTAACTAAATTCAACATGTACTAACTTAATCCAAAAGCAAAGGACATAAATCACAGCGATTAACTAAGGTGGCGGTCAACAAAAAGTATGGCAAACCCACTCACCCTCTCTCTACCTACACACACGTCACACAGATGTCCTAAGTAGAGAACCACCACACATACCCATGTGACCAACATAAACCATAATCACTGTGATACAAACTGATACAAAACAAACAAAACAATCAACAAAGAAGAATGTAACATTTATGGCTCCTCCATATATGTACATATAAGTATTTCCATATGAATATATATACACTGCTCAAAAAAATAAAAGGAACACTTAAACAACACAATGTAACTCCAATTCAATTACACTTCTGTGAAATCAAAATGTTCTCTTAGGAAGCAACACTGATTGACAATAAATTTCACATTCAGGAGTAGTTCTGCAGGTGGTGACCACAGACCACTTCTCAGTTCCTATGCGTTCTGTCTGATGTTTTGGTCACTTTTGAATGCTGGCTGTGCTTTCACTCTAGTGGTAGCATGCCTTTGTGCAAGGAGGAACAGGAGGAGCACTGCCAGAGCCCTGCAAAATGACCTCCAGCAGGCCACAAATGTGCA
>JBAMHW010000003.1:22849822-22877916 GCA_037177495.1 Rhadinocentrus ornatus
TATATATATATTTAAATTAAGTTTTTTTTACTAATATTATGATTCTATTTTTTTTATCTCCATTTTCAGAATTTTATTGTCCCTAGATTTGCACTGATTTATTTCCTGACAGAGGTCTGTGGAGTTAATGCTTCTGTTTAAACCACGACAAAAGATAACTGCAATGGTTATGTGTATATTTCATATCACCTGTGGCTTGTTTTAAGATCATTTAAATGAAGACTTTTCAGGAAGAGACAGCTCTTTAGGCTTCCTGTCAACAAGAGGAAGGTGTCTGCACTTTTGGCTGGTCACTCTGGCTGTTTGGGAACTTCATATCAAAAAATATCACTGAGGGAGAAATAATTTATGACATGTAGTGTTTATTGCTTCCCAAGAGAGCATTTAAAATTAAATATTTAATGTTAGGGAAACATGGAAATTATAAAAAGCTTGAGCTTTAATATATCATCTGCTACATAATAAGAATGATCTTGCCTGAAGTACACATTTGATCAGTTTAAAGATAGTTTACATTTAAGTGACATTGTCTGAGATTATAAGATGAAATATTACAGTAGTGGTAAAGTGAGAAGCAGTTAGGATGTCATTGTTTTCCATCATTGTTTTGTAAAGAGCAGCTGTTTCATATTTTAGAGGAAGTTCAAAGCTTTGTTTTTGTTGTACAGACTACAGAGCATATGAGAAATTTGACCATCTTCCAACATAATAGTGTAAAGTAGTGCGGCATAAATGAGGGCTTTTTGCATCCTCGTACTCTGAAGTCAAACTCAGTGCAGCTCAACCACCCTAAATCACCACTTAGGTTTCATATTTTCAGAGTTAGGATTCTTCCATTTACCATTGCACCTTAGTTTCAACTCTTTTAACATTCATTTCCAGACCCACTAAATACTTATATTTAATGTTTTTGCCTCGAAACCTTGAGGAAAACAAAAATCACTGCTTGCCTTCTTGGATACTCCAACAGCAAGGCTGAGTAGACAGCTGCTATCCGTCACCAGGCAGCACTTGTGTGGATTTGTCCATTTGTGCTGTTCTCTGTGTATCAGATCAGCTGTCAGACTTAAATTATACACCGTAACCACAAGAAATCTTAACAATATTTAAATGGACTGACTTGTGTGATGATATATATCAACAGTTCTTCATTTTGATCAAACTTGGTTATGATTGCAGTATCCACTCTGAGCGTAGCTGGTTCATTAAATCAACTATATTAAGAAAACCACAGATAAAATATTGACTTTTTGTTATTTTCTGCAGAAAACTGTGTGAGCTGTTCAATGTGGTTCAATGTAACCCTCGGAGGAAAACGGCTTTCTGTTTCACATTTCTTGTCATCTCCCAGAGACAACTGTTTTGTTGGGACATTTTTGTTTTTATTGTGGCAGTACCATAAAAAAGAGCACAGTTGTGCTCTTGGGAGACCAGTTGTAATTGCTTCCAGCAGTCTGCCGGGTTCCAGCATTCTTTGGGATTTTTTTCCCCCTCTCCTTCTATACAGTGAAAAGTTTACATCACTGACATATCAGTTGATTTGCTTCAGGTTCCTGTGCGACAAGAGAGAGGAAGGGAGGACAGGGTGTAAAAATAGCTTGCTTTGCATTGTGTGAAATCAGCATCTGCACACAAAAGCACTCATGAAAATCTCTGGCATGGTAGCACTTAAGAATGAGGTCCATTTTGCTGACCAGCAATGATGTTGGATTTGCTAATGATGTTTTTAGGCTCTTATAAAGCTCTGTGCTCACATCTAAAAAAGTAAACAGACCAATGTTATTCTGTGCATCTTTCAAACAAAGTGCTCTTTGTCTGAGAACCTGGACAAAGCATAGACACACAGTTAAACTTTGGAAGAAGTTTGTCTCCACATCCTCGAACCCCATAAGAGTTGTTCGTGCTGGTCGAAAAGTTCCCCTTGGCTGCTGGAGCAGAGATAATTGGACCCAGGTTCAGCCGGGGTTTTGGTATTCACAACTCCAGCCAAGTTTTGGTCTTCTCAGCTCCTCTTGCCAGACAGTGCCTGTATGTGAGCAGTTGTCTGACCAGGCAACATATTTTGACCTTTTTTTTGCATGTGAGGAATCCTGACATATTTCAGTCAGGTGATGTTGTTTTTCTTTTATTAGGTCATATGTGGAATTTGATGTTTAGGGTAAACACGGTGTTTATGTTTGCAGGGGTTACATTAATATGCCTGGGTTTGCATTGTGTTTTGTTTGGAGGTCAAAATAAACCTGCTAATTTTCTTTTTAAATGCTTTTAAATATTTTTATTTATAACAAAGAGTATCTACATAAGGTCATGACAAACATTGACAAACTGACAAAAGCTTTTTTTTCACACATAAATACTATAGATTTTCAGGAGAAAGTTCTGTCCAGTCTTTTTCCACTTTTCTTATTCACAAAAGCACATCACAACATGAGGTTTTTCTGCAGGAGATGCACTCTCCCGGCAAGAAATGTGAGGTGGAGATATGGAGGATCACATTCTATAGCATGGAGAAGGCAGGATATGATTCAGAAATTACGCTGTGGAAATCTCTCATTGTCTTTATAACACATCAAAGTCAGCTGATGAGGCTTTTTTTTTTATTATTACCGCATGCATCTCTAGATATCTACAAATCAGTGAATCAAGAAAGTAGCATCCAAGTGAGCAGGAAGGACAAATTCTCTGCACACAGAAAAACTCACTTGAACATCAGCAGAAAATGCTCAGGACTATTTGCTAACACAGCTTTTTTATTTTATTCTATTGAATTTAAAAACATATCTTAGTCAAAAAGTATGTTCAAAATGTACATTTATTATAATGCATACGTTGTAAATAAATCCAACTACCCAAAAGAATAGTGTTCACAAGGTTTCACAGAAAATCGACTAGGTCTAACATTGAAAAAGGTGCCTGTTAATATGAAAGGGGAAGAGAGGTGGTGCCAGGTTGCATACTGGGACAGGAGTGCCATCTTGTAAGCAATTCTCCTCCTTCAAGATCATTTTTGCCTAGTTAGATTAAGTTTTGCTTGACTAAAAGTGGTCAAATCTAGAAGAGATACCTGGAATAAATGAATCACATCACTGAACACAAGATGTGCCAAAATCAGATATCCTGAAAATATGACCATTATATTAAAGTGAGCAAAATGATAATCCTTCCTAATAAATTCAGAAATGTTTGCCGTTTTTTTTTACCTCCACCAAAACAGAGCTTATGTTTTTCAGCTGGTCAGTCAATCTGCCTGTGTGTTAGCAAAATTACTCAAAAAGTTCTGAACAAATTTTGCTAAAATTTTCAGGAAATGGAATACATGAATAAGATTTTGGGGTTGATCCATCTGGATCTAGGGATTTTTTTTTTAAAGTAAGGGATAATTAAGAGCTAATAGCTTCTAACTCAACAGATAGTGTCCAGAATTATTTGCCCCCCCAAAAATTACAAGATGACATAGATGTTAAATACAGTAAAAGGTAACCAAATCGTTACAAACCCAGATTGTCACTATGAGAGAAATGTAATTTCATCAATGACTTTAAGACTATTGTAGCCATTTGCTTCATCTTGGTGTCTATGGGTATGTTTCCATAGTCAAAGATTCTAAATAAGATGTGACAAACATCCTGAGAATGGAAACAGATAGTGAGATATATGAGCTTGAAGTATACATAAGAGTGTAACTGGGTGGGCTTTTGGGCCTTTTGGGTTTTTTTTTTCTCACGAATGACGCTATGGCTTGGCGGAGGCAAGATAGGAGGTCTCTCTGAGTGCTTCTAGTTTTTTATGGAATTAAAAGTGGATGTTCTGAGTCACTGTATTGGTAAGAAAGATGTATTTTAAAATTTATCTAAATTTATTTTAGAGGTTGATTATTTAGTTGGAGGGAAGAAACAATATCCTGAAGTTATAATTATGCGGCTGTGCATGCAAAAGATGAACTTGGAAGAAGCAAGAATATAATATGACGTCTAGACAAATTGATGCATGGTACAAACTTTACATTCTCAATACAGACGATGAGAAATTGAGGGTGAAAATGGCTTCTTAGAGTTCGGATTTCAGCTATTTAAATTGCAATCTCTCAAATTGTCAAGGAAGATTTATTCGTTGTTATTGCACCAACTAGAGCACCAAATTTATATTCCCACTGATAGTTTCTCTTTTTGTTTGTTTTATAATAGGCAACATTCTTTAGCTTTTTTCCAGAGCTATCATTTTTCCACAATGTAACATTAAATGGCTATATGGATTTTAGTGGCAAACAATAATTGTAAAACTCCGAGAAGTGTCGGAGATAGAAATTAGGGGAGCAGTCACTCTGTCACACTTGAGGAAGCACCTTCTTGACCTCATTGTGGTTCGTCCGGGTTTGCTGATTGTTCTCAGCTGGTTTAGAAGAAAACAGTGAAAAATGAAGCCTCTGACTACAACAATCCAAGACTCTTACTATGGACTCAGACATTTTCAGACAAGCAGTACTTTGTCTGTCATCTTGCCCTGTGTGTGTTTGTGTGTGTAGCAGAGTGATGTGTAACTATGTAATGTGTCTATCGACAGGTTGCAGGAAAGAAATACACCCTGTGGGATGACTTCCTTGTTGAGGGCAGAAGCAGCAATCAGCAGGAAATGACCTTGGGAGATCTGCTGCAGCATATTAAGGTAAAGCAAGGAAACACACACACACAGACACACACAGTGCTACTGAGTACTATTCATTTTTAAAATGCTTATTCCCCCCTAAACCTGCTCACCTTCCTCCAATGCATACAATGCAACACTGTCCATTGTTTTTAAATGTGTGATGACTTTAACTCCACCTCTCGCAACTTTAGGATACTTTTCTACATTTTCTACTTCCTGGACAAAAATTAAACAGTGATAAAAACATATTCTTCTCTTCTTGCAACAATGTGTGGATGATTAAAAATGGGTAGAGACTGGTTATTTATTCAACCCTCATTTGAAACAATAACTTATAATATTGTTTCTTTGATTAAAAGAATTTTACTTTACATTAAACACTTTGATCTACTGTCTCTAAATATGATTTAATAGCTTTGCTTTATGCATCTATTTATTTATTTTTGTCACTGAATCAGCCTCAGGAGTTGAGAATGGAGCAGGCATTGATTGCAGGCTGCCTTTACATTTTTGTATCTTAGATTTACTTCTTTTGAAAGTGGTGTGCACTTTATGTAACATGCAAACTTAAATCTGCATAATTTACTCAAAAAGCATATTATTACTGGACCACAGACCATACAGTAAATAGCCTGAGAGCTACAACTAGCATAAACAGCAAACAAAGTTTAGAAAAACATGTGCATCGAACTGGTGAATAACAGGCCATGGGCACATACTAATACCTCATTTTGACTCATTAGACTCTTCCTGATAAGTCATGTATTGAATTGGACTTGGTAGATAAGACACCACACACACTGCAAATGTGAAGGTGGAAGTTGGCAGCTAGCAGGTAAATGGTTGACCCGTCAAAATCACATCACGATTCCTCTTTAACATACAGTCTTTATAAACCCTGAGCTTCATTGTTAATATGTTCCTCTATGCTTTACAGATACACCATCATAAGTTCTGATAGTTTGCCACCAGGTTAATTTTGTGATGTTTTGTATGCTTTTTAAAAAGACTAAAATATCCCATTTGAATCGGCATTTGCAACCTTCTCAGTACTGGTAATTTCTGTTTGATAATGATTTAACAAGCTTCACCCTATCTTTTAGAGGTTTTCTGCATTTTTTTTTTGCTAGAATTTCTTAATCTGCTACAGCCATTTTTAGGCCTCTTCAGAGAGACCGAGTTAAGATCTGGTTGTGGTTTCATAGTTTTCTTGAAGTCGCTCCCATGTTTTCTTGATGATATGTTCATTGTCTTGATATAAATCTTTGCTCAAGTCTGAGAATCTGAGCAATGTGGAAAGATTCTATTGTGATTACTCGTCTGCGTCAATCAATTATTTTTGGTATCCCAGTCCTTGTTGCAGAAATCATCCCCACAGCATAATGCTACAATTGCCATGTTTGACTGTTAGGGTGGTATTGATATAAATAATAACAATAATGGACTAGATTTTTATAGCACTATTCAAGAAACTCAAAGCACTTTACAGTAAATTGCATTATTCATTCATGCTGCATTCAGACTCGATGGTGGTAACTTACACGTGTAACCACAGCTGCCCTAGGGTAGGCTGACAGAATCATGATGCTTAATGCCTAAGGAAGTCTTGGGAACTGTGGGCAAATAGTTTAATCGCTGATTCTTTTCCTGGTCTGAAAGTCATTGAGTTGCCTTGTAAACTGAAGAAAGTCTTACATTTTCCTAATGTAGTAATATTATATGAATTAGTTGCAAACAGAATTAATGAGTCCAGGACTTGCAGTCAGTAGGCAATGCTCTACTTCTAACTAAACTGGATTATTTTTTTTTCTTTGTACAGGATAAGTGTGACTTGAACATCTGCAGTCTTTTCTATGGAACTGCCATACTTTACAATGGACATGAAGAAAGGCTGAAGAAAAGGTATGCCCAGTTAAAACAATGTTGCACATGACCACGCTCTTGCTGTCCTGCACACATAACCAGCCACAAAACATAGTTCTCCCTTGTTTGTTAGGAGACTAATGGCAGGATGAGGTGCTTCCTCCGAGCCTATGAGAGAGCCTGTTAACACCCTTGCACACACTTCACTGAACACAACCGATTGAGACACCTCCTCAGGTTTCCTTCAGTTTGTTGAGGACACAAGTTAAAGAGTTAAATTAGTGTGAACTTTGCATCTTGAAAGTCATGTTCTTCAAGCCTGTATTAAATTAGCACACTTTTCTATCTCCTTGTCAGTTAATGGACTGAATCACAAATGTATAGTAGACTCTGCAGGGTATGTTTTATTTCCCAAAGACAGGATGAATAATTCCATCATTAGACAGTTTACATGTAATAATTCCAGGGTTAAATGACAATTTAAATAATAGTTGCTCATAGCTTAAAGCTGTTTGGAGTTGAAACAAAATGTGACTATTTGACTGTTTTTGAGAGTTACGTCTCAGGAGAGCTGGTGTTGTGATTAGATTAAGCTGCAGGGGAGAGGGGCCGAGTGCTGGCCATGTGGACTGCAGACTCTACATGACAAATGCACACTCTAGTAGGCACTTCCTGTGGAGTCTCCCTGCTCCATGTTTCCTGTGTTGAGCCACCAAAAAAGGAACAAAGAACAACACAACTAAAAGTCAGCTGACAAAGCTTTATTATTGTGGAAATTTTGTGTTATTCAATATTTTGATTGGTTTCAACAACCTACATGCAATGTATTGCATTTTAAATTTCTTATACTGTTTGTGAGATGAAGGTCTTATAGAACAGATAGTGTATGGTAGTTTTTAAGGTTACATAGTTTGTAGTATGAAGTTGAAATTTTTGGCTCACTGTTGTTTCCCTAATTATTTTAAGTCATCATGGTGATCTATAGCAGAAAGAATTTAACCTTGTCAAACTCAAAGTGAACAGAAAATACTTACTGCCATCAGTTTACCAAGTACTTTTAATGCTGATGAGAAAAAACAATAAACTAAACTGTTTTTCTTGCAATTAACAACAAACATTTGTTTGCTGTATTTGTTTGGACAGAAATTATATTGTGCGATGCATTTTTTTTTTCAGTGTGTCTGATGTGGTGAAAATGGTAACAAAGGCAGACATCCCACCTCATAAGAAGATGCTAGAGTTGATCCCCTCTTTTGCTGAAGATGAGGACTGTGAGAAGGTACCAACTATCAAATATATGCTCAAGTGATGCAGCCAGCGCGAGCTTTCTTCACTGAGAAGGTTAAAGACATAATGAGGTTTAATAAACAAATTTTTAAACTTTTCTACTAATTTTTTTAAATGTAATTTTTTTTAAGGGTTAAGGCAATCTATTTCTGTCCTAATCCTGTTTCAGGTCACGGGTCATCCTGTTTCTGACCTATGCCCAAATATTAATTCCAAATGCTCCAAGATTAATATACAATTTATCATTTGCTTTTTTCTTTGTCACTTTATTATAAGACTACACAGGAGTCTTTGTAAACTGCCATTTCCTTTGTTGTTTTATAATGTGAAATTTTACCTTAAAGTCCTGTTATTAATCATGATTCATAATAAAAGTGTCCAGCTCTCCATCATCTATACCTGCATGTCCCAAAGCACGGTCACAGATCATGTAAAGATTGTCTTTTGAAAGTCGTGCTAAGAAGAAGATGCATTTCAGATTATTATATGACATGATACTGTTAGACTAATGCTGGTATCCAGGTATAATTCAGCTTTAGATGAGCACAGTACTAAGGGGGTGGCAATGGTGGACACTTGTCTTACCATCTTCTACTCTTCATCTCTGTAAACTGTTCAGACTAAAGAAACTGAAGACCTTTGTCTTCCACTTTTGCTCAAACTTAGAATGTGTTTCACAACCTTGCTTTAACATTTTATCAAGTTCTGCTTCCATAGCAACTTTTATTTTTGCTAAGCGAATGATCTCTGTAATCATTAGTGCAACTACTGCCACATAACTGGATTAAAAGAAAAAGGATGGAAACTGATTAAAATGTGTCTGAACAATAATGTAATAAATATACATTTGAAGAACAAGTTTTATCTGTGTTCTTCATTTCCCAAAATCATTTCCATTATTATCTTTCAGATAGTTCTTTTAGTTCTGGTATAGAGTAAACATGGCTATAATGACCACACCAACCTATTTTTTTAACCTTTTTTTTTTTTTACCTTGTGTAGTTCATACACTACACAAGGTTTTGATCCTCTTAACTGTTCACATATATTTTCATAATTATTATTTCTAGTTACTATATTCATTGAAATTTCAGTTCTATGGACAGAATAGTTTTGTCCACAGTTCTGAAAAAAATTGCATCAATGTCAAAGGTAGTAAGAACACATAAAAAATATTTAAATGCAAAACTTTTAACCCAATTGCAGAAGGGTATAGTAATGTTTTATCATTTCTTTAATCATTTTGTAGCATTTACTGTTGCACAAACTTTGGCAGGAACAGAGCATTTACATTAAATACAAAAAGTTTACATTCCAGAAATATTAGCTTTGAAAATATCAATTTGTATCAAAAAGATCAGTCTGTTAATGCCGTCATCCTCAGATATATCCAATGATGTCATTGCATATGATGGGTTGTCGGCTGCCTGTCTTCATGAGAGCAGTAAACTGGTCGAAGTCTGTATCCACCTGATGCAGTCCCGTGTGAGACTGGTGGAAGAAAGGTTTGAGAGACTCCAGTCCCACTGGACAAGACATCCGTTGAGGAGCTTCTGCAGCTCTGGATCTTGTGGAGCCCACCGACCTTGGCCTCATTTCAACACTTTTAGACATCCCTGCCAGCTTCCGGCGCATATTACCCAAAATGTCTTTTGCAAGACGCCGGCCTGCACTAGGCTTTAGTTCTGCTTGCTCGGGACAGTCTGGTAGGTCCATCCAATTCTTTATCAGATCAGCAAAACTATTGTCCCCCAGAACCAGGGGTTGTCTGTTTCTGCTGCGGCTCAGGAGCAGTGTGGTCCAGTCTTCTGCATCACTGGCTTCAAAAGAAGTCCAGCACTCCAGGCAAGCATCAGATGTTGATTTGGGCCTGATGCGACCGGAGGAGCCTCTGTTAGTACGAATACAAGCCGATGAGGAGACTCGCACATTTCTGGTCCGTCTCAGCACCACACCTTCATCCTGCCAGGAAGCCTCAGAGTAACCTGAGTCAAAGTCCACACTCTTCTCACTGCTGGGGGAGCCCTGTGCCAGCCGTTCATGCTCCTGCTGCTCTTCCTCTTCTTCCAGCGGGCTGGCCAGGCAGCAGGCAGAGTCATATGTGCTGGCTTCACTTGCGTCAGAAACACGGAGACGGGCGAGTCGTTCCTGCTGTGCTCTCTGCTTGCAGAGTCGTGTGACAGCAAAAGACTGGACACATGGCTCACTCAGCGGCCTCGGTCTGCTTATCTGCTTCAAGTCCTGCAAGGACCTCATCACGGAGCGCATTTGGTCCCGGAGACAGTCAGTAGAATCTCCTAAACACAGCTGGACAATGAGAAAGAGACAAACCCTTAATGGATGTGCTGCAAATTTTAAAATAAGCCCACTTAAAATCCATTATTCCACAAGACTGTTTTGCAGCAGACTACAGGACTCTAAGACTGCTTTCCAAAATATCCCATCATGATCTGGCCAGCCAAGAGGCCAGAACAGTTTCTTGAGTTATTTGGGCCAATAAGATTTTTACCAGCTGAGATCACTCAGTTCTTCAGCCTTACAACAATCCCTGACAAACCTCAGAGTAACTTTATGGAGATCATCCCAAGCAGTATGAGCCCAGAAAATTAAACATTCAGAAATCCCAGCACAGGATGCACATTTCTAAATGGGAAAATTCTCCCTGCCTCCTTAAGTTGGAGGGGAAGTTTGAACAAAATAATAGCTGAATCTGGAGTCCACCAAAAAGGCCCACATATCCTCTCTGGATCCCTTTACATTACAGGATGTTGACTGGAGTATTTTATAAAGCAGGAAATGACAGCAACATTTTGGAATTGCCTAGAGATCTTCTTATCATGAATCATAAATTCTCCCAGCTTTCAGATAAAAAAAAAAAGCTTAAAATTTCACTACCCCCACATGATCTTTACAAAAAGTAATTAAAATGCAATTGCTAAGCTTTCCTGTACCAGAAAGTAGCAGAAGTGTTGTCAGTGTAATCAGTAACCCTTTTTTTTATTAAATATTTTTGCTCTCATAGAGTTTATTATGTCAAGTTCTTACTAAATTTACCTTGCTGAACCCCTATCCTGCCAGTATTTGGTTTGGAGTAGTCAGGAAACCACAGTACCATGATGTTATCACAGCTGTGGGTGCTGAACCATTTGGCCCCTAGAGAGACTTATCAGACACCCACAGAGAGACCCTATAGTGAGTCTGCCACTTTAAAAATGAATTATTCTTCTTGGCTGCTTTCACACAATGGACACGCAGTTATATGCATTTAGAGGATTTGGGGATTATAACACTTTAGTGTTAGATAAATCATTCAAGGAAAATGTGAAACATTTATGCAAATGTCTTCTGCAAAAAAATCCAGTTACTTTTCTCAAGCATGTAGGCTTTTTCAGTCAACACATATAAGCAACATAATGAGAGAAAAACAAACTTACCATTTCTTGTATTAACGAGTTTGCAGTGAAGTTCAAAACATCCGTTTAATTTCTGAGAACAAATGAAAATTGAACCATATTACTATATGTATCTGACTATTCTTCTTCTTCCTGAAATATATAGTTTACGTAAAAGCTACAAAACTTTGTACGTAGTTTAAAATTAAGTAAAGCGCATTCAGCAGGTCCACGTACACCAGCTGATCGGCGATGATGAGTTGTTCGGTGTCTTCTCTTCTGAGCCACATGAAGGTTTGTCAGCGGACTTGGACAATGCTGAGTTTTCTGCCGCAGCAAATCAGCGCAGCGCATCAAAAGAACAGCCAATCAGATGTCGCCTGAAACAGGACCTCTCCCAGAGTCATTTCAGTAAGTCCCTACTGTGTGTAAATCTCACCATGCTGGGACTCCACATCTGGACCTGGGGGAGTAAACTTTTATTCTCATGTATTTTGATATATCAATTCAATTAACCAGGGGGGAAAATAATAATAACGATGACTGCAGTGAAAATTTATTTATATTTTTGAGACGCTTCGTTAGTTGATTCAGTAAATTATACCTCACGTAAAAGTGTCACGTTTAATTTAAATGCTTTATATTAAAAGCACAAAAATCTTGAAATCAGTTTGTTCAACGTTAAAAGTAGGCTAGGAGTTGTTACACGTTACAAAAAGGGTAATAAAAAACAACTTGATATAACATCAAGCTATCTGGAATGGGATTTTTTTTTCCACTAGAAGCTAATGTATTTGACTAATTAACTGCATTTGAACCTTTAGTCCCTCAAATTTTACACTAAATCTAGTATTTGATTTAGAATGGATCAGTAACGTTCAAAATATAAGGTTATAACTTACTTATAGGCTTTGTAAAAGTTGTCAAATGATGGGAGTACTATACCCTGCACGGAAAAATCTACATAGCGCCACCTTGTGGATGTAGTTGTTTCACATCCTTTATTAGGAATACAGTTGATGCAAACTATTACTTAAGAATTCTTTCTGGGCCTTTTTGAATGGCAAACACACTATTGGGCTGAAATAAAGACGTTCATGCCAGGACCTGATCGTCTCACCTCTTGGAAAGGTAACAATACTGTGTTTTAATTCGGCTTAGTGATGACAGGATATGGAGTCTTTTAGTCTACTTCAATTACTTTTAAAATCTGTTTATCACTAACAAAGATAAAAATGTGTTGTGAATGTGCAGATACTTCTAAATGGAAGAATTCTTGCTAAAATACATGGGTTTATGATTATTATTAACAAGTGATGTGAATGTACATAAAGACTATTATTAAAATGGGACAGCTGAGCTACAGGTAAGCAAATACTTAAAAATAGTACACACTGGCTGGAAGGTATACTGCATCATACATTTTTTAACCTGTTGCCTAAATTGTATGTTTTCTGATACATAATGCATTTCTTCTTTCTTATTGTAAATTTGTTTGAATTTATAGTCCATATTTCTGATTTATATATGGAAACCCCCAGAGGGCTACTTTCTCACTCTTCTTATCCTCCTCCTTTCTTTTTTTTTAAAATCATTATTAAAGCATATCTCTAGATCGTTCCTCTCAACACATCACACTTTAGACAAAGTGACCAAACTTTTATTTACATTTAACATGTGTATGACCTTTATTTTAACATTAATGAACAACTATCATAACTTTTGTCATGGTGTTGTGGTGCATCTTTAATCAGGGTTTATGCAAACTTAGGTGGAATAGAAATAGCCCTAAATCACACTATGTAGATAGCATGTCTCTAAAGAACAAGTGTAAACAGATATCAAGGCACAAACATATGTAAAAAGACTCGGAATGAAAAGACCGTACAGAATAATCCATGTTAGGAACAGACATAACCACTTAAAAATCTTGCAGATATCTTAAAAGTGACACATAACCATTTCTTTTTCTTTCTTTTTTTAATTTATTCTTTTTTTTTAAGAAGTTACTTAAGGAATGTTAGTTTGTTGGGGATACAGGCTAATCTATAGACAGTCATGCAGAACAATGCACTACAGTACAAGAGTGAACATTGATTGTGTGTAAACATTGTACAAAAAAAACCCATTTTCCCTTCATCTAATGTCATTCTCCATGCTTGGTGGTTTTCTTCTAAAAATAAGCTTTGTGCAGTCAAACAGGTCATCAAATGACTTAAATTAAGCTCATGAGATTTTTTATAAAAAGTCTTTTTTTTTTTTGTCAACTGTCTTCTTCTTAAGCTTCCAAAGCAAAAAGGCAAAGTAACATGAAAACCTAAATAACTCAATTAACAAACCTAAATGCAAATTAATAAACTGAGCAAACCAAAAAGACACCAATGAAATGAACAGTTCTTTGACTGGTCTATGAAAATCTATTAATAATTAAATATATTTCCATTTGCATTGTGCTATGATGAGATAAAGGGTTGAGATAAAAGTTTTGCTCTTCTGACAATTATTTTCAACTAAAGCTACTTGGCTGTTGAGTTATGCTGTCATGGTACAGATCTGATCACAATGTCTTGATTGTTGAATGATTGCACTTATCAAATTAGAGTCATTTTTCCAATATATGTATGCAGATGCTCAGCATTACCAGAAGAACCCCTACAAAGAGCAGTAAGAAAAAAAATATGCATAAAGTAATGATAACAGGTGTGACAGAGAAAGCGATGTTTGCAAATCAGTGATTTCAGGGTTCTGTCAGGTTCCTCCTCCAGTAATCAAGTAATGGTTTTCATTATGAAAAGCAGTAATCATCACATGGCTATTGCAGTCTCTCGTGCAGTCTGTGTGCATTGGGGCATCATCCTGCAGAAAAAGAAAGATTACAGCATGTTTATTGGTGTAGGTCACTACAAAAAGTCTAGCCCCAAGCTTAAAGCTTATAAACAGATCTGAAAGGAATTTTACTTGCTACTGGAAGCCTGTAAATACATTTTCAATGCTTCAAAGTTTCAATGCTTCAAAGTGTATTCAATTCTTGGAAATGTATGGTTATGAATGTTGTCAATGTAATTGCCAGCCAGCCAGCCATTGATAATTTTTGTGTGATTGTGTTGTCAGCACATTCAACTATGTAAAGAACAAAGTGTTTAATCAAAATAGTTCAAATATTCAGGTCTAGGATGTTATTTTAATGTTCCCTTTATTTTTTTGAGCAGTGTATATATAAATATATATATTCTCATGGGAAAGGCTGAATCCCCCAAAAAGTTTAGTTTTTTTCTTAAAACTTTGTCTGAAAAGTGTGAACATCATTCACATCGTCCTCAATTTCCAAGCATATAAAAGAGCCTACAATAGTTGCTAAAAGAAAAGAAGGAAAAAAGAATCTATGCCCAGTGCTTGTTCTTTTTTTTCTTTTTTTTTCTGATCTGAGCAGTTTCTGAAATAATTCTATATAAATATGAACAAAGGGAAAATTATACTGTCACAGTAGCATCCCAACAGTTACTCCCCACGCACCATGTCATCCCCATATCCTACCTTTAGAAAAGACCACAGTCTTTCAGGTTGTTCTTAATAATAACATCAGTGACTGCGTCAAAGACAAACTGCACGTTCTTGGTGTCAGTGGCACAGGTGAAGTGGGTGTAGATCTCCTTGGTGTCCTTTTTCTTGTTCAGGTCTTCAAACTGAGTCTGGATATAGCTAGCAGCCTCATCAAACTTGTTGGCTCCTGGGAAGAAAGAGAAAAAAAAAGAAGAGATGAGCAAGTAATTTATTCTCAAAGAGGCAATGAGTTTCTGCATAACTTTCTGCAAATGCTGAATATTGTTTTCACAACTGCAGAATTGCTCCATTGTGTACCTGCATATTCAGGGAAGCAGATGGTGAGGGGGCTGCGGGTAATCTTCTCCTCAAAGAGGTCTTTCTTGTTGAGGAAGAGAATGATGGAGGTTTCAGTGAACCATTTATTGTTGCAGATGGAGTCAAAAAGCTTCATGCTCTCGTGCATTCGGTTCTAAAGTGAAGAAAAAAAACAATCATTATGGCTGATGGCTTTTGACTTAAGGACATTCAATGCATGAGAACTGCCACAAGGGGGGAATGTTGTTTCATATTATATTTGAAATACCAGGCTAATCACAGCAGACAAGGCCCTTCAGAGCATCCTTTGGCAAGCACTTACAAGTAGTTTAAGATATTTGGGTTATGGCTCAAGTCACTTTAAAAAATTGAAACAATTAGGACTTTTATTATATTTTTACACTTCATAGAAGTTTGGTGAGCTATTTTTACCAACTGCAGCTCAGTATTACTAACCATAAAAGGTTCTTCAGCATTTCGTGTGTTTCTGTGCATTACAACCTAAACTACCCCATGCTAAAAATGAGACAAACACAAGCACACATATATAAGAAGATGGGGGTTTTCTTACCATCTCCTCATCCTCAGCCAGCACCAGGTCATAAGCACTCAGTGCAACACAAAAGATAATGGCTGTTACTCCTTCAAAACAGTGAATCCACTTCTTTCTCTCTGAGCGCTGGCCTCCCACGTCAAACATTCTGCAAGGGAAATAAATAAATAAAACATGTGATCGTGTGTCTGTGACTGAGGGAACTAGGTAGCAAAAGAATAACGTGAAGCTAAAAGGAATATCAGGGAGCTGAAAAGGACACGTTGGGAAGAAGTACGGTGAATGGGGGAAGGTAAAAATTCGAGTGACGTTTCATCTGAAACTGCATTACATTTCCAAAAGGTTGCTTTAAGTGCAAAAGTGATGAGAAAGTTAAAAGATGTGAGATAACTGATAAAGGACTGAAGGTTGATGCAGGCTACAAGAAAAAAGGCATGCCTCTATCATCAGAGCAAAGCACAGGGTAATGGGAAGTCTGAGAGTCACAATTGAGGTTAAAAAAAAAACAGAGGTCATAACAGTGCTCTATGTTGAGGATATCTTCTGTAATTGTATAAAATACTAGACAAATTTGAGGTTTGAGCAAAACATGATCTAAATAATGATCTAAATCTAAAATCATCATCTAAACAAAGTTAAATTAATTGTATCTTTAAGTATTTCCTTTCTATAGTACATATGACAAACAGCACAGAATTACAAGACGGTGACTTTCTTTTTATTGATTGCCTTCGTGTATTATTGAGGCCAAATACTAAAGCTGTGGCAGAGTAAATATCAGGGTCTATCAGGAAACAGGTCACATCAGAGCTACATGGCTGCTGCTGCTTTTTTGTTAGTCACTTCTTTACTCTCCTCTTTTTATATCTAACCCTTTCTAAAAATCGGTACTCTTAGCACTGTTATGTGCCATATCTTTTACTTTATATATATTTACTTATATTCTTCAATGTTTAAAGGAACTTTTTTGCATCCTCTTTTAAAAGACATATCTGTATATGATATGAGTGCTTTGGTTGGGTCGGGGCATATTTTAAATAAGACCAATAGCAGTGTGCCATATACAGTGGGACATACTAAAACATTATAGCTCAGTTCTTTTTTCTTTTAGCGAGAGCTTCGTGGGCAGGATGATATTTATTCAGTCAGCTCTTTGTGCAATCACGATGACTAAGCTCTTAATTATTGGTATAATTTGGGCTCTGAGTGGTGAATATGCACAATTATAGTCACAGGGGTTTGTCAGCCTTAAGCCTAATAAAATTGAAACCATTATGTTTTCTGGATAAAGTTGTAAACTATGTAAAAGGCCTGCCTGCACAATGTTAACACTCAATGAAGGATGTGCTGACTTTATGGAAGTATTTAGGTTGGTACTGCAAAGTCACTGCTTCTGCACTTACAGGACTTTAAAAAAGGTACAACATATTAAAATTTAATACTCAAGCTGTTTTTATTGTTAGTTAGTTTGTTTGTTGCTGCTCTCCAAAAATACAAGACTCGTCATGTTTCAGTGGCAATTACTACATGACAATTAGCTTTTTCCTGTATCATTGGAAGGAAGCACCAGAGGGGTGTGAACCTTGAGAGATGCTGGTCAAATACAGTCAATTATTCAGCAAGAGCTCCCTGAACTCTCACACTAATTGTAATTGGCTTAAGCACTTGTTCTGGCAAAAAGAAGCTGCAGCACAGTAGGAGGGCTCTTCTTTTTGTCATTTTAAAACTCCTCACCCCAATTGAAAATCAAATCAAATTACTGATATGATCTTACTTGAAGTGCAGTTCCTTGAAGGTGAAGTGAGTCTCGACAATGCCTGTAGTCTTGACCCGAGTTCGTAGCACATCCTGCTGAGTGGGAATGTAATCTGCTTTTGCTATCCTCTCCAGGTCATTTAGGTAACTAAGACAGAAAAATAGCAATCAAGATTTCAACATATTGCAGCCTGCAAGAAAGATGGAAACAGAAACAACAACAATAGACTAATAACACACATCAACACACAGGTCACTGGCCACTCATGGTGCTATTAACATCCCAAACAGCTGCTTTTACTTCCTGAAAGCATTTTTGCTTAAGGGCATTTTAGTTACTGCTAATACTGTGGGCTGTTATTTTAGCAAGACTCTTTACTAAGGTTAGACTATGGAGTAGCTTCAGAGCTCCACCTTCTGTTGCTTCAACAACAAAAAGAGTGGGGTAAGAGATGGTGATGTTGATTGTAACTAGGACTGGGCAATTTGAACCAAATTTCATTTCTCGATACATTTACCTGAATCACGATATATGATAAATATTTCTATATAATCTTTTGAAATAACCGAAGAGATTTTAATTTACAGCCTTGAGTGCTAAATGCACTTTTATTCAGGATCAGCAGCACATGTACATTAAAACAGCTGATTGAAAATAAAGCAGCTGTATATTAAATTAAATGTCCTTCAAACAAAATGAATATTTCAATGAGCATAAAAAAATTGTTGTGCAAAATGCAAAAAGAAATGATACTTTTAACTCAAAACAAGCTATCTCGATATAAACGATATTCCCTCATTCCATGTTACGTGTGAAAAAGTCTCTATATATTTGAAAATGTCAATATTTTTCCCAGCCCTATTTGTAATACACTGTTGTCAGCGTTAACTTATTCACACTCATTACTAACATCCACCAACCAATGTGTAATATGTTATCTGCAGCCTCTCAACTCTGCATAAAATCTCCCAATAGATGACTCATCTGCTTTACAAATGCTATGCCATATATTCATTCAAGTTATATATCAGCTACACAAATAATCTGCAGTCTGTTGGCATTTGAGGGTGATATGTGGTGTTGGGATCTGAAGCCAGTCTGTTCTGTGAGATATATTTGCCAGCATCAATTCAATTTTTGCAGTGCTGGGTTTGGTATCGGCTCATGATGAGTAAGTCAAGGTGCGACTCTAGGCAACAAATAAACTCTGTAACTGTAATGTAACAAATCCCTTTGTGGTTAGTGATGTCTGACTGAAATATATTTCAAAAGGTAAGTGATAGCTTTTGAAGGATTACCACTAAACCCACTAGTACTACAAAAGATCTGCAGTGAGAGGATTTCTATGGCAACATGCATAGTTTCTACAGTTTTACTAGTGAATGCTGTGATGTTCCTTCTGTGATCAATTTGAATACAATATTCAAAGTCAAAAGGGTGCAAAACTAATCATCCAAGATATTTTGCCTTTAAAAAGCAAAACTGCTCACAGCTTATGTTACTTAAACAAAGGCGAGAGAATTACACACAGTTTATCTGAGACAAAGAGGCAATTTAAAATTCACACAAGGAACAAAGAAAGAAAGTTTAATCTTTATCTCCAGTCACTGAATTGGCTGCATTTCCTTTCACGTTTGCATCTATGTTGTAGTTCTCAATTTAGAAATCTGTTTTCCCACTTCTCTATCCATTTTTTGCATTTGCTCCAATTTCTGACAGACTGTTGGTCAGTAGGGGTGTGTGAAAGCATCCTTGCTATGCTTGACACAACCTGCCCCACTTTCACATTTATTACATCATCTTCTAAAGCCAGCTGAGAGATTAAGTTGCTCAGCCAACCTATACTTCACAGAAAGAAACAGATATATGATGTATCCAGCACTTCAGATCAACTCATCTTACCATTCATGCAAGTCCCTTCCTTGTGATTTTAATAATTAATAAGTTAGGGGGGAGGGACTGTAAGAGTTACTGAAGAGAATGAAAAGAAAAATGATCAAACCAACATTCTGCAGTCCTGTCATAGCAGCCATAACAAATGACTTCTAAATTAACTGCCAAAAAAAACCTATCAACATATTTAAAATGACAAAGAGTCGGTTGTAGGTATTTTTGTAAGACCTACCAGTTCTCAAGTTTATTCGGAAACTAATTTTCTTTGAATTATTTTTCTCTCTCTTTATTTTTCCATCCCTCAACACAAACTGTACTTTGCTCTGCTTATCAGGTTGCAATATTAAAGATCAGATCCAGAGAGGGAGAAATTATCCTTAAATGGAAGTTATTGGCCTATCTTTCACATCTTCATTACCTCCCCAGAGAAGTCAGACAGATTTTTACTGCAGCACATATTATAGAGGCAGCAAATAGAATCCATCACAATGCCAAGCAAAGAGCAGTCAGCTATTCATATGAACATTAGTATAAAAGTAATCTAGATGAGCATCAACCAAGTTGTTGTTTTTTTAATGTTCTTGTAAATTAAAAAGTGCTGTCTTGAAAGAGAATTATCTTCATGTGAATGACAAGTACACAGCAGTTATCAAGTGGCTGTGAGATTTCTCATTAAGGCATGTTTACATTTACATCTGGTTAACAAAGAGTTAGGTGTCTGTAGAAGCATATCACTCAATGATTGATGCACAAGTAAAAGATGCTGATAGAAGCAGCTTAAATATTGAAAGCACTAAGGTATTCCTCTGCTGAACTGACTGTATAATTAGATCGACTTGACTGATCACCTAATGAAATCCACTCAAAATACTCACTATGCTGCCGAGTCGTTGAGCTGATATTCTCGAGACCTGGAAAAGCAGCTTTGTATGCCACTGTCTGCCCACAGTCGCCTGATCACATTGGCCAAGTCATCAGGAAGAATGCCCTGCTCCTCTGCAGTGGCAGAAAGGGCAAAGAGTTGCTGGGCATCGTCCTGCAGGGGGCGATGAGGACACAGGACTGGGTTGTTACTGGGAACATACAATATGTGCCAAAAGCAACATTGAAATGTTCATCCATGAAAAGAAGATGTCGTTTAATCCACTGAATAGAGGTGTGTATGAATAAAAAAAACAATATTTCATCTGAGAGGCTGCCATCTCGCAAAGTCTATCCTAATACAGCGCACTCACATGCACATGCACACTAAAATGGGTTTTGGTTGCTAAAACTGTCTTGCTGAAAGGGTTTGGAGGAAAGCCACTGCTAAAGCAGTTTGGATGTATGTGATCAAAGAGCACAATCTACAATGCCCTTAAATATGTTAAAATGATGAATGTCCTATACCATATACTACACAACCTGTGAAAATATTCTGAGGAAGGGTCTCCTTTGAGCTGGCATTAACAGACATGGTAACAGATAGAAACATAGTGGTCCTATTAAGATACAAAACATGATGATAAAAGAACATACAATCTGTAATCTATGCAAATGGCTGCTGTTAAATTCGTGAAAAATATGATCATTGCAGAGCAAACATATCTGTTCAGTAAGAGAAAGTAACATACAACCTACCTTCTCTGCATTAGTACAATATTTAAATATTAAACAAGATGTCATAGGAGGTATATCTCTAAACTAAAGCCAGGGAAGCAAAGGTTATCACAGAGGCATTTTAATGTGGGGATTATGTCACTGACAAATAGGATAAGGGGATGTGCCAATCAATCTGGGTTAAGCATATGCAAGATATAGGAGATGTTTCAGTGCGACCTAAGGCAACAGCATGCAGGGCTGCTAGAAATAACTGAAACCTTATTTTCTGTTGTTTACCACTCTTCTAGTTATTTCTTGTTAGCATTAATTTTTCTGCTGGGTTCTGGCTTAGGAAGTTAAAATAATGTATTATCACCTTAAACATCAACTAAAGCTCAAAAAGAGAGTTTTAAACATGTTTTAAAATTTGTATGCATAATAAAGTTGATTTATTTAGCAGTCTCCAATTCTTGTTATCAGACCTGTCTACAATAACGTCATAGTTCCCCGAATCCCTCGTATGTTCAAATTTCCCCAGGCAATGTGCCCTAGCTACAGAGTGCATATTTATCCATAGCATGACCATTTCAATAGCAGCTGAATATCCATACCCAAGTCCAAATAATCTGATACTGGCAGTTATTCACCAGGACTGGGTCATGCAGAGTGAGTGGGCGTCAGTCAAAATCCACCGGACAGGGCCAAATAAACAAGCGGTTGACAGTAGCTATTAAAGGTTAGGTCAATTCAAATGGCTACACATCCACTTGAACTGCACAGGGATGTGGATTTTCTTCAGGTGGAATGATCAGACACTAGCCATTAGCTGCCAAAATCCATCATGACAGGGCTGAGTGACCAAGCAACAACCACCTACCAGACTACTCAGATAGGGGAAACCCAGCTGACATGTCCCAGAAGTCTGAACCAGATCCTTCACTACACACCGAGCGACAATTTGGTGAGTATAAAAGCAACTAAAAGAACTATCATACTTTGTGTTGATTGCATTAGTAATCTGGGAAGCTTAAAGTATACATTTATTGTTTTTTCAACTGCTCAGAAACAGACTCACTTTCACAAGAAGTGATAGTTTGCATTTACCAACCACCCATGCACTTCACTCTTTCCATAATTTTGATATTAAAATGGGTGGTCCTCCTGTTTGTGCATAGACAACAAAATATGACTGACATTATTGGGCAAATCCTAAATGCAGCATATAAAGGTGACACATTCCTCTGGTATGCACACCAGTTATTTTAGATCAATTTATGGGTGTGAAAAACTGCCATTTAAACTGTGAGTGCATTAATGTCTGTATAAGCATCAACTACAGGGTTGCTGCCACTAAAAGATAATATATAATTAAATTGATATAAAAATACGTTTTTTTCCACTATGTGGGGAAACTGCCTTATTATGGCTCTATTTTATTTTTGCTTATTTATTTTTATTTTTTTACTCTAAAAGTGTTATGTTGAAGTGCCCATAACTGCTGGGCAATAAAACATTACAGCTGTTTTTACTAACCTATACTCTGAATCTGTGGTAAAATTATTTCATTTTTGAACTCTCCCTGCTTCCCAAGCCAGATTAAATAGATTAAATAGCAAACTGAGTGGATAAAATGTAAGTGAGAAATTTGATATCATGTACGTTTTAGTTTTGTGCATGTGTAGGCAGATAATGTACAACCTGTAAGTGTTTGTGTGTGCACTACTGTAAAGTGCTGAGCAAGTGCAGGCAGGCTAACATACTAATTGCTGTGTGAGAGAGTGTAGGAGTGCCATCATGTTCACACAGCCATTTAACAAATCTGTTGGTGAGAAAAAAAAGAAGAAAAAGAACATAAAGAAACACACACACACATATACCACAGCAGTTTCTTCAATTTTTCGATTACAGCTTCAGTTGAGTTTCACTGTAAAATCACACGGACTCAGTGCTCCACAGGAACCAGTCCAGAAAGTGTTAGATCTCACCGTTCCTAGGTTGCTAAGAGGTCTCAGGATGCAGCAGAAAAGCTGTGACTTGTTGTGGTATGTGTCTCTGGGTGACTGTTCTGTGTTTCATTTGTTCATGTGAGCTTTTATATTAAATTTTATTAAAATGCAAAGCTGAACTTGTGTGAATGTGCATTAATTAGAGCTATCCACACAGTTTTGGTGTATCCGCAAAAGTTTTTCATGGTTTAGATCTGAAAATGCAACGTTTCATTTTTATATTTACATCCCACACACATCTTTCCTGACTCCACGTCTCCCATAAGGCTGCTCTACTGAACTTAGTTATCTTGGTGAGGTGCCCCCTAACGACGGCTAATTTGGCATCCATCTTGTTCTCTGAGCTCTTTCCAGCCAATAAAAGTCAGTTAAATGTTGACTCTAGTCTTATCTCTTGCTCTGTCCCTTTCTCTCTTTTTTTCTCTTCCTCCAATAATGTTCTATTGCGTTTCTTTCATGAATAAAGGGTGTACCAGGGTACGTGTTTAAAATGGCCAGTGTGTCGATTAGCGGTTTGCTAGTGTGTGATGCAGTGCAGTAAAGCTGAAAGCTGGTGTAAAATGAGGCAGTGTCCAGAAATTAAACATGACCTGCAGTTTCTGAGCCTCGGGACAACTGGCCAACAACAGTTCCAGGAATGTACATACTAAATGTCAATGTGCCATCAAAGCAAGTCAGAAACACATATTTTTAAGAACAGAAAGTTACATAGTACTACTTTAATCCGCATGCAATAACCTGTTAAATAACTACAGAAATGGTGGATTAGAGTTGTGCTTGTGCTGCAGGAGCTACTGAGCATGAAATGGCTTTTGCAACAAAATTCCAAAATCCACATGTTATTTTTTTTAGTTGGACTCAACAACTTTGGTTGTTTACTTGCAAGAGTTTATGTGCATCCTCCATGTCTCATTCTCTGTTTCTAAAATTTCTTGCGAAATTGTGTAACATTATTTGAAACAGAAGTACAATCAGCATGTGTAGATGGCAAATGTTGATTGTAATTACAAGTAGGTTAATTACCGGGCAGCACGGTGGTGCATTTGTGAGCACCATCAACATACATTTAGCTTATGCTTTGAACCTCAGCTTAAAGCTTTCATGTTGTACCTGTATCTGTTAGGGTTTCTCTGGGTACTCTGATTTCCTCTGACTTTAGGTGGAGTGGTGATTCTGAACTGATTGAAAGTTTGAGTGTGAAAGTGCCTAGTTCTCTGTCTCTGTAATAGCCCAGCAATTAAAGGTTAGTTACCCAATGGGTAAGAAGTTTTCGTGGGTTCTAAATAAGATTAATCCATTGGATGTCACTTCTAGCAGCAAAAGCACAAAAAGTGCTAAATGCTAAACCAGTGAATGATTGCACAGCATTTGTCTTTGAGATAAATGCTAATGACATACTGAAATATTTAGGACGCTAACTTGCTCAGATACAGCTGCCAATGACTGAGCAGTTGCTGGTTTTTGGAGAGTTTTAACTAAGCAGCAGTCCAGTCTCACCAGGTGTTCTATATAGAGAAATGTTGCTACCAACCCACTGGTCCACCTGTAAGGTCTTCCTTCTATGGCATTCTTTAATGCACAAACTTCATATGTGTTATTACTCATGCTGCAGAAAATACCAGCCTGATATTCTACTACAATATGTCTTGTTAGCACTTTGAACAAATCTAGTCCTAAAACAGAGCCACTGACAGCTGCTTCTGCAGCTGCCTCGCCTGCTGCAGGTCTTGCATGTAGTTTCAGACTACCTTCTGTCTATTATAACTTAGAGAGACAAGAGATCAAAGATGGAGGAGATGGAGTTGGCAAGATGAAAACACTATTTTCCTGCAGGTTTAAGAGATGTATCAGAAATGGGTTACACTGTGTTCCAGTTTCTACCACATCAATGTTTCTGCTGAAAAAAAGGCTGTTGTGAACAGGTACATTTTGAAACCGCACAATCTCACTGTTGTTTTACTGGCACAGCTTACCAGAGTTATTGACTGAACAACAATTGCCAAGAGAAGAAAACAGACCTGGTTTCCCTGAGGCATCACAGCCTTGAAATAATCTTTGCTCACTGTGTTGTACTGGGAAGGATTTAAGTGAAGGTGTAAAGTGTTTGTGCCATAGATACATGCAGTGCCTGCAATCAAATTTATACCAGGAGGAATTTAGAAACAAAAGTAAATGTCTGTTATGGGAAAGGAAGTCTTAAAGCTGGAAGTCTGCACTTTATACACAGCTGCAAGACAGTGTCAATAACACAGGCTTTAGCATAGCCCGCGGGAGACCGTGATCTGCACATGGCTAACTCATTTCTGCAATCTCACTAAGAGATTAAGGCTTTTAGCCTTTTGCCTGACTATTACTTGTGAGTCTTAGCACATGTGTTGATACCATGCTTATACCTATTAATGACAGATTTAGAGAGAAATAAAATTAATACTGACATTAATTGAGTCATTCTATGAAACAGGAGCCATTTCCACTTTGTAATTTTAACAATTTTATCAAGGGCAATTTTTTTTAAAGAAATCCTCAATGAAAAAGATAGGTTAAATCTCACAAAAAGAACATATTTTACCAGCTCAGGTATAAAATATTTTAATATTGCCTGTAATAATAATATTACCTATATTTATTCAGACCCAGGAGTCATTCTCCTCTTTCTGTAAAGTCCTCTGAGACAACTTTGTTGTGATATAGGGCTATACAAATAAACTTGATTTGATTTGATTCTTGTACCACCCCGTCACGGACAATATGCACACAATGACCAATAATACATTAAATAATTTCTAAAAATTGTGTATTTTCCTACCAGTAAAGTGTCCTTATTAGATATTAATAATTTAAAACATAATTCAAGTATAAAACAACTTTACAGATGTATATACTTCATACATACCACCCCTTCACAATGAAATATGTGATGAATATCTGATTTCAATCTGAAATATCATTTTATTTCCAGTGTTTTGTTTTGTTTTTGTTTGTTTTTTTTAAATCAAGTTTTCCTGATCTATTCTGGTGGTTACATTAAAATTAATCGACCCCATCCAATATATGAAAACATCAAATAAACAATATAAAATAGTGTGGGAACTTGCCTGCTTTTGAACTTGGCTCCTACAGAGGTTCACATGATGTCATTTCCTGTTTGTGATGCCATGGAAAATAAGAGAATATCTTTTTATAGACAAAAAAGTAAGTGTGACAGGGTGGTAAGTCAAACTAAGGGACATACTCAAATTGTGATTTTTTTTTTTACAAAAAATAATATTTATTCTTTTGTATATATTTTATATCTTTTATATATAAATATAGTTCATAGTATCCAGGATATCCATTTCATCCCGAAAACAGTAAAAGTTTGATTTAAAAAAAAAAATTTTTGTTGATATGTTACATGCAAATCCCTTGTTGGTCATTGTGGATATTTGTATATTTTTCTTTTAAAATAGCATAGTCTCTTAGTATGTGATACAGAACACATATCTTAACAGCTTGAAACTTTTGAAATACAGTCGGACACATTTTTATGGATTTTTAATCTCATCAAATGTTGTGGACTCAAATGGCACCCGTTTCATAGAATGAACTAATTATATCAGGCACAAATGCAGTGTTTGTGTGTGTTTGTGTATCTTACCGCTCTAGCAGAGTTGCTGTAGTCTATCTTGAGACTTGTCATGGCTTTTACAATGGCCATAATAGACTGAATGGTATTACTGTAAACAACAGCTCGATACTGCTTACACTCATCCTCTGAGTAGCCATCTTCATGGATAATCCTGGGAACATCAAGAAATATGCAACATTTTTCTTTGTAAGCATTAATAGATAGATTCACACTCTAAAAAGTAATTATGGTTGCTTTAGCTAATTCTGATGTTCATTCTGCCAAATATGCACTTAATTTTAACATTTGCAGTTATAGTCTGAGCACAGAGCCAAAAAGATCATATTAATTTGAGAACACTATGAACACAATAAATGGCAAGCAAAACCTGTTTTTCAAATAAAATATCACACAAACTGTTATTTTAAAATAAAACTAAAGAGCTAAAATATTGTGCTTTATTGTGCTCAACAGAGTCTTTCAGCCACTTGTTAAGTTAAATAAAGTTTCATATTAAAAAATACAGACACACACACACACACACACACACACACACACACACAACCAAACACACACTAATTGAGAGTAAACCTAAACAATATGCTTAGGATAATTATATATGGATAATTAATTATATGATGATGTTTTGTTTCCAGTTAGGGACCATTACAACTTCTACTATTTTGAGTGAAGTTTGCATAGCTGAAATACCTCAACCCCAGTTTATTTCAGATAGTTTAAATCTTTCAAGCTGAAAGTCAAGGTGCACTTCATGCTTCTGAGAGAAAAGCTGCTCTGTAATGCTGATACATGCACATACTCTTATCTTATCTACTCTTATCAAAACTGCAAGGTCTTTATTATTATTATTACTTTACAGTAAGGAACTTCCATGTTGTCATGCCTGTTTCTCCTCCACTAGTCTGCTCCTCTTCCCCTGCATACTGATCACCGGTTTGGACACTACACTTCCCAGGATTCCTCTGCTTCGGCCATCTTGGTCTCCACCTGTCATTATCATCAGCCTTATGAGCAACACCTGTCCAACCTTCCATAAAAGCCCTCAGGTCACACTTGTCATTGTGTTTCCATATTGCTTCACTCAAAGTCTGTACTGGTTACTTCTACCTAAGCTACATTAAAACCTCGTATCAAGTATCTGCGTTTGTGTCCACCTTTCCGCCGGTCCAGCATTACACATGTCAACCACATGTTAGCTTGTGTGTTGTTAATATGTGCCTGTCTCTATGTGCATGATGTGAAGCACCCTGGGGCAAACAGTCAGGTATGTTTAAAAGTGATGACCAACCATAGTCGATCAAGACGAAACGCAAGCAAGTGCATCCCTCATTCAAATAGTGATGATACCAACATTAAAATGCCAATTATTGGGGGGAGAAGTGGGTAGCTGTGCATCTATTCAATAACTAAACTTGCATTATTCTGTAAAGGAATAGAGCTTACTTTTGGGAGGTGGGAATAGGACGTAATTTCAATAGGTTGTTAGTTCATCATAATGCTAACAGAAAGAGAAAAACAACTATTTGCACTAATACTCACACACCAATTAACCTTAGCTACAGGACTGTCTCAGAAAATTAGAATATTGTGATAAAGTTCTTTATTTCCTGTAATGCAATTAAAAAACATGAAA
>JBAMHW010000003.1:22884490-22904087 GCA_037177495.1 Rhadinocentrus ornatus
AACATTAAGGCCAGACATTGTCCTCACCTCAGTAGCAACCAAGCAGGTAATTCTCTTGGAGCTCACTGTGCCGTGGGGGGACCAGATGGAGGAGGCCCATGAGAGAAAGAGGGCAAAGTATTCTGAGCTAGTGGAGAAGTGCCGGAACAATGGTTGGCGGGCATGATGCCAACCCATCGAACTGGGATGCCAAGGAATTGTGGGCCAATCCCTCTGCAGGGCCTACAAAATGCTGGGCATCACAGGAGCCAGTCAGCAAAGGGCTGTTAAGTTGCCAACCGACGCAGCAGAAGTTGCGTCAGGGTGGTTGTGGATCAAGAGGGGAGAGGCATGGCATGTAGGGTAGCGCTACCTGGACACAAGCTGGGGCCTGATCAACCCTGGCTGGGTCGAATGGAGGAGGGGGGTCGGATTGTTGAAAGACCCGAAACCCCCAGTGATCCCAGGTTACATCACTGATGATGTGTCCAGGGGCCCCATAAGGTGTATCTAAGAACAAGGACAAGTACTTTATAAAGTACAGTGGCAGTCTCTATCTGTGAAAAGGCAGTGAGAGACTATTTCATTAATATTATTTTTATTATTATTATTATTGATGTTATTGTTATTATTGTTGTTATTATTATTATTATTATTAATACTATCGTTATTATTATTATTATTATTATTTTTTTATTTATTTTATTTATTTTTTTTATGTAATACTAAGTATATTACCTCCTGGAAGAAGAAAGTTATGCACACTCACAACACACTAATCGCACCGCTAACTCATTACATCTACACACACAATTTATCATGTTTCTTTTGTTTGTAGCCTTTTTTCTCCATCCTTTGTTCAAATCCTGCCACAATTTCCAGTTAAATAAAAAAAGATCAAAAAAGGTACTGGGAAATTTTTATTTTTTTTATTTAATGCCACCACTGAATTATGCATGTTAGGTTTAGAGGCAGAAGCATCAGATCTTTGGAGGATAACTGGCACCCTGGTGAAGCTTCTCATCTTCTTTACTTTTTAAGAAGGACTTCATGTCTGTGAGAGCCGATTTTGGCCTACATCAAGCACCTGAACATATGTTGCCAATTCTTTAACAGTTCTTTGTTAAAGAACATATAAAGAATAGAAGGAAAATGACAGCTGACTTCCTCTGATCTGTGTTCGAACCACATGTTTAAATTACAAGTCTGAGGTCAAATAACCACAGGAGGTAAGAATTACTATTAAGTAGCTCAGTGCCCATATTCCCTTTGGAAAAGCTAAGCACAGTAACCCTGTGTGATATTCAGCAGAGGCAAAGACCCTAAAAGTAAGTCATTTCCATCTATAAGATAGTGAGTATGAGGATAACTTAAAGACAAAGCGCTGTAATCTAAAAGCAGATGCAGAAGAGATAAGCTAGCAGTATCTAGGAGTAGGGGTGGACAAGATGAACAAGAGTGACAAATGAGCTTGAAAAGGATAAAGAGAGAAGGAGGATGAGAATGCAACGTTATAAAGTGTGTGTGAGATCTGAGCATAAAGGGTGCTGGTTTAGAGAGGACGTAGAGTGACGGTTACTATTATAAGTACAACATTAAAATAAACACTTTACTGTTGATTTCTCACCACTTTTTATTATCAGCATATTAGTTGTTTACATGAACTGTCTACAACATTGTTAAAACACTTTTAAACATGACATGATTAGAAATCTAAAACCTCCTAAGAACTTTTTCAACAAAATGGCATTCAAATCAAAATTTGTAAATTCCTTTAATAACCTGAAAAATGAACAAACCAAATTCTGCCTCCAGCACAAGCATGTGAGTTATTTATTTATTTTAATTTGGAGCCACTTCATTTTATTTGAGAATGAACATATTTTTTACAGCAGCAATTTGCATTTGACAGAGAGGCAATAATGTTGAGCTTTCATTTCCACTTTCCATCTTAAACTGACATATTTTAGTTTATTACACATTTACCACAAGAAAATTGTGATTGTTTCTGAATGCTTTAGACAAATAAATAGCATAGAGGGACAAGATTAATCACATTGGCATGCCTGAGTTTGAATGAAAACATTAACAAAGATACAAAACAGACTTGCAAACACAGCACATGCTGCAGCGGAAATGAGAGTGCAGCATCAGCAGCAGAGTGAGGCTAAATTGCTTTGTGTTTTTGTTGGCAGTAAGGAAAGTCTGCAACTATGCTATATCTTAGTGAATTAGTACAGCCTTGAACGCACTACTGTTAATGAATACTCAAAATGATATCAATAGAGTCTACATAGGTATAATGTTTTTACATTGTAACATTTTACCAAACACGAATACAGCATCATTTGGAGGCTTATAGCATTTAACACATCTTGGCATATACCCACATTATTATTATATATTGTCTGCACAACTGTCATGGGAGAATGACTCATTTGCACGGATGTAACACATTTCCTCCTTTGCTTTCATCCCAGATCACTGCCCCTAACTTCTGGTGCCATGACTGTTTTATGTTTAACTGGTATTTATAGCCTTTTAAATGATACCTTGCTCTGGATACTGATGGCGCTAAATACAGTAAATCGTAGGTCTACAACAATAATGCACTTGCTATATAAAGCCTTGTCTCTTTTCTGGAGTATCGTGAAAACAATTTTAATTTTTACCAAAAATGAGTGGAATTTATTTGAATACACAGTCTCTGATTATTGGAGGCTTACTGGAGCAATAAATTCACTTTTGTTACACTAATGACAATACATGGCTACATTGTGAGAAAGGTGCAAAACAATATTGAGATCTATTATACTTTTTCATTTTAGACTTGTCTTTTTCAATCTACCTATAATGCTTTTTTTTTTTTTTTAAACAAAGCAACAAGCACAGGATTTTATTGTGCAAATCCCAAATTACCCAGCCATTGGAAGCTAAAGCCAAGAACGTACAGTGGTAGGTCAAACTTGCAAATGTCTATTATTTAACCAGTGCAGTTATACAAAAAATAAAGATTTTTATTTATATGATTCCACTTTTTTGGGTTATTTTGCTTCAGTCTATTTTTTCAAGCAATGTTTAGAAAAATTATGTATGTCAGTTGAATGTTAATGGAAACCAGTTTTACAGACTGGTGGTCCTTGTCCTTTATCTGTAACAGCTGGTAGGGCCTAGGATTAACTTAGTTGTCACACAATCTTCAAGCCAACAATGAACCGGAGCATGCTCTGGACAACTAAGATACTCACCTGAATGATCACTGCCTTACTTGTAACACACCAGTTCAAATAAAAAATCACAGGATTAATCAACACAAGATGCATTCAAGGTCTAACAACTATGACAATCTAGAGCAATATAAACAACAACATGGACTTGCGAACTGTAAACATGTTTGATCAATATACTGTAGTAGGACAATACCATGCCAATATCTGCTTAATATTTAGTTAACCACTAAAAGCCAACAAACATAAGTCACATGTCAGCAGTGTAATTCATCATTTCTTAGACAGAACAGAACAGCTAAAAACAACAGTGTATTGGAAAACTTCATCAGGATCAGGTTCAATAACTTCCTCCAAATAAGTATTTATTTGTTTGAGAGGTGAACTCAATTCTAGACACTCGTTTATAAATTGAGATTTTTCCTTTGTCAGCAAGTACTTATTTACAGTATTCACTGTATTATCAGCCAGTCTAAAGTCAAGTCTCTCTCTGCAGTCCTCCAATTGATCTGCCAGGAGATGCAGTTTTTCACCCCATCTCTACACCACTTGAGTTTGTCAGGAGGAACAAAGATTGCCTTACTGCAACACAACATGCTGGTTCCAGTGGTGACTGTCAACCAACTAAAACTTGTAATTTGAACCATGTAGCAATCTCCTCTTCATCTCCACCTAAACTACTTTCACATGCAAGATAGAGACGGATGGAGAAATTTTACATGGCTGAATACTATACAGTATGCTATCGCCTTAAGTAGAAAAGTAGGTCATCAGCCTTGCAGGGAGCAGTAGAGCTTCACTGCTTTACTCTGCAGAGTTGGATGCCTGCAGCACTCTTAGCATACAGTCCAAGCTAAAATGCACCAGTAAAAGCCAGGAAAACAAAACAGAAAACTGGAGTAGCTTTTAAAAGGAGAATAAAGGAGTCATGCTAGTGGCAGTCTCTTCTTATGTACCCAAATCAACAATGGCACACTGAGCACAAGACACGTCATGTGTCTTGACATGCAAATGTATGCAATGCAATCAATCACTGCTGCCTCAGGAAAAATCCTATGCAGAAAGCAGACACGCTTCATTACTGCCTCCTAATAACTAAAGCAAGAGCCTCTCTACATTTAATCCTTTTAGAACTCATTGCATCCTTCAGCACTATTGATCATCCTGTTTTAAATTAAAGTCTGCAGTGCCTCTGTGTTACTGGTACTGCTTTCCACTGCTTCATACCTATCCACTTCAACCCTCTCAGGCACTATTGACGACACATCCTGTTTAGCAAACGCGGCACGTGCTGTGCAGTAAGATGCCATTCCCTTTCTAAATTGTCTCTTTCTGCATGCTCACCTATGACAGCACAAAACACAAGCGAAATGCATTATTTATTTTCTATGCTTGCAATGCTCAAGTGTATCTACTCATAAAGGCAAATCTAACCACTTGAAACCTTAAGGTCACTTTATGTTGCCAAAAGCTGGATATATAAATCACCAAATATAGTGGACCTATACTTTGGTCATTACATATTAGATATATACAGTATGCATAAAAAATGCATGGTTAAAATAAGAAATACAGAGTTTAATATTCATTAGTTGTGCATTCAGTTATGTGATATGACAGTGCCGATAACATTTAAGCATTAATTTGGAAACTACTTAGTACTCAATGTCTGGACAAAGGTGTAGAGAGAGAAAGAAAATCTGAAACTACAGAAAAAAGTATAATACTCATTTCAGTTTCTTATGGGTAGCACCTTAGTAACTGTTAATGCCATGAAGACCTATGCTAATGTTTGGCATTATGCACCTTGTGTGGTCCGATCACAAGTGAACAGCTGTGAGCAAAGTAAAATAGTAAATGGAATTGTACTTACCTAGCACTTTTTCAGTCAGCTTGACCACTCAAATGCTTTACAGTAGTTGTCACATTCACCCATACACACACACACACACATTCATACCCCGATAGGCACATCAGGAGGCAACCTAGGGTTAGGTGTCATGCCCAAGGACCCTTTGACATGTAGTCAGGGAAAGCCTGGAATAAATCCACCAACCTTCCATATTACTAACAACTGCTCTTCCTCCTGAGCTACAGCCATAGGGGATGCAACCAGAGAAGATTTTGAACCGGCTATTATTAGCCTAGTTTGTGTACGTTTCTTTTCAATTCCACAGATTAAAGAAAGTTTTTAATATATCAGTCCTGGTTGTGAGCCAGTGTAAAAATGGCCTCATACTCAGTCCTTTTCTTTTTGCTATCAGAACCAATTGTAAATTCAACTATGGTCCTGGGATGTGTGAGGTGCATGTGGAGATGCACCATAAGTGATGCTCTATAAAGGTGTATATCTTGTGATCACCCAAAATATTCACTTAATTCCAGATATGAACAGGGCTTGTACTTTGGTTGTTTGTTTTTTTGCTGTCTGTATACAAATGGTGTAAGGCATAGGCAAGGCAAATGTATTTATATAGCACATTTCATGTATAAGACAATTTAAAGTGCTTTACACAAAACATAAAAACATTACAGCAAGGTGCAGAATAAAATACAAGTGTATTAGATAAACAAAGATTAAAAACGATAAAATTGACTACATAAAAAGTAAAGATAAAGAAATAAGTTAAGATTTCAGGGTAAAAGAACCAGCTGCAGATCTGGACTCCTAGTAAGCACTATTGAAATGCAGCAGAGAACAGATGAGTGTTTCAGCTAATCTGAGGCTTTCTGGGATTTTGTTCCAGACATGTGGAGCATAGAAGCTGAATGCAGCTTCTTCATGTCTGTTTCTGACTCGGGGAACTGATAGGAAACATGATCCAGATGACCTGAGGATTCTGGTAGGATCATCCTGGGTCAAGAGTTCACTGATGTATTTTGGTCCTAAACCATTTAGAGCTTTATAAACCAGCAGCAGAACTTTACAGTCTATTCTCTGGCAAACAGGCAGCCAGTGTAATGACCTTAGAGCTGGACTGATGTGATCCACTTTCTTGGTTTTAGTGAGGACTCGAGCAGCTGAATTCTAAATCAGCTGCAGGTGTTTAATTGATTTTTTAGGTAGACCTGTGAAGACACTATTACAATAATCAAGCCGACTAAAGATGAAAGCATGGACTAGTTTTTCCAAGTCTTGCTGAGACATCAGATTTTTTACCCTTGATATATTCTTAAGGTGATAGTAGGCTGATTTTGTAATTCCCTTAATGTGTTTTTTCAAAGTTAAGGTCTGAGTCTATTAATACACCCAGATTTCTGACCTGGTTGGTGGTTTTTAGTTGTATAGACTGAAGCTCTGTGGTGACACTTAATCGTTTCTTTTTGGCTCCAAAGACCATAACCTCAGTTTTGTTTTTGTTTAACTGGAGGAAGTTCATGCACATCCAGTCATTATTCTCATCAATGCATTTACCAAGAGCCTCTACAGGGCCTCGATCTCCTGGTGACATTGTAACACATATCTGTGGATCATCTGCATAGCTATGGTAACTAGTTTTATTTTTATTTAGGATCTGTGCCAGAGGGAGCATGTAGATGTTAAACAGAAGAGGCCCCAGGATGGAACCCTGGGGTACTCCACATGTAATTCTTGTCTGCTCAGATTTAAAATTACCTATTGACACAAAGTACTTTCTCTTCTCTAAATAAGATTTAAACCAGAGTAGTGCAGTGCCAGAGAGACCCACCCAATTTTCCAGTCATTTAAGTAATATATTGTGATAAACTGTATCAAATGCAGCACTGAGGTCCAGTAAGACTAAGACTGACATGTTTCCATCATCTGTATTCAAACATATGTCATTAATGACTTTGGTCAGAGCAGTCTCGGTGCTGTGGTGCTGCCTTAAACCTGACTGGAAGACATCACAGCAGTTGTTTTCTGTTAAAAAAGTTATTTAGCTGGTAAAAAACTACTTTTTTAGTAATCTTACTTAGAAAAGGAAGATTTGAGATTGGTCTGCTGTTGCTTATTTGTGCCTTGTCTTGATTGTCCCTTTTAAGCAGGGCTTTGATTACAGCTGTTTTTAGAAATTCTGGGAAGATGCCTGAAGTTAAAAATAAGTTAACAATCTGTAACAGATCTGGCTCCAGAGTTGTTGAAACCTTTTTGAAAGGTTTTGAAAGGTCATAGGTGTAGGCCTATGAGGAAAGAAAACCAGATGTCAACCTTTAATTTTAGGAGTGATCTGGCTTTAGATCACTAACACAGAATAAAAATAGACTTTCATTATGGGAAAACTAATCCTTAATGACAAACGCAGACTACCTGAAGGATAAAGTTACCAAGCAGCCCCTAGCTTGTGTATTGGATGATGGAGCTATTTCCTGTATTTCAATGGTTTAATTCAAAGTATCACATTTCATGACCCATATCTGTGTAAAAGGACTGCACACAGCTTGCTTGAAACCACAAAAAAAAACCTGGCATATTTTTACATATATACTAAGTACATAACACTTATGTGCCATTCTCACACCTGTATCCTCAGTTACTGGAAAGATGCAGTTACTCTGTAGGTGGTACGTGTAGCCAGACCATATTTGGCTAAAGAGTTCCAAAGAAAAATCAAAATCTCAGTAATCATCAACCCTTTTGAATGACATGTAGATACTAAATTTGGAGCAAAATAATAAATTCAGTTCTGAAATGCACTTATTATAATCAGTATCGGTTGCTTGCAAAAACCTGCAGAGTTTCATTGTGTTGATCCACAGATTAACAAAAGAACCTCCAATCCCTCCAGTATGACCCTGCATGTGCTGGAGAAAACAAGGTGAAAGCATCTCATGTGATTTGAAATGGAAATGGTTAATTGTATATCTGCTTGGAGAGCTTCCTGATACTGATCTAAACTTTATATAAATCTCTGGCTCAAACACACTGACGGACCAAAATGTGCTTATTTTACCTTCAGGAACTCATTCACCCATCACAATGGTAAGTGCAGGTGTTCAGTAATGCCTAAGGAAGAAACTTTATATATATATAGATATAGTAAGCTTAAACCTACATAATGACACTCAAAATTTGTAAACACAGGACCATGAAATATCCCTCTTTGGATCAGGGAAGTGGATCGGGGACGATATTAGATCGGATCTGCCGAACTCTAGTCATCAAGATCTATTTCTAAGCTGTTTCCAATGCACAAATTTAAAACAATCCAATTTAAAGGTTGTTTTTTTTTATGTTGTTTATTATTTTTTTAAGGTTTGATTGCTTTCTATTTGGATGTGGTTCCGTTATAATGGACCACTTTCCTATACAAATGATCAATTTGTCACATCAAAATCACATCAAGGTTTCTCACAAAGTGCTTACAGTACTGATATAGTGGACAAATATACTGACAGGACCATCCAAAAAGTCTGACTGACCAAAAACAATGATTTCTGTCCTTGTTTAAATAAAGGAAGTTATTCCTCAACCATTAATGTACAGTATGTCCACAAGACAGATCAACACAATGTCTATACACCTATATACACCAATGTCTATAAACCTTGTCTGTACGGGCAGATAGGTTTGTGAGTTGACCACCAAAGAAAGAAAGGCAATGCCATGCTTTCTAAAGATGGAACTTAGCATGTATAAGGAAAAAATAATTGGACCCAGAATGGAGCCCTCTGAGACCCCACAATGGTTCAAAACTACACCTCTAATGCAAACACGTGTCAAGGTGAGATAATTAAATTTGACAATCAACCGTGTCAAAGGCTGAAGTTGTCTGCTGCCACAGTCAGCAGACAAAAGCGGGTCCTTAAAATTTCTGTGCTATAAGAACAGTTTAAAACCAAACTAAAATTTCTCTGAAATACAATTAAAATCAAGGTATGACTGCATGCAAATGTCCACAGCTGCCCTGGGACAGAAATGTGTCAGTCAGTGTATGCCAACAACTACTCTGACCACCACCAAACATTCATACACCAGCGATGCCAAGACTGAGGGCAAGGAGGGTAAAGTGTTTTACCCAAATAAACAACGACAGATGACTGGGGGAGTGGGATTTAAACTGCCTTACTTCCTGTCACTAGACGACTTGCTCTCAAAGCTGGTCCAATAGAACCCATTACCATTCCCAATAATCTTCCATTGCTTTTTCCATTGTGACTTCTTGCTCTCAGCAGAGCTGATTCTATTGTAGATTTTACACTTGACAGGTTGTTGAAAGCATCACAATATACAGATTAGAAATCACAAAGGTCATTCAGAAAGAAATTCTGCACATTACTCCAACCCTATTAATTACCCTAATAATGTTATTGATTGCTGGTTGCAGCACTTAATGTGCAGAGGTTCTTTTATAAAGTGGTTGTCATAATATTCCTAACAATTTAAGCAAGATGGGTAATGGAGAATAAAAGGGGAAAACACTACAGATGTCATCATGACAATTTGTATTACTTACATATCAGAGGTGATAGTAATATTCATTCATTCATTCATTCATTCATTCATTCATGACATGATAGCAGTGTTCTGGTGAAAAATACAGTAGGCAATATCCTAATGGAGAGAGCTGGAGCAGTATAGCGTATATGGAGTAGTACAGAGCAGTGGTTCCCAACCTATTTTCCTTAAATAATGTAAATAAATAAATAATAATAATGTATTCTGGCTGAGTCCTGTTCTTTGATAGAGCCAAAAGTTAAATTAACAAAATGTAGCCTCACTTTTAATGTTTTTCATAAAATAGGGACAAGGTGAGGAGATTAATCACAATGGTTCTAAATATTCAAAGCATCGAGGACTCCCTGTGTTCTTTGGGGGGGACCCCTTTAGCAGTGCTTCAGTAAACTAAAAACTCCTTTCTGCAAGTGACAACGATTTTATTGATTGTTCCATTTTTTTTTTTTTTTTTTTTTTTTAAATTCTCAAACTTCCCATCCAAAGGGCCAACAGGTTTTTTTTCGGATTCTTCCTTCCTGCTTTGGTCACAATAAGCCATTACTTACGTAGATACAACTTCTGCTTCTTTTACTGCTGTTTGGCATGCAATAATTTGGTACACCTGGCAAGGAGTGTGAACTAGAAAGTCAAATTCGAGAACTGAGTGGCTAATTGTGTGATATACAAATGTCGTCTTGCACATGCGTTACTACATTAAAACATTATCATGTTGCCCAAATGTAATCTAATCTTCTTGTATTAACATGTTAATTTGTAGACTGGCATTAAGAGAGTATGTTGCAAAGGGGCATCATAATAAAAATAAAAACAATATTTCCTATTAATGTAGTTCAAAACATGAAAACTTAAAATGTTAAAATCTAGAAGTAATATCTAGTAAACATGCTCTTTTTAAATGTGATAATCAAGATCAGCAACATCTGTTAAGTATTTTACATCAATATTATTTTGTATTTATGTTTAAAGGGCCTGATTTAACTATTCAAGGGTGATATCAGCCCCTACTATGTGGTGTCTCCCTTGGTGCATAATCTGCTTATAAAAATAAAACAAAATGACAGTTATATCTTTCTAATCTGATGTAAATGCATAAGTTCTAGTTTCCATTAAATATTCAGATTTTTTAATTAAAAAAAAACTAATAAATTTTTTTGGTTGAATTTGGCACATTTTAAGACCAAAGACTGATTATTTATGATGTGACAATTGAAGTTTTCTATGCTGACCCCCTGGTCACATATCAAACCACCACAGCTTGTGTTTACCTTGCAATAACGCCACTTTCTCTCACACCTCCCCATGTTTTTGCATACTAGCTTGTCTGCATATACACTCTCACACACAACTGCAAACAGCAGTGCTAGACCGTTGCATATCCAGATATGATATTTAATCAAAGAGTTGATTTATAAGGACATGCAAAATCTCAAATGCAAAAAGCTTTGGAATATTTCTTGTTATATCTACATCAGATATCTTTATACGTAATAGATGCTGGTGATAGCAGGAAGGTGGTAAAATGACATATGGTTTGGTTGTCACAAATGTATCTACATTATGTTAACTCATTGTGTGCACACATATTTTAATGTGTTTTATTCCGTTTACTTGTGTAGAGTGGAAAAATTACTACATAGTTAACATCCACATGTGATTATGAGTTCCACCAACCGATGCAGGTCGGGGCGAGATAGGCTGGGACGCATTTTTTTGTGTTTCCACACGCAAAAACTGGGAAGGGTACCCTAATACCTGACCTGATTCGTCCTACTTTGTTGGGACCAAAAATGGTGGAGTTTGACACACTGCCATCTGTTGATTGGATGAGGAAAAAAAGTCATGTCACGTGCGACCTGGCATAAAAACAAAGCAGGAATAGCTCCTTGTTTAGAGCAAGCATTTTCTTTATGTTGATTGAAGGTTCATTTATGCTCCCTTACATGCGTAAATAGCACCATCTATTTAAAACATTGTCATACATCACCATCCTCATACTTCATGCGCCTTTTGCATTGCCATGGTTGTTGAGTCAATTCTTCCACTAGTGTGCAGTGCTAAGTTTTTAAATTCTATCATCACATCTACAAGCTCTTTTCCTGTGTCCAGACATTGTTTTAAACAGACAAGCTGGTTGGAGTTTGTCCTTTAAAGCACAGACACGAGATACAAGAATGTTATCAATAATTTCATCAAACTCTGCAATATGTCAATGAGTGAATGACATTCCCAAAACAATGCAGTCCTGTTTACAGCATGTATATATTACACTCCTATACAATCCTGCTTTATTTTCAATAACCTACAATAGGTTTCTTGTATCTATCATTCCTTGCAAAATGTTATCTAAAACCTCTCTGAAGATTTGAAGAAAGGATAAAAAAACAGTATTCAATTTGTGATTTATTACTTTAAGAAAAATCACTGCCTATGTTTACGTATCAAATGTGACCTTTGTGAGTATGGTATCTCATTAGAGTTTCATCTGGTAATAAAAGAGATTAATAAACTATTGGCTGGATTGTTGAGTTCTGGAGAATGAAATTAGCAATATGTTTTGATCAAGTGGAAATTGGCTGTTAAAGTACCAACAAGTATTAACATTACTGTCACTCAATCCCTCATCTAATCATTTTTGTTCTACATTTGTTTTTGGCCACATCACAAATCACAAAATTACAAAATCTGCTTTTTTGTGCATTTCATCTGATTTTTCTAGCTGAAAGATCCCTGGCTGATCCCCCCATATTGTCTCAAATGTGTTTATCTGTGTGAATGTATAAGAATTGCTGTATGTAGCAGAGTGTTTTTGTGACTGAATATAAAACGTTCTTTAAGTGTTTTGATGAACTTAAAGAAAGTTCAAAATGTGTAATTTAAGAACTATTTACCATTTAAACTTTATTGCCAGCCAATTTAGCCTGTCTGCCAGCTGCAAACAAAACTAAGTCGGGCATAAACTCCCATGTAAAAGATAAAAAGGAAGGCTTTGTATGATTGTGGGGAACTAAAAATTACTGTCATTAAAATACTTAAAGATGTCAGATCAAGGTCAAGGAGAGCAGACAGGACAAGATTAACCACACAGCTAATGTATTGTTTGTGATGGCATTTATATTTGAGACCTAGTTAAGCTTCTAAAATGTGAGTAGTTAGAAATAAACTAATGAACTACTGCCCTGGGACAGCAGTGTATTGTGTCCCATAATCCCAAAAGGAAAGTGTGACCTTAAAAGTGCTTGTATTATTCTTCATTCATTTTTTTTTTTTTTTTAATAATCATGAAAACTTTTAGCCGTTTTAGCCACCCTGACAAAACCCTTCGATCTGTTACTTCTTACATCTTTTTTATAACCACCCATATCTGTGAAGAGAGTGAATATTGACTAGTTTTACACTCATATTTAAAAACAATCATCACTCCTGTTAGTAATTTACTTCCTGAAATTTCTGTGCAGCAAGAATAAAATAATTTTTTAAACAAGTTTTCAGAGTAGCCTTAGAAAAATGACCATGGCAACTGCTGAGAGAAGAATGAAGTCGTGACTTGAGCAAGAATAAGTCATTTTGAACTATTTTACCTTTATTCCTCAAATATTTAGTGGACTAAATTTTCCAAACTTTCCCAATTTTAGGCATACAGGACTGTCAGGATTGATTTAGTTCTTTTTAGATTTTTTGTCTTTGAGGCTATTATAATGCCCTGTCACTGCCTGTGTTAATGCAGATTATACCATCTCTCCTGCACAGTTTTGCTCCTGTCATTGCAATTACTGTCTTAATGTATGAACACGCTTCCATTCTAATCCTGGTGAAGCTGCAATAGGCAATAAGCAAAGCTTTTGTTTTTTAACCTTACTTTGCCCATATTGTAGGTGGTACTCAGTCTTATCTGCAGCATTGTTGAACCTTAATATTTTTCCACATTGAATGATCATGATATGTGGCTTAATGGAGCTGCCATTCACTGTTGAAAGGTTGGTGGTTTTATCCTAGCTTCTCCAGTCCACATTTTGAAGAATGGCTGAATTATTGAATGTGGTTTGTAATGTAAAGTCAACAAGATAAATGTAGGCCATTTACTTTTTAATACCCCTGGAAGGGAGGTTTCCTGAAATCTTAATTAGGGTTTATTAATTTTTTAATAAGAAACAATTACTTTTATACAACCTGTTGACCCTTTTGACAACAAATCCTCATCTGCTTAAACCGACAAGATATTTTATTTTTAATGACACTGTGAACAGATAGTGGAAGGGTTGATAGCTATTCTGGGAATCAAACTGGGAGCCAGATCAATGAGTGACCTTGAATATAGAGTTTCAAATTGATGGAGTCTGCCACACAGCTGGTGACTGTAAATGCTATGGAGTGCACCAAGTCTACATTGCTGCAGAACAGACGAAGGTGAAGCAGGTGATAGTCAACTCTTTGCCATAAAAATGTTAGCAGGAGATCGTAGGGAGACCAGGACATCTTTCCTTTTTCTTCCAATATTTAACTGGGTATTTTTACATCTGCACCCTGGACAGTGCAGTTGAGATGTTTATTTTATTTTATTTTTATCCCTGCACTTTAAAATGACCAGTTAGCAATCAAATAGTCTGGTACATCTGTATCTGGCACAGTAAAGACCACCTCTACCGAAGGCAAGCCAGTAACCTAGATTATGTAAAGTGATGGCATTACACTGTATCATGCAGGTTGTGTTAGACTACCGTTTCTCTCTCCGTGAGGTAAAATGTTAAAAACACTGGAGCTGAAGCCAATAAATACCTGCAAAAACTGCTGAATCATATAACTCAAGGCTGAAGGATGACTTAAACACTTTTTCCATTGCACTCAAAAGTTATCTGATGTCAGTGATTTATTTATTTAATTACTTTTTTTTACCAGTGTAAAAGAGAATTAATCAAAAGTTTGTAAGCTTTTATATCTCGGGTGTACGGTGATCCAGTGTATTTCGCATCAATGCAAACTCAAAGATTGGGGCAGCTGTTTCCTAAGAAGCAGTAGAAAACATAGTGATTTAAAATAAATTGTGCTGTTTTGATCCATGTTTTACACTGCAAAACAGCTTTTTTGGAAACACTGGTTTAGACATGTTGGTCTTTGAATTAAAGCTAATATAGATAATGTGATATGTAGTCAGGATTAAAACTCATCTACTGATATTGTAGTGTTATCATCCTTTGCTAAGTTGTAGTAGACTCACAACATAGATGGCCAATGCAAGAATAAAAGGATAGATAAAGTACTGAGTGTTATAAACTAGCTGATTTATTATGTCTCTGATTTTGATTTGAAGGGCCTATAATATGAGAAACATTTGAAGATATTTTTGTTTAGACATGAAACTCTGCATCCCTGTCCTAAAGGCAATAGCTAACTTGTGTTATTCATAGGATAATTCTTTTGGGATTTTGAGTCATTCCTTAAACAGAACTGCTGTGATAACATTATTGAGGGGCTGAACTCACACTGCTTGAGTTAACTACTTTAGGAAAGATACGCCTTTCCCTCACAGGCAAAAAAAAGAAGAAGAAAGTCAAACCTTAGCTGAGAAAATTAAGTGGGAAGTGATCAAATTTTTAACCAGTGTACATTGTATGACAGTACTGACATAGTGTAATTTATTTTCTCTTTTGTTTTAATGTCACGCTTTTGTCAGAATTACTTTTAAAAAAATCTGACAGTAGATTTTTTTCTCATGCATGAAATCAGAACAGTGAATTTTACTCATCTTGTTTTTTAATCATCATTATAATAATTTTATTACTTTTTTATTGTGATTTGTGCTATTTTGCTTCCTTTTACTAGTTTTTAATGCTTTTTTTTGCAACATCTGTAACTTCAATGTTTTATGTAAAGCACTTTGAATTGTCTTGTACATGAAATGTGCTATACAAATAAACTTGTCCTGTCCTGCTTTGCTTTTCCTTGCCTTGCCTATTCTGTTATTCCCAATCTCTTGGACTTAATGACTTTTCAACTCTGTTGATGGACCATTTTCATAATCATTAACAAGTTCTTTATTTATGCTGCTGAAAACAGTGATTTCAGTTTAATACATTGCATGTCTCCCCACTGTCTATAATAACCAACATTTCATTTAAGTCTCCACTTCTGGAGAGTAGTAGAGTTTTTGTGGACCTGCATTAATGACCTCATTTAGATCCTGCAGGACTATGTGACTGACAGATGAATTCAAAAACCTGGCCTGGTGATCATTCCCTTTGTACCAACCTCTGAAACAGGATATAAGATGGGATGGTGGCAGAACATTTTTTTTTTTTCCTGCACAGGTTTTGTTTGTGCTAGTGAACAAATTCAATAAATAACAGAGACAGGAATGCTTGTGGAGAGGGCCATAAATCAAAAGTGATCAGTAACATTTTATGTGGTGTGCTGACCTTTAGAGCACTCCTACATCTTTTTCAGCTGCAATTATACACCTAAACAAAAAAAGAAAACTCTCCCCAGACTGAACACAGTTTAAAGAAGATCTAAAGGTCTTGATTCAGTGTGTTGTTAAGTCCAGGGCCTACAGAACAGCTGGCAGATGTTGCTAATGGACACCTTATTCAGTGATTGTCAAGGATTCTTTATCATGTTGCCATATTGGACTTTATGCCTGGCACATATACCCTGAGCAGCTTGATGCGGACTCTTTAAAAATAGACTAGGGTTGTATTTTTAGCAGAGGGGTTCAATTCTTGAATGCTTTTGAATCACACTGAGGCATGTCTGGTGGAATCACAAGTATTCTTTTGTGTTACCACAATCACCACATGCAGAAGATCCAGTGGTAAGTTTTTCTGTATTATTTAAGATAATCTTCAGTATTTTTTTCCAGTAAATGTATGAAAGCATTGTAAATATATCCCTGCTTGCCTCTAGTATCTGCTCTCTTCATCTCTCATATTTTGTTTCACAATCATTCTCTTCAACCCCCTGTCAAACTGACAAGGTTTTTGAGGGTTATTGGAGAATCAAATAAAAAGTGGAGGTCATTCCAAGTTACAGCACAGCCAGCACCTCCTGCATCAACTGGCTTTGAAGATTGATGATGTCCAGATAACATGCTGATGACCCCTGCTCCTAACAACACTTTGCTTCTTGCTGATACACATCTGCACTCTGCAAAAATGTCACTGTATAAGGAACAATGTGTAATATAAAAAGAAAAGAAGAAGAAAAATTTAAGATTATTTTTAAATAATAAATGGGCCTGAATTGGAAATGTGATTGAAATATGAAATATGAGCAAAGATCTGCAATGTCCCCTGTACCTTGAAAAAAAAAAAAAATAGAAGATGACTGAGAATTGTGCATGAAATTCAGTCATTTGCATGAATTTATTAAATTTGTGAGCTGTGAAAGTGATTATATTGGACAAACAGCATTCATGCATGCTAGTATGCATAACATAACTCCATTGAGTATTTATTTTTTTTAACCACTGGTGTTACAGGGGTGGTCCAGCAACATTTGAATGGAGCACATGGATTCACTGTATACATTTATAAAACTCACACAGCAAGGCCAGTGGGCAGAAAGGTATAAGAGCATGAAAAGAAATTACTAATCCTTCATAACATTTAAAGACACAGCACTTTTTATCAGTGACTAACAATCCATATTGTTTCCTGCTAAATAGCATGTTTGTACCCTACGCATGTTGGAATACTGTTACCCTGAATCCTTAAATAAGAGATGGCCAATTAAATACACCTCAATCTCAATGTCTCAAACTAAAAACTCTGCATGTGACATTCAAAGCGAATGAAAGGGGAAGAAGTCTTTCAGAAGAGGATGTCAGGCTTGGACATGTGACAACAGTGATAAACATGCAGGCCTGAAAATGAGTGGAATTCTCACTTCCACAAAAAACAAACTTAACACTCTTACAGGGTTTCACAAACCACCACTTTGCTTTAGGAAATACAAAGAACTCACCTCCAACTTCATCAAGTGATATAGAAACATGTATATATTGCCTCAGACATGATCTCATCACAGACACGTAAAAACCGACAAGGCCTAAAAGATCCACTATACCCCTGCTCATTAGTCCACTGTAACCCCGAGCAAAGTTGCCTCATTATGAAAAATCTGCCTCTGATATCCTGCAAGCACAAGCCACTCCTTCGCTAATATAAAAAATTGTTTACCACTGGGCAATGAATTTTTTCACACAGAAAAACTCTTTAAAAATCAGGAGCAAAATACTGCATGCATGAAAAACTGAATCCTCACTGTGGCAGCAGAAATATCAATTTCTTACCAGATCAGCACATAATTGCACACGCATTTCCTAAAGCCTCAGTGGCATTCACCACAGACATGACTAACACTCAAAAAGTATATTCTTTCAATAAGTAGGTAGTTGGGTAGTTGTCATCTCTATATGGACAGTCTCAGCCTGAGCTCTCCTCTCTCATGAGGAGTAATGTCTCTGAAGCACTATTATTATAGTCTGCCTGAATGATGGGGGAATTAAGAGATAAGCTGCAATGGATGCTGATTTCAGTGGTTTAAAAAATGAACTGGGTAAAAATTTAATATATTTAACATTTCTGGGTGACAATGTGTCCTTCAGATTGGGCAGCTTTATATCCTTTAAAATATTTAATATTCATGATACCTACATATACTTCAGTGATTGCTTATAATTGTGAACAACACAACTGAAAATCAAAGGAGTAAATTTTATACATTCATTTTCAAAAGAAATTAGCTAAATTTGATCATACACATAAACACTCCCATGGGCATGTTTACTAAAACAGCTGAGATGTGCTTTACTGGGTAAGTCCTATAGTCAAATGTAATTTCAACTGGTCACAGGGGAATCCTGTGACTATTCAAAACATTGCTTATGCCCCCTCTACATTTAGTTTTCTTACTGTTTTGCCTCCATAGCTAAGAAACATAAGCCTGTGAAGCTTCATCAGCAGCAGTAAGTGCTTCACTGACTTTATGTGCCCTAGGTTCAACCTTTTAAGCTTCCTTTGTTGTGCTCAGGATGCTGCAGTCTTGAGAGGACATCAGTTTCTACTTACTGTAAACTGTAAACTCCTGAAAAAAAAGACTTGAAAAGTGGCAAGCACTTATTAAACAAGCAAATGCAACATAATAAAGCACAAAAGGTCTTTCAGTATAAACTATAAAATACCTACATGTGATTTTGTACAGCTTTAGTGTGTTAATAATTCAGCATTTTATATAACATTTCTAATACACAAATATACAGTAGCTATGAGTCATCATTATTTGCTAGTCAGCCTTGGATCTTGCATTGGCTTTATACAAGTTTGACTTCCCAACATAAAATCGCTCCTTAACAGATACTGGTGTGAAACAGTGATGTTGCATGATAAGATTTCTAAAATTTTAGTTTTTGTTCCTGATTCCAGTACAGATGAGAACTAGCTATCTAGTCAGAAACCCATACAGAGAGGGTTGTAATTTTTTGCAACATGGGGAAGTGTTTCATTACAAAACCAAAGGTTGTGCAAAGGGAGTTTTTCATTGAGCTTGATAAGTTTATCTAATATTTTTAGACCTGTGTTGAAATGTGTAATATATCAGCCCAACGTGTCAGAATATACCAGGTCCCTGGGTCTGGCAACAGCTTAGCTAAATGCTAAACATGTAATCTTTGTTCTCCTCCACATAATGAGAATCTATGTCCATCTTCAGCCCTCAGTGACACTTGCGACTGCATGTACTGTTATGTAACTGTTATGGAATCATCTGGTTCATAAAGGTTAAGCCCTAAACTTCATCACTACTGATTCAGCAAGAAACAAAAAAAGGAGGCAAACATTTTAGCTACTTAAAACACTTATGAAAATATAAATAAATAATTGGCCAGATGCTGTGAGGCCATTCTAAAATGGAAATGGAAATGGAAATGGACTTGTACTTATATAGCGCTTTTCCAGTCAGCTTGACCGCTCAAAGCGCTTTA
>JBAMHW010000003.1:22909530-22935055 GCA_037177495.1 Rhadinocentrus ornatus
GGATCCACACACACACACACACACACACACACAATTGTAGGGTCATAAACACACCTTTACCAGACCTGTTAATTTTTCTATCACTCCGTCTCCTCGTCCCCCCCCCCCCCCCCCTCTCCCTCCTCCCCTCCCCCCCCCCCCTCTCCCCCTCCCTTCTTGCTCCCCCCCCCCCCCCCAACACTCTATGGCCTAGCTTCATTGGTATTATGATCTTTTCATTATTGTTATTAGACAGGTGATTTTACATAATTAAAATAAGGAATTTTTTCCCTGCAGCAGTCTACACTATTTCCAGTTTCCTACAATAACCCGAGGAGCAACCTCCAGCAGAAACCTACCTAATAAAAGCAATTTCACTTCTCTGGCTGCCTTCTCCCCGTCTTCTCGGAGGTTTTTGTCAATCATCTTTGACCTCTCCGCAGCAGCTTTATCCTCGGCGCTCACTGTACAACCCATTGGTCCTGAAGGCAGGGGCACACCGACCACTTGCGCAATAAAACAAAATAAATAATTAAAAATAAATAAATATTTAAAAATATTAATAAAATTTTTTGTCGATGGCAAGAATGAGGATGGAAAATATTTTGTATCCAGTCCCACCTTCTGGGGAGGAAACAACCTATTCCAGAATTTGGATCAACGTAAAAAGTCAATATCTCTGCTCTCCTGCTCAACTAGAAGCTATGTGGTCCATGCCGAGACGCTCTGAGTCCTCTGCCCTGCATTCATCCATTAACACGGTAAGCTGTCTGACTCCTGTCGGTCTGGCGAACAGTACGTTCCCTCGCGACTTCTGCGGTCCTTCTTTACACTCAGTTATGCTCGCGCAAAAATCGTCAGATATCCTTGTGACAGCTGGAAGTAGTCAATTAGTTGCATTTACGTCACTTCGGCAACTTGTCGCGATAGTCCAATTAAAGCAGGTGAGCCCTCCGCGCCGTGGCTTGCGTGGAACCAATTAGAGGGGAAGCAAGCGAGGCGTAATGTTAGGCGTGTAATGTGCTGACTGCAGTGGGCGCTGTGCCAGCTACATTTCGCTGCATTTCTGGTAAATGCTCACTCTGAGACGATAAATAGGCGTTATGCAGTGGTACTAACTGCTGTCAGCGACCGGCTGCGCCACACAGGAGCCGCATTATGTTTGTGGGGATGCGGTGTATGCAGATAAAATGGCTTATAGCTATGTCTTTGCGTCACATGTTTATGAAATACCTTGGCACCTCATTAGCCTGTTAGAATAATTGGTATACAGCGCCATCGAGTGGTGGATGACTGTTCCTGTTAAAGCTGAAAGTAATTCCTTTCATGAGAACTGGAACACATCGTGCTTACCAAGTCAATTAGTCACTTACTCATTTGGTATTTAATTTAACATTTGTTGTGAAATAATAAACCAGACTTTTTTTTAAGAACTTATGAAGATTAGCTGCAACAATACAGAAAACATGTGTGAATAAGAGGGACTCAAGCTGAACAGTGAGTTTACAAGGAGAAGGCGGAGGATTTTAAGTACTTGGGGTCAACATTTCAGAGCAACAGTGTTGAAAAGAGGTGAAAATGTGTACAAGCAGGTGAGAAAAAATTGTGTAATAAAAGAGTATAGGCAAGAATGAAAGGAAAAGTGTACAAGAGGTGGAGATGATGCCACTGATGTGTTGTATAGTTTGGAAATGGTGGTCCTGAGGAGAAGACAGGAGGCAGAACTGAAAGTGGCCGAGATTAAAATGTACATCTGAGGAACGGCACATGTTAAATGTTTTGGAGACCAAGTCAATAATGTCACTCTGAGATGGTTTAAGCATGTAAAAAGAAGTGATAATTAATATATCTGTAGTAGGTTAGAAGGATCAGGCAGGAGGCCTAGAGGACCAAAAATTAGATTTATAGATGTGGTGAAAGGGCGCATGAAGTTAGTTGTTGTAAGAGAGGAGGATGCAAAAGAGAGGATTAGATGGAGACAGGTTATTTGCTATGGTGACACCTGAATAGACTAATTAAATAGAAAACATGTCTATTTAATAAAAATTGTTTGGTTTTTTTCTTTTTATTGTTTGTATCATGTTAAATTTTGCTAAATTAGTTATAGACAGCTGTTGGGTTGTTTACATTTACATCATAGTATCAGAAATGCGTAAACATAAACATTAGCAAAAATGTAAATTACTTCTGATGTCTTATACTAAAGACTTTCCTAATGTTGACATGACTGTGTCAACAGTGAGGAACCGTGATGACCAATAGACTTAAAAAAAATAAAAATAACAGCTCATTTGTGCTTAGAAACAATAACCATAAATGGGTATTACTTTACAAAGAATTTAGTGTCAGGTAAAAGAGAAATAAAGACAGATACAATCTAAAAACATCTAAAATCATTTTATTTGCCAAACTAAAACTGTCCCAGCTATTTACACTTTACAAGCTACTGTAAATATGCATCACAAATATAAAAGGTTTACATTTATATACATTATTTATATAAAGTTATGTCTTATTCACCAAAATCCATACTTTTATAATAATTTATAGTTATGTTATTTCCATAGATTAATGTCTTGAACAACATCTATGAAAAAATATCACACAGATTTGTTTACGATATGACCAGCGGTGAAACCGTGGAACCTATTTTAAAGCAGTAGGTAGTCAGTTGTTATTTTTGGCACAAAAACAAAATAAAAACAAAAAAATAAAATAAAAACTGTTAAACTGAGCATGACAATGCTAAATCTGTGTTTAAATGACAGCATATCCATGTGGAAAAGCAAAGGACAGAGCATGGTACTTGAACTAAACTTTCCTTTTGCTGTTTCCTATTATTTTTCTGGACAAAAGAAAACATCTCCGTCAAGATTCACAATGCTAAATAAATAAAGCCCAGCAGTCATGGTACATTTCAGTTTCCACAAAAGCGGAGTCATACAATATAGAACCATCTTTAGGCAGATGTTTCTGACCTAAATAAAACTTGCTGTGAGTTTTTGGTGTATATTGTTGTATAATTAAATATAACATAGAAAACTGTGCTATTATGGGTTGGAAAATCACCCTGAAATATTAAACGTTTTAGAGGTATCTGTCCACATGCCTAGATTAACTTATCATCATAACACTGTAACATCATAACATGAATGTCTTAACCATTTGTTTAAAGGTCTTCGTGATACTACAACACAAATTGATCATTAAAAAAAAATTCACTGAAGGATGCCAAAGGTACAGTATTGCAATAACATTTATACAAGACAGTGCTGGAACCAAGAGCAGTTAATGTGCAGTTTGTTGCAGAGAAAAGTGGAGATACACATCATGCAAAACATTAACTGCAGATCTAAACAGATAACAAGACTGATCAAAACACTTCAAACCATTAGGTAAAGAAACTAAGGCTGAATCCCAAAGATGAGACACATCATCATATTACCTGGAGCTTGCTGTACATTGCCCTGGTTTGTCTATAATGTGAAATGAAACCTGGACATGTACAAATGCCAGACAAAAAATACTTTATATTATATAAATCTTGGGGAAGTTGACAGTTGGTTTAGTTCAGCAAAAAGACTGAAGATGTGAAAATGTATGCAAAAGCATAAGCTTAGGATGTGCATGTTAATAAGCCTGGTGGGCTGTTTCCCACTGTTTCCAGTGCCATCAGTCTTATAAATGTTTATATTCACTTTTAGACATTAGTCATCTTATTAAGGAACCAACATTAATAAAAAATAAGCTACTATTCCTTTCAACTTTGAGAATAGACACAATTTGCATTGCTTAATTTTTAAGATCACAGTTTGGTATAATTTTGCTCAAGTTTTTATGCAGGGTGAGGCATTAAATCCTTAAATCAATTTAATCAAAAACATAGCCTAAATAGTATTATTTGTGTAACATATTTAATCATCTATAAACTATGAAAAGACATAAACTAAAATCAAACAAGTTTCTTTTTTTATGTGATCATGTACAGTAGTTAAATAATGTCCATTTAAAATGCAAAACACAGATAAAGTAGTTAGCTAAATAAATATACATTTCATTAATTCTATGTGTGCCATTCTAAATGCTAAAAGGCACCAGGGTTTTAATGCATATGGAGGGAAAGCTTTCAGACACATAAAATATCTCCTTGCGCTCTAAGCTTGTGAAGCGCTTCTTAGATTGAAACTAAAAGAAGATAAACAGCAGATTCCTGCTGATTTTAACTGAGATCGTCTGACTGTTCTCTTTTGTGCATCTCATGGACAATATTTTAAACAGTTGATGCCTTACTGCATTTATTTGTCTGTACAGTACCAGCTGCCGCCAATTGTGTGTAAATAAAGCTGAAGCAACAGGGGAAAAAAAACATTTCACCATCATAGGCGCACTAACAGACTTTGTTCGTGTATGATTATTGAGATAATATGCATTACATTTTCTCTGTATTAAATTTCATTGTAAAATATTTGTTTGGGGGGATTTTTTTTAAAGATTTTTGTTAATTTACAGTAAAAAATTTTAATCTAACTTGATCAATCCATGTGATTTTTTTTCCACGTTCCACGTTAACACTGTATGTTTTATACTGTGACAACACCCAGCTCTGAGGTGAGCAGACCTGTAGTGTGTTCCACTGAGGTGATATTGCTCCATTTACACTGACCATACCATATACTCCCATTCATTAAAACACACAAACACACACATACATGTACACTGAAGCAGCATCTAGTGGCCTCCTACAGCGAGGCCACTCCCTGTTGTCCAGTCGATGATTATGAAGCTCAGACTCATCACCATGAAAGACACTCCCAAAGCAGCAAAACAAAAGGCCTAAAAATGAAAGGGAGGGGGGAAAAAAACAGACCGGAGGTTTAATTATTATTAAATCTGATATGTGTCAGTGTAACAAATGTCTGAAGGATTCATGTTTAATGCCTCACCAGTATCTTGGGAAGGGAGTTCAGGGGTTCGTCCTCTTTGGGAACGATGCGGATGTAGAAGACGGCAGGGAAGATAAAAATGAGGCAGGGAGCTGACGTGGCACCTGTAATGAACAGAAGGAACTGATCAGGAACACGCTGATAAATGAATGAAACAAATAAAGACTTGCATCATACCGATAAATATATAAATTGATATAGGCATGTTTCCAGCATCTTTCCAAGAAACATCCTGATTCATCATGCATGGCTATTTAAACACGGAATACACTAAACTGTATTTTGACCTTCATGACTGACACGGTCGGCTTTTTGTGAAAACTAATTTTTTTTCTTTCTTTTTTCATCATTGTACTGAAGGAATCTAAATTTAGTTCTCCCATCATAACCAGTAATTAAAAGAAAAGATCTACATGATAATTTCACGATCCCATGTAATTTAAATTTCACATGTGGTCAGATCAACAACCATCATTATGTATTAATTTATTCTGGATTTAAAAGAAGATAGACAAGTAGTAAAGCAACACTTCAGCACTAATCTAAGAGATGTCAAATTTGATAAAGAATAAAAAACTAATATTTGTGAGTTAACCAGCATTGACTAATTGTTTGACTTAAAAAAGTAAAAAACTAAATTTTCACAAAAAAAACCCTAACTGAGACATTTGTATCCTCTGCTCATTTATGAGCACAAAGGCAACATTTTGGGTATTTTCAATTTGAATAAATTAATAGTAAAAAGTTAGGAAAGAAAAGTAAATTATGATGGCATCATTTCTGAACCTGAGTTCATTTAAGATGTCCTAATGTTAAGATAATAACTACGTGGTTTTATAGGTCAAATGTAAAATTAATTTTGGACATTATGGTACGCTCAATCCTCTTAGCTAAAAAGAAGGACCATCTGCCTCATTATTACAGCTGCCATTCAAGTTAAACTTTCTTTCTCTTTACATTTCTCAAAACCAATAGGTCAATAAGTTAGATATCCTAACTCTGCACCCTTTTTGAAACATTGCACATATTTTTGTTTTTTACAACTTAACTTAACTTTTACTGGGGGCAGATTTGTTTTAGATTAACTCATAATGCATGTACAAATGCCACTGTCCGATTTAGCTTCTTTGGCTTTTTTTTTTTTGTTTTGTTTTTGTTTTTTTGCCTATCTGGAAGTCAGCATGGTTTAAGAACACAGCTCAGTCTGTTTTTAAGAAGTTGAAGCGACCTTTACTTCTTAATCTGTAAATGTTATATAAATTCTATGGGGATAGAAAGTTAGGGGAATGAAACACAACAAGGCTTCTTATACATCAAACCTACCAACAGCTACAGTGGGTGGGTCAAATTTTTTGTATAATCTGTGTTTGTCAATTAAACTTTAACAAATACATTCACACAAAGCCCTAAACTGCTGTTGAATGCAGCTCTATATATTGCAACATCTTATCTCTTTTTCTGTTTCTGTACATGGATGTGACACGTGTATCCACATGTTTGCCAAAGTAGAATCTGTTGCTTTGAAGATGTTCTCGGTGGTCCTTTAAATTAGGCTTTTCAACTTTCACCTCTGACACACGAAACATGGCCTTCACTCGTAGGACAAAGTGTGACGATAATGTTGACCCAAGCTGCCACTTTGTCCATGAGAAAAACCTGCACTGGTGACGTGTTTGAGTTTTGTTTTTCAAGATTTGTGTGTGTGTCTCAGCATTCTGATAGCTTAAAACATCATAAAAGGTTCAGTGTGAAACAGGAGAGTTCAGCCTGCCAATTACGATAAGAAATATGCAACATTAGAATAAAAACTGAAGTGCAGAAAAAAGAAAAGTAGAAATACAAACTCTCTTTATATATATTTAACTATGAAAAAACTTTTCTTTTGTTCCAACTTTTATCTTTGTCAGGGTGATGACTTTTTTTTACAGTCCTTAATATACATGAGCAAAAAGAGATTTAAGGTATTTGAGCCTCTACCTAAACACCCCTGAAGGTCACAGTTACCACAATATTACTGATGTGATATTCAGTGATGTACTAACCAATAATTCCAAAGATGCCCAGAATGTTAGGAGCAAATATCACCAGCATGTTGATCAAGGTGAGCAGAATCAGTGCAATGGCGATGTGGCGTAACCAGTTGAAAGACTTGCTGGCGAATAACATCTGCAGAATGGCTCTACGCACCTACAGATACAAATTTCATTCATGAAAATAATATTGTGCTTTAGTTTTTTTTAAGTACTCATAAAAATGCAGGTTTAACTTACTGGGAACAACACGATGGGGACGGTGAGGGTGACAGCAGTGAGGACGGCCACACGCACACACAGGATCAAAGTGTCATAAGGATCAATGCGGCTGTAAGTGTGCAGCAGTTCAGTCTCCACGTTGTCTACGGGAACATCAACAGGAACTATTTCATGACTCTATGTCAATATCACCAAGTTATATGACCTTATAATAGTGGACTGGAAGTATTTCATAGCAGATGGTCACCACAAGAGGGCGCTTCTACTTCATGTAACAGAATAGTGGCAAACGCTTCATACTGTTTCATAATTTCTTCTTGGAACAGAAAAAAAAAATCATTCACACAAGCAAATAACTTTATCATCTGGAGGAAGTTGGGTGGGGGGTAGAAAACCCTTTTTCCTAGGTGTTTCCACATATGTGTTACAGAAAGGTTTAGTGTGACCTTTAAATATCTCCTCAATAATCAACTTTTGCCAAATTATTTAACTTGTAGGCCAAATATTTTTTTTGGAAACAATTTAAGAAGATTCAACTAATTTGCAATATGACTAAATGAGAGAATAAAGAACATCAAATATCAGAGTCTCCTTTGAAAGGTTTGTTTGTGGCTTTTTGTGGCTGTTTCCTCTGTTCGAGAGTCTCTTCATTCCACAAAAACGAAGCTGTAGCAGCAATCCTTTAACCTCACTTTGAATGTTTTTCTGTCTATCTGGTTTGGGCAATAACCTTTGCATTTATTCACAGCTACTGAAGAGAAACAGCATTAGAATGTCAGGGACGGCTGTTCTCACCATAAAAGGTCAGGTAGCCAAAGAGAGCTGCCAGAAAGTACATAGTGTACATGACAAGGATGGAGATGTTGGACACCTTTTGCATCTTCTTCTGTGTTGGACTGAAATCAGAAATTTGAAAGTTATGTGAATGCCACATTCTGTACCAACATGTTATCAAACATTGTAGGGTTATAAAGAAATGACTCACTTGCGCAGCTCAGTGTAGATGGGCAGGACTTCAGGGTGGCAAACAAATGCGAAAGCCAAGATGGGGACTGTGTATGCTGTCTGAGGAAGTGCATAAACATATAAATTTCTATTATTAGCTGTGATGTACAGCCTTTCCAAAAAAGTGTTTGTGAACTCAGTTTAGCAAGTACATCAAAAGACCTCAGCGTCTGTGGCCTCAATGTTCAAAAACAATGCAGAACCAGATAAACGAACTGCTCTTTGCCATAGCTGCCTGCCTGTGAGTTGATGGTTAGCATGCGTGGGGTGCAGTGGGAGTCATCATCTTCATGAACCACACCATTGCTGTACTCATGCACACGGCTTGAAACATTCAGACTTAGGTGTGCAGCAGTGCTGTTGGCTGAGAACTCCTCAAAGGGGCAGGGAAGCTGAAACTTCTTGAAGACAACCTGCAACAAACAGATGTCAAAGAAGGGTTTTTAAAAAGAAGTAGTACAATCTGAGAAAGAGCTTAAGGATGAGAGGACGTATCAGTCAGTCAACAAGTGTAAATCAGTAAACAATCCATTGATGACAAGCTCAAAAAAACACTCCGAACCAGATCAGGATGACTCAACTTATAATTACTTTGCCTTAAAGTACCTCTTCATCTTATCAAACACGCTAAAAATAGGGACCAGGGTGGGAAAGAGACGAGGGTGGGAAAGTGGGCAACATGGGCTTATGTGCTTGGACGATGTGAAATGAGACTGCGTGAAGAGTAACTGTGATGATCTGCCACTGTGTGAGCTCGAACAGCTTACTGCGGTGAGAAAGAACACCATGCAGCTGAGTGAAAATCCACTGGTGTAACCAAGGTAACCTGAAAATAAAAAGACCGAGACAGTCAAATTAACAGCTGTTAAACTGAACTTAGAGCATGTGTTTAATGTAACACCTATTAGCTCTATTAGCAACACAAGTAACCCCTAAAGTTTATAGATGGATCAACATTTCACACTTGCTGTTTAAGAAATAAAGCTGTTTTAAAAAAGAAGAAGAGAAAAAAACATCCCACAGAATGAGCTCACAGCACCTTAAAAAGAGCAGGAAAAAAAACATGTTTACACTGTGATAATGAACAGATTGTGCTGAGTTTGAGGGTGTGATTAACTCAGGGAAAATTATGGACACCTGCTGCTTTCACCACCAGTGGCGAGATAAGAACACACTAATTGCTTAATATTAACCTAATTGCTCCATCAGAATTTAATTACATAAGCTGACTGGATATGAAAAAAACTGGTTTTGGATTAACAAGATTCACATATAAAGAATTTTTTCCTAAAAACAAACCAGGATATGCATAGAAGAAGCTAAACTATTTTAAATAAACTGAGCTGGATGATTAGAAACTTCTAAGAGGGTGAGAGAAAAAAAACTTTTGTGAAAAAGAAAAGAGGCTTTATAGAGCTGCAGAAGTTAAATGACTTGGTTTTGACTAACTTATTATGGGGAATAAAAGATAAGAAAAGAAAAGAAAAATGAGAAGGCTCTAGAAGAACACGTGCTCTTTATCCCACATTTGAAATTCTGTATTTTTAGATTTGTTGAGCCCTGCCCAGTTTAGTTTCTCTGCCTGGAGTCCAGCCAAATAGTCAAACACAAATGCACAGTTTAAATGGCATCAGGTGCATGACTACCATGTTTGTTCAAAGCCCAATCAGTCTATGTAAACCATGAATTTAGGTTAGGAGGAAACATTAGAGGGATTCAGCCTTCCATGTTTAAACCCTAAGATTATGAATCTATTGCGAACTAAAGCAGAGACTAGCTAAGTTTTAGTTTTATATTACTGTTTATCAAATCCTATAGAGTAACTAAGATTAAAAAAATAATACAAATATTTGATAGCAAAGTATTTTTATTCTGCTTGTTTCAGCAGATTTCAGCTCTTTACATCCGCTTGCTTTTCTGTGCTCAATATATTTGTATAAGGCTGTTATCTTTTGCATTTCTTCAGTTTGTACTTTCAGTGAGCATGACAAGTAAGAAATAGTAACTGAAACTTGGCCAGTTTTTTTCAACTTTCAGTCACTTTCAAGGTATTGCCAAGTTGCTGCTCTTCACCGTTTATGTGATTTTATAACTCTGTTAGTGCTATCTGCTGTACTGTAATTTTGAACATATTTACAAGAGTTACAAACCACAAGAACAACACTGCACTGGAGCATGCAGCTTACCATGAGGAGAACCTTGTTCTTACTGGGCAGCAGGCTACTGGTCTGTATATCAGTTGATATGGTCAATAAAGTGATCTGAGTCAATAAATCATTAACAATGGCAGCATCTTTTGTATATCATTTACATATCAAATGATCAGCGTCGGTGCTTTGTTTTTAGATCTGGCTCTGAATTTTAGGCTTTGTGTTTAGTTTGCCACTGTAGCTTGCTCAATATAAGTTTAAATTCCAGTGCGCTGGGAGGTGAAAGATATGTATCAGTTTAGACATTTTAGTGGGGATTGACACGCTTTTGTTAATAAAGGAAAATCTTCATTATTTGGGAAACAGGAACTATGTTTCATTGATGTCACAAAAAATATATATATAAAAATAGCTTGAACTAATAAAAGTTCATGTCAGTTTTTTTAGGTAAAACACTTGTTTCTAAAAAAAAAAAAAAGCAATCTTAAGATATGAATTACATTGAAATGATTATAAATAATGTAAAACAATGCAGCAGTGGTGGCAGCATGAGATAATGAGACAGTAAAAGTGGATGTGGGGCCTGGTTAAACCATCAGTCTGAATTCTTGTCAGCTTCACACTTATCCATTTTCACACTGATCAAACAGTAGTACAGTAGAAATGTACTCCTGCAGAAATTAGACTGGCCCCTACCGTATTTCATCAGCATTGACGGACTGGCCTCAAATGAAGAGGCAGTGATTTACAGCATGCACAGAATGTTTTTATTTAAATTTAGTCTATTACAGTAGGTTAGAATTTGGAGTTAACTTTTGTTTATTTTTTCTAGTATCTTATTTCAGGTCTTGTGCTTTCACCTTAAATACAAGTTTTAAGCCTCATTCTCATTGATTACAACAAACCAATAGTATCTAAAACTAATAATATTTAGTTAATTAGGTACAATTTCATTTTGTTACTCACCGAGTTGTTTCATTAAAGCAAGAGGCAGGATGACACTGGCAGAGACCAAGATGACCAGGTAGTTTCCATTCAAGTACCACACACTGTTTGGAGAAGAAAAAAAATCTAGTTTATTTTGTGAGCTCAATGTTTCAAAGATTGCCAGTGAGAGTGAGCACACACACTACAGACAGAAAGCAGAAACAAAAAAAGTAGAAAGTGTGAGAAGCAGGAAAAAACGGTTTATATACATTTTTGTTCATAAAAATTGAGTAGCCTAAGAAGTAGGGCTGGGCGATATGGACCAAATCTTATATCTCGATATTATTTACCTGAATCACGAAATACGATATATATCTCAATATTTTTTTGTCAAGTAACCAAAGTGACAAGTGCTAAATACACTTGTATTAAGGATCAGCAGCACATGTGCATTAAACAGCTGAATCAAATAAAGTGCCTTTATATTAAATCAAGTGTTCCTAAAACAAAATAAATTAAAAATACTTTTGAATGACCAAAACAAAAATACAGCTGTGCAAAATGCAAAAGAAAATGCTTTTAACTCCAAACAAGCTATTTAGATATAAACAATATTCCTTCCTTCTATATTGCATCTGATAAAATCTCAATATATTTGAAAATCTCAATATATTGCCCAGCCCTACTAAGAAGACTATGTTTAAATGAAGCAAGGTTGTAAATAATCCACAGGTTTAGATGTCTGACCAACAGTAACCTAATGGGAATATTGGCTTCACCGCTTTGGAAAAATGTGTCTGCTTATGTTGTCCTCAACAGAAGTACTGGAATAGACTGTTACATAACCGATGATTTATGCGACACTTCGATTTCGGAAAAGGAGGAGACACAACGAAGGCTGCAAAACAGCACTAAAATAGTCCTTTCAATGTATTTGCACTGACATGTGTTCCTCACTTTGTTCATAGACAGATATATACTGTCTCCTTCCCCTACTGTGCTGCTGTATCATCATGGGCTATATGTGGGCACCACATGTCCTTTTTTAAAACAAACATCCTGTGAACACCCCTCATAAAACATGCCCCCCTCATATCACCTAAGAGGCCAACATCACATGGGGCGTTTATGTTTATTGTTAACACGTGCGGGTGTGTTAGCATTAGGATACAGTATGAGCTTCTTTGCTGAGCCTCTTACAAGCTGGTGTTTTTCATTGAGTTGACACAGAAGCAATATTTTGTAAGAGGTTGATAGTAGAAATTTCTTTTTCCTCTTCTTTCATCACTCCTGGCATTGTTGCTTTTAGCCAAAAAATGGCGTGTGATTCAGTAGCTTGTATGTCGCATGTGAGCAGGGCAATAAAAGTAAATCTCAAACAAGCAGCTTCACCAGCAAAAAAAAACTTACAGAAATTACTGTCAACCCATTAAGGACTACTGTCTCCTAAATCCCATGTACAGGGAGGTCTTTGTGCCCCAAAGCCCTCTTTTTAAGTTGCTAAGCCTGTTATTCTTGACCCTGAATAAAACACAACTATGGGGATCAGCTGTCTGCTGCTGCTCTGTAGGCTGCAGCACATGCTGATCTATGAGACAAACAGCATGTGTGTGTGTTTGGAGGAGTCTCTTGAAAGTAAGGGAAGTCACACAAATAACTAGTCATGTCTTATTTGGCCTTTTGGTCAGTAGGTCATTTCAGGTTAGTCACTTGACAAAGTTAGGAGATCAACTCAAAGTCAAGTTCTTGAGGCCAGCTCCAAGTTGCACGTAATGTTCATCTGTAGATTGCAAGTCTTAAAGGTTTATAAGCACAGACTAGCAGTGAGTGTACTACAAGTAGTTTGTATAAGAATGAAGCACATGACTACAAGCATGTGAACTAACTCATGTGAACTGACAAACCACCTGAGTCTTTTTCTTTAGTTTCTTTAGTTAAACTCAGTGTTTCATTGGGTTTCAGAACATAGTTCTGGTTTTATTACTGATCAGTTCCTTCAGTCTGATTTCAGTACAACTGTAAAATTTGCTCTTGATGAATTTCAGCCACTCCATGTGTGATAAACCTCACAGCAAACCTAAAATTGTTTCAAAATCCTTCCAAATATCAAATAATTTGTTTGTGCATCACTAAGTACCACTAGAAACTTCAACTAATGCAACAACTTGTTTGTCCATCTGCCATACGTCATTGCTGTCTGTTTCAAAAGCCGCCAGTCATAAATAAAGCCATAACCCTACCACACACACCCCTCATTCCACTTAGTTCTTTTGATGCCACGAATTTGGATAACGATAGGAGCGTTGAGTGGAAACGGACAGTGAGAGCTGGCCCTGAGCTGACCTGTCCTCATGCTCAGCCTCGGAATTTGGCACCACTACTTTACACCACCTGCTGCTGTCATTTGAGTGTTTGTCTGTGTGTACGTGAGACTGACTGAGGAATCTGAATAAATCAATTTCAACTGTAGTGAGGTCACCAAGGTACTTGGCAGGTAGGGTGATCCAAGAAGTCTTTTCTGTGAATTTTGGTTGGCTCAGCTACTCCTGCCTCTTCATGTAACCGTAGAGGGATTCAAGGAGTCCAGAATTCTAAGAGGGACACACCATCTGTTGCAAAATTCCCTCTTGTCGCTGAAGATAGTTCTTAATGACTCCAAGTTTAGAACTGATCCGATGCAACAGTGCAATGAATAAGAATCTAAATATAGTTTATCCCAGACCAAAATGAATCAGCAGTAAATGATAACCACAGGTATCATCTCGATGTGAGGCAACAGTGCTAACCACCACACCACCGGTTAGCTCATGAAGTCTGCATTTAAGACTTCAAATACCCCTTAAAAATAATCTTATCTATTAGAAACAATTAAACATTTTACAGGCTAAAATTACAAGAATGTCTAATATATTCCCATATCCTGAACGTCAGTATATTCATATTCAATAACGGCAATAAACATATTTATATAAACCGTAAACCCGAATACACACACAAACCCTCAAATATAAAATTGTATTGTGTGTGTGTGTGTGTGTGTGTGTGTTTGTGAACTTTTATTTGTTTCTAGCTACTAAATGTATTCACAGTTTTGTCATGGTGAGATGACACTATTCCCAGGACATGAACAACCATTTTACCATGCATGGTGCCCTTAGTTCTTGTGGAGGCACAAATTAATATCTAAAATTGTCTCAACTTAAGAATTTATTTCATTGCACAACTGATTTGTAAACTTGACATCTGTAGTTAATCCAGATTTATTTTTTTAACTATTTGCTCACTTAACTTAGAAAACCACGTTAAAATGACAAATTTGTAGTTTGGATTTTTACAGTGTACGTTTGTTATCCGCAGCCCATTCTGAGCATGTTTGTTTTTAGATTTGAAAGGCAGCTGGAATCCACTTCAGTCCTCTATGGCCTTATGCAGAGTGTCTGTGGTATGACTCTCACGTGAAGCTTTGCCTCCACACGCTGACAGCGGTGAGGGTTTGTATTGTGTGTATATCTGTTATACAGATACCCAGTCATGGCCCTCCAGTTGCTCAGCCAATTCTGAGTATTCATTCTTATCACAACCACATGCTAACTGAATCAATAAAGGGTGCAAAGTGAAATATTCGCTCCACATACAGTATAATGGGTCAATGGCAAGCAGCGGTCACATGCCTTTCACTGGCAATAGCACAGTATTGTTGATATTGTATAGCAAACAAATGACAGTACTCACTCAGAGTTGGAATCTGCCTTCAAGAAAGCCTGGATGACCAGCGGTAACTCTGATTTAACAATGTACAGGTAACTGGACATAGCTGGAACAAGATAAGACAGAAGAAATGTAAAAATGAGAGGACAACCCAACCTGAGAGGAACTTATTAACCAAACAGACAGAAGCAAAGCCACGTCAGGTCAACAGTTATTACACTGTGTTAGTGTATGTGACAGAACAACAGCTACAGCTCTTTATCTATCTGGTGGTGTAGAATTTGTGTTTTATATTTGTATACACATGAATCACAAAGTTATTGTGGCTCCTCACCTCCAATGTTCTGCAGGGTGATTGCTATACCAGCAGCCATTTTTCCAGGAGTACCAAAGGCCCTGTACCCCAGCTGTTCATAAGCACGAATTCCTGTAAGCAGATTACAAACAATAAGATTCAGCTGTATTTATTGAGGTGTCTGTCTAAACAATGCAATAAAAAGCATTAAAGAAATATATGAATAAAATCCTATTAGTCACTTTGACAGTTTTAATATATGTCTAAACTTTGTAAAAATTACCACACATCAGATATCATCATTTAAAAAATTAACACATTTAAGTTATGCTGGCTGGAAACCTAGTCTTTCAAAAGCAAAACAGCCATTAAATAGCTCTCTGCTGGAGTGCTTGTTTTCAGTTTCTGACCAATTTCATTACATTGCACTTAATTAAACAACTTTTTTAAATAATAATAAATAATCTGGTTGGTTCAAATGGAACTTTTTCACCAATATTTAACCTTTAAATAATGTACATCATTTTCAGAATTAATAAATGGCATCTGTATTACTTCTTACCCACAATGCCAGAGCATTTGAGCAATAGATGAATGGAGTATAATGATAAGGCTGCAACTGCAGTCAGAAGAAACCTATAACACAGAACACAACTGAGTCATACAGCTGCACGTAAAAGCTATTTATATATAGCCTTATTTCATATCATGACCGATTTTACATGTTCTCTTCTGTCCATATTACTGCATCAATTATTTTAATTATTAATGTTGTGAAGTGCACAAATTTATTATTCTTATCAAACATGATTTGGTGCTGTTCGGGTGCTTAGTTTGATATTTTGAAGCTGATCCTGTTTAAAATGCACTAACTGTTGCAGCCCAATGTGAACAGCTGAAACAATCAATAAGCATGAAACAAGAAAACACATTCATGAAGATTATTTTTAAAAAGACTGTAAATGAACTACATTGATAGTGGTCAATAGTCATACACATGCTGTTTTCCATAGGTGTTTTGTCTTTTTGTGACCAGGATTGTGCAGGTCCTCCTAAAGAGGCACAGATGTCTAAGCATATCTGGCCAGCTTGCTCAGGTCAACACTTGCTGGATCAGAGGGTATACATATCTATAACCCTTCTCAGACCTTTGTGCAAATTCTGCATTCATTGTAGCTGTAACTAACAAGAAAATTATCACCTTTATCCCCTAGGGAGAGGGATTATTTAGAACTTCCATGATATGGCCTAAACGCAGATTACCAATTTACACAAGGCCATTGAAACAATAAGGCAAAAGTGTTACATTTGGTCATTAAATAAAAAAATTAACCATTGCTGTAAATTACATTGACTCATTTGATGAAATTCTATTAAGTTACCCCTGTTGCAGCTAGATACCCTTGCTTCTGTTGTTTCTTCTAGGATTAAAGGATTTTCTAGAACTAATTTATAGTACGATTTCTTAATTCTTATTAATATTCTCGTCCTGTTCATGTTATGGCACCATTCGCTTTAACTAAGGGCCATTAGCAGTTTGACTGCCTCTTTTTTTTTTCTTTTTTTTTTTTTGCTGCTGCTGCAAAGTTGCAAAAATGCCATCTTCACTTTACTGGGCTCTCGCTTTTTTTTAGGCTTAAAAACCAAAACGAGCCCATGAAGATGCTGAGACATGATTGGCAATTAATCCATAATGTTAATGTCAATACAGGTTCATCACAATTTTGTTGCCATAGTTGTAACTTCAACATTAAAAAAAAATTATATGCTGATCATGTCCTGATCATCCTAACCCCCAAACCTGAGATTTCCCTATTCCCATTTATTGAAGGTCATTAGTCAGTTTGGTGTCTTCTCATGATATAGAATTAATTTTAACTTATCGGAGGTGATGTTTCTGGGCAGCCATAAAGAAAAACCTTCCCATTCCCTTTTAAATGGTCCCCTTCAATATGTATTACGCCTGATTTTGATAAACTGTATCAAACAAATTGTATTGCCTTATTTGAAAGTATCAGACCGGACTTTTTGAGAGGGAATACCCTCCCTATATCATGGCTTGGTTGCGTTGAGATTTTTTTAAATGAACATTCCGCCTCGGTTGTTATACCTAATTAAAATGTGCCATAAGGAGACTTGAAGAGAGGTCTCAAGTCACCTGTGTCTTCACATCGATATGTGATAATCCCGATTTTCCCCAAGGTTTAACAGATTTCGGAGCTGGGCTGCCATCTTTAGCCTCTATGATTTACTTGAAGGCCCAAACTATTTTTGTCATTTAACAGGAAAATCAATTAAATTAAAATGCAAGATATTGTAAGTACTGCATTTACAGATAAGGGATATCCTCAGGAAGGACACTTATTTACTAGTGACTCAGAATTATTTAAATACAGAGTCTGCTTTTTGAAATGCGAAATGACAAGTCAGTAAGCTTGCATTACAAAAATGGCAAAGGGAACTTTTTATCGCTGTTAATCTTTAGAATGACCCAAAATACAGTATATGTTGCTTGGTATACCAACTAATGCTATTGAGGACAACCTGTATGGGCATGTAACATGTTTGTTGAACTCTGAAGATCTTGTATCCTATAGAACATGGGAGACGGTCCTACATTGGTCTTAATATCTTGTCCGTTCTTACAAGAGAATTTATATAGTCACTCTTGTTTTGCTATTTTTCTCTTTCCCCTAATTTAACCATGCTTTTAATTTCTTGTTTTTGTATCAATGTATAAGAGAGTCAAATGTTGTGTTTTGCGTTGTACTTTCAGATGTTGGTTTGTGTAGTTTCTTAGTGTTGTTTTTTGCTTGTTTTTTGTTCTTGTTGCTTTCTTTTGTTGGTTTGTTTGTTGTTATATTTTTTTAAAAAAAAAGTTAAATCAAATTAATATAAACATATTGAAGAAACATAAGAAAATGGTGCCATCATACCATAATGGAAGATGCAACCCCAAAGAGTGTTAAGTGATTTGGAACAATGTTCTAGTTCTTTTCCTTTCATCTAGCTGATGACTGTTTCTCCTAAATTACTGAGATCAATTATAATATTAACATATAAGTAGATGAATTATTACTGATCTCAGTAATTTAGTACTTTGTAGGAGCTTTAGCGTTGAAGTTTCCCTTCCTTTCACTGATGAGGCTGACATTCTCTATTCCTATCTTGCTATATAAACACAGACAACATGACCAAGGCAACCAGGGTCAAGGGCTGACAGCAGTAGTCTACACAAGGCAGGGGAAAGTCAAAGACCAATCCAGATGGCTCATTTGGGTCCGGAGGTTTTGGTTATTCTGAGATGTGGCCTTTCTGGGACCTATATGTGGCAACTGGCGCAGGGATAAGAGCTTGGGAAAAGTGAGTATGAATAGCATAGGAGGCATATGAATGTGTTCTGTGTATGGTGTAATATGTCATGACAGGTTGTAAATCAAGTCTTTATGTAATCACACCACCAAAGAAGTCTACTCCAAAAGTTTCCCTTCTTAAGTAATGCCCCATGAAACTCATTAGTCTCAGGGCTGATTTTGTCTAGTTTGTCAGGAGCTTACCCCACCTTTAAGTTCATTCAACCAAACATTAGCAGTAGCAAAGCTCTATGTCTTCAAGAACACCCTAAATATTTTAAAATTTCCTTACAATATTTTTTCTTCTAAATATTTTCTTGCTAAGAGGTAAATGAGAAAATTATTACCACTCTCGTATAATGCTAGTCTGTTTTGTATGAATCTGTTTTGTATCAATCTAAGGCAAGCAGTAATTTAGTTGGTTTAGCCTAGCATTTTCTAGCTAGCTTGGCTAGGCTAATTCAGTCTCATTATTGGAAGCCCAGTGAAACTACTGGATTGCTTCTGCAAATCCACCAACATTTTACTTTTGTATATATCTTCATTTGTTCAAACTGTACAAAAACTCAAGTGTAAAACAGTTAAGTGCTCTCATGAATATTAGCTGCTCTCCTGCCAAAATAATCATAACATCAAAGCTCAGGAATCTCAGTAAGTTTAATAGGTGCGATTAGTAAAAGTTTGTTTCCTTCTAGTTCGGCTACACTGTCAACATACTAAGCTGCTGTTACAAACTGGCACTATAGAAAAAACAAGGGTTGTATCAATCTTGTCATCTAAGAAACTGCCTGCACCTAGAACAATGGACATACAAATAATTTAGGATTATGATTCAAGTCTCCACAGAGCATAGCAATTACATTTTGTAAGCCACATGTCCTGCCCACTCCAGCTGGTTCCAGGCCCCGATTTTCATTTTAATGACCAGCCACTGTTGTGTTACATGTAGAAAGGGCAAACTGGAAGAGTAGGTTCATAAAATTTTACAAAGGCAAGCTGAGTTAGAATAACTTTACAATGTGTTATACAAGCCATTTTTCTTTTTCTTATTTCTTTTCTTTTTTTTTTTACTTTCTTTTATTGAATATTGAAAAGTTACATGTAAATGAGCCTTAGCTATTTTTCTTTTGAGGGCAAATTGTTAAGTCTAAATCACTTTGATCTTGGCAATCATCAAGAAAAGGAGATCAGTACAGAACAAACTCCGGTCTTCAGACTCTCCTTCACCATTAACGACAACTAGGCAATGTGTTACATGCAATTTGACACTTTTGTGTGTATTTTTTTCTCCCTAATATTATGTTAACTAAACATCTATTAAGTGGCAGGTTATATCTTAGAATTATGTGTTTTCTGCACCATCAATGAACTCATATAAAACACAGTCAGAAACTAAGTTCAGGGCATTATTTGAGTACAGTATATAACTTGGCTTTTATCTACTCCTACTGACAAGAATATTAATTATTTAATGATGTTCAGAAGAAAAAATTAAAAAAGCGAAGTGGAACAAGCACAGAAAGTGATCCCAACAAAATTATTTGTCACTTTTGTTCTTTTTATTTTCATGGTGTTGACTTTCCTACTGACTTGAAGTGGAATGATATTTACAACCATATTTTATAGATACTGTAACTGTTGATGGTTTGGACGGCCCTTAACTCTTTACACTTTACAACAAAGTAAATATACCATATAAAAACATCATATATAGCATGAAATAATTTACTTACCAGAAGAGGAGAATACCAGTGTTGGCCATGGCATAAGCCAAACCTAGGATTCCACTGCCCATAATGGCATTGCCCAGGTTGAAAACTGACATGCCAAAAGAGGTTTTTCCTTCGAACTGTAAATAAATTTGAAAAAAAAAACTTTAAAAAAACTAAAACAGAACAAGTCCATGCAATAAATTATTTAAACTATTTATGTAGAAAAATGCTTCATCACTTACATCTGTGAAGCGTATGGGTTTCTTTCCATCCGCACTGGTCAAAAACACCTCGCTCTCCTGTCCTCCTTCTGGGTCATCAAACCTAGGGACCAAAATATTGGCTCTTAACAATAATCTTTCTAATCTTTTCTATCTACTTACATCTGCTGTTGACTGCAGTTAATCTTTGATTTGTTGATTATGTAAAATCAAATCTGTAATTATAAACCCTACACACAAATTTCTTCAAACATACCTGACTGTTTGAGTGCCATTTCTGTATAAGGGTCCAGCAGTTGAGGCGAGCACAAAAACAAGGCAAACATGCATTTTAAGAAACAAACATTTTGCAGGAAGTAAGTCATACTGCATGTTGCTCACCATATCTGTTATCCTATTCCTATAAATGGGAAAATTTTTAGCTTTTGCACTGATACTTGCACATAAACAAGAAAATTAGTTCTGTAAACAAAGAGGATGTGGTTTTCACATCAGTATAACAACAGAAAGACAAAAAGGACGAAGTGGGAAAAGTTGTGGCTACATGCTGTGTTAAAAAGGAGACAACCATTCATCTGTGTGGGGGAATGTGGAAATGTACTCACTGATCCTCCTCTAGCATTGTCTTCATTGGTATGCCTATGTCATCACCGAGGCCACGAGTTTTCCCATTGGATAAGATGTTCATCTCAGACTGTGCAGGCTCCATCATCCAAGATTTAGCAAATTTCCTTCTGCTTGTGTGTGGTTAATGATGGAGTGAGTTCAAATCTTGAATATCTAAAAAAAAAAGAGGTAAAAGGACATGGACAATGACTGGTTAGTGTCAGATGTGCATGTTTGATGGTATTGCAAATGTGTTTTCTCTGTTACTTAAAGACAACTGTCCCCCTCCCCCCTTTTGTTTGTCCATTTCAACATGGTCAAATGGATTTCATCGTACAGGCATATCCTCTGGATATAGTGCTTTAAGTACACACAGTACATGACTTACTTAATATTAAAATACCACGCAAATGCCTCAGGATATGTACTTTTCAGAAATGTGGTTGATTTAGTCTTGATAGAGTTTTATGGGACAGGAAAAGAGGAAGATCGCGTCTAGTAATTTTTGATACATAATGTACCACCTTGTTTCTCATCCTTTACCAAAGCTGTGTTTATTGCTGGCAGGTCATTGTCAATTATCAGGTTACTTACAGGGGTGTAAAAATTACTTTTGTTGTGTTGTTTTGCTGTATTGTTGCTCTATTGCATGTTAAGATAAGCTTTTTTTCTTTCCAAACTGATGAATTTCCAAACTGAAAAAGTAGAAATTTAAATCTAACTGTAGTGTTGCATAAAAATTAGCATTTTTATGACATTTTTTACAAATTCTGCAATTAAAATTCTGGACATTATGCATTTGTCAACTAAGTATTTGTCTGTGTTGCAAACATGCAGTAATAACTAAGATCTGCAACATCAGACACAAGTCCTGTGATGTCTGTTTGAGTTATTCTTAGTTTTGCTTGGTCTTATTTGAAGTAACAGTGAATCTGGTCTATAATGCAAAAAAACAAAAAGCAAAAAAAAACCAAAAAAAACACTCAAAACAATGTGCCTAAAAGTACTCAGAAGAAAACTTGCAAAACAGTTATTACTGTAATACCTTAATTGTACAATTCAAAATCTCCTTTTGGTGCTGAATGTGGGGTTCACAAAGTAACCACATTAACACTCATAGGCCAAACTGAGATTTTATTTGCTGAAACAAAAGTTGAAATTTAAAAGATACATATCATATCAACACGAAAATATTCCCTGGGGTACAAATTAAAAAAAGAAAAATAAACATTCATTAAAAGTAATAATAGACAAATGATAAAATCTTTACAATTAGCTCCAAAAGCTAAAAATGACTTTCAGTAGCCTCCCATGGTCCCAGTGACTATAATGAATATTCTTCACAATTTCACAGTGTGAACTCAGTTGGACAATGGTGTTTTGTTAGCAGCTTTCACTGTGATCAATGTACTGTGTTCTCATTGTCTTCTCAGCCTGAAGATCAGTTACTGCTATTCATACTGTACAATCAAAGTGTGTTATAGTGACACCATATTACTGCAGCTAGAGGAGAAACCTGAGAGAAATCAAATAAAATAACTCTGCTTGATACTAGATATAATAACCGGGTACAAGTGCTTTTGAAAGCATGAATAATTTCTCCCAATGAAAAAATGGGTCAAAATCAAAATCTGGATTTCTACCTTTCCGTGGCCTTATCAAAAAAGTTAGTCATTTTATTTGCAGTTAGCACTTTTCGTAACAGCCCAAATCAGAAAAGCCCCAAATGTCATCTCTTCCTGTTTCAACATCAGATGTTGATAGTGAACATTTCCAGAAATAGTTTAAAAGGTAAAATGGGTGAATGTGCCATTTTAAAAGTGAGTCCCATTTTGTGTGCAAATGATTGCTTGTTTGCGAAAGAAACTCAACAAGCACAATTAAGAAAAATAACACAAACTTCAAAATTGGTCACTTAACTCCGAGGAAAACAAAGTCACTGTTGTTATTCATGAACATCGGTAAAGCATAGGATCAGTAAATTCACAATAAATACAACATGAGGCTTCCTACCAAGGCTACTGACTGATGCTTTTCCAACATCACTGTTTTGTTAAAATGCTGTACGTCTACAACTTTGCAATAGATTTCTCTAAATGCATGTCGACTTTGGTAACGTCTGTGCGCATATATACAATACCAGTCAAAAGTTTGGACACACTTTCCCATTGAATCTAATAAAGTTTTGACTGGTAGTGTGTACATATACTGTATACAGAGGTGCTCATAACTTTCCTGGCAGAATTTGTTCCTTTTTTTAACCATTTTTCAGAGAATATGAATGATAACACAAAAACATTTCTATTACTCATTTTTATTGGTTGGTGAAGGTGAAGCTGGTGGTGAAGCCATTAATTATCAGACAGCTAATTGCTCTTTCTTTTTATCATAATGACAACAGAAACTACCCAAATGACCCTGATCACATGTTTACATACCCCAGTTCTTAATACCATGTATTGCCCCTTTAACATCAGCTTTTGTGTCTTTTGTGGTAGTTGTGGATGAGGCGCTTTATTTTCTGAGATGGTAAAGCTGCCCATTCTTCTTGGCAAAAAGCCTCCAGTTCCTGTAAATTCATGGGTTGTCTTGCATGAAGACGCTTGAGAACTGCCCAGAGTGGATCAATGATACTGAAGTTAGGAGATGGAGATGGCCACTCCAGAACTTTCACTTTCTTCTGCTGTAGCCAATGACAGGTCGACTTGGACATTCTGGAACGTTCAAGTATGTCCCATGCACAGCTTCCAGGCTGCTGAGTGCAAATTTGCCCCCAGTATTTTCTGATAACATGCTGCATTCATCTTGCCATCAGTTTTGAATTTCTTGTGCCTTCGCACCTTTCACATTTCCAAACTTCAGTAATCCGCCTCTGTGTTTCACAGTAGGAATGGTGTACCTTTATGGTAGCCACAAAAGTTTAATTTTGGTTTCATCACTCCAAATGACTGCTCCAGAACTTATGAGACTAGTCTCTGTGCTGTTCAACGTAAACTAAGCAGGAAACTTTGTGGTATTTTTGTAGTAAAAGCTTTCTTCTGGGGACTTGACCATGCAGCCCATTTGTCTTCATGTGCCTCCTTATTATTCACCTTAAAACAGTCCCTTTTTCAGCTGAAGTTATTTGGGGGGTTTTCTTTGCATCCTGAACAATTTTTCCTGGCAGTTGTGGCTGAGATTTTATTTGGTCTACCTGACCGTGGATTAGTTTCAGCAGTATCCCTTATTTTTTACTTTTTAATTAAAGTCTATGACTTAAAATCCAGAAACACCAGTGCAGCACTGGATGAAAGATGTAAAGGTTTGTCAGGGGCCCAGAAACTCACTCATCTTTTATACACACACCCCTTACAAGTAAACAGATCATTCATAAAGTAACCGGTTAAGGCCATGTTTAGCATATTACACAAAAATTATCAATGAAAACCAAATTTATTAACCCATGGCGGTCTGGATTTTGTGTCACACTCAAAATTAAAGTGGAAAAACACACTACAGGCTGATCCGACTTTAATGTAATGTCGTTAAAACAAGTCTAAATGAGGCTCAGTAGTCTGTGTGGCTTCCATGTGCCTGTATGACCTCCCTACAACGCCTGGGCATGCTCCTGATGAGGTGGCCGATGGTCTCCTGAGGGATCTCCTCCCAGACCTGGACTAAAGCATCCGCCAACTCCTGGACAGTCTGTGGTGCAACATGGCGTTGGAGGATGGAGCGAGACATGATGTTCCAGATGTGCTCAATTGGATTCAGGTCTGGGTAACGGCCAGTCCATAGCATCTATAGGTGCATTCCGACAGAGAAGTTCTAAGAACGCAGTCATGAGGGTTCCGATGGAACCACGGAAAGATCCTGCCTCGGAGCAGGAGCTAAAATGGTTATAGGAACGGAGGCTCTTTAGCCCTAGTTCCTATATGTCAGAATGCGCAAAAAAAAAGGCCTGGTTCCTGAAAAGGTTATAGGAACTGCAAAAGGTTCCTACACTCGGAAAGGGGCTAATGCCTTCATCTTGCAAGAACTGCTGACACACTCCAGCCACATGAGGTCTAGCATTGTCTTGCATTAGTAAGAACCCAGGGCCAACTGCACCAGCATTTGGTCTCACAAGTGCTCTGAGGATCTTATCTTGGTACCTAATGGCAGTCAGGCTACCTCTGGCGAGCACATGGAGGGCTGTGCGGCCCCAAAGAAATGCCATCCCACACCATTACTGACCCACTGCCAAACTGGTCATGCTGGAGAATGCTGCAGGCAGCAGAACGTTCTCCACGGCATCTCCAGACTCTTGCACAAAGATGGAGGTAGTGGTCCTGCTGCTGGGTTGTTGCCCTCCTACGGCCTCCTCCACATCTCCTGATGTACTGGCCTGTCTCC